>VZTR01023322.1:11873-43609 GCA_013400775.1 Chaetops frenatus | reverse complement strand
TTTTTTTTTTTTTTTTTTTGGAGGGGGGGGGGTTGGTTTAAGGTCTATGTTAAAGTTTAACAAGAATTACAATATTACAAGAATTACAATGAAGTCACCACAGCATCTTATAGGGTGACCACAGTGGAAGACCTACTAATGTTTCTAGAATTGTTGTCTGTTGTTGAAAACTTTAGACTTAAGACAAAGTAACCAGGTCTTGTATGTCATGTGATCATGTTAACTTTCTGACCACCTTCTCTTTAGATGTTCAGTCTTATTATTGAAAACACACAAACATCAGAAAAAAAACCTATTTTTCAAAATAGTTTATCCAGGTAAACTTGTACCATTTGTAATCTTGCATACATTATTGATATCTATTCCATATGTTTAAGCTGGGAACCCTGGTTAAGCATCTAGACTCGATTTCTCATTCTTCCACAAATTCCCCAAGCTGTCCTGAGTAAGTAATCTAGCTTTCCTATAGCTGAATTTTCAACTTATGTAATAGATTATTATTTAATAGATATTCTTCCCATTTTGAGAGAATACACACTATGACTGGAAATAAAATCATGATGAATTCTGCAATGCTTAGGGAGTGTGGGATGGATCCACATGCCAGAGATGGATGTGAAAAGAAGCAGTAATGTCCCACAGTGTGGCAAATGAGTTCAACCGAACGGCTTTGTCCCAGAGTATATTTGAAATGTATGGAGAGCTATACTAGCTTCATATTAATTGTAGGACCTTTGCAGCATTAATAGAGTTGGCTTTGGGTTTTAGGGAAAAACATGAACTCTACTTTCTTCAGAGTATTATGGTATCACCTTCTGCTCATCATAAATGATATTTTAGCTTATAAGTGTGTACTTTTTAGGGGAAGACAAACAAATTTCTTAAATCTATGGAAGTGAAACAAGGGGAAACTGCTCAAATTCACTATATTGCAAGCCATAGAATCACAGAAGAGTTTGGGTTGGAAGGACCTTTCAAGATCAACTAGTCCAACCTCCTTGGAATGAGCAGGGACATTTTCAACTAAATGGGGTTTCTCAGAGCCCTGTCCAGTCTGACCATGAATGTTTCTAACAGTGGGGCACCTACCATGTCTCTGGACAACCTGTTCCAGTGTTTCACCTGCCTCATTAAAAAAAAAAAAAATCTTCCTAATATTTACTGTGAGTTTGTCCTCTTTTAGTTTAAAACCTTTAGCCCATGTTCTTCCAGAAAGGGACCTGCTAGAAAGTCTGACCATCATGTTATTTTCTGATGCAAGTGTATTTAGTTTTTTAACATAAAAAAAGAATTATTATTGCTTCATTTATTAGAACATAAATAAAATCCTATTCATGGGTAAATATTTTTTTTCCCCTCCTGCTTTTCTCAAGATGCATTCCTGGCAACAAACAGATAAAATTATTTGAAATATCTACAAAGAGCAACAGCTTCACTACCATAATATAAAAAGAAATTCAGCAGAAAAAGCAATTTAATTAAGAGAACTAGTGGGAAAAGAACTGGAAAGAAGCCCCCATGCTTCAAGATTTCTCTGAAGGGCTGAATATAAAAAAGCCAGTTTTTTTAAAAAGTGTCATGGGCACATCTGAACATTTTAGATAAATGTTTTATTACATGAATCCCATTCTAGTGGCATATGCTGGCAGCAGGGGTTATGACTGAACTACAACAAATGCCAAGATTCAGTTAAATACATTTCAGAATGGCTGGGATAGACTCTAATTACCTACTGTAAAAATAAGAAATTGTCATGCCTGGTGTTGTGGTTTCAACCCAGACAGAAGCTGAAAACTACTCAGCCACTTGCTCACCTCTCATCCTGGTGTGTGACAGGAGAGAGAATTGCAAGGGTCCAACTGAGAGCTTGTGGGGTGAGACAAAGACAGTTTAATAGGGGGAGCAAAAGCCATGCTGTCCTGGCTCTGGCCAGGCCAGGGTTAGTTTGTGTCCTAGTGAGGAAAGGGCATGGCTAGGACCTGGTAGTAATTCTATACCACTTCACATAATTTTCTGGGGGTGGAAGAAGGGGCTTCCCTTCTGGTTTGGGGGTAGTAAGGTGGTGATTGGATTGGGATCCATGGTGAGAATTCTCATGTGGTTTCCTTGCCTCTCTCTTGTACACTTTTGATATTAATATTGTTGCAGTTTCCAGTAAATGGTACTTATCTCAACCCTTGAACTTTACCTTTTGTGCCTTCAGTTCTCATCTCCAGCCCATTGTAGGTTGAGGGGAGGGCAAATAGGTGAGTGGTACATGGTTTCAATGGGAACACTAAACTGCAGAATACCACTCCTAAACCATGACACACACGAGTAAAACAAAGAATTAATTCCCTACATCCCATGGGCAGGCAACTGTTTAGCCATGATGCGCAGAGCAGGGCCCTATTACATGCAGCAGTTACTTGGAAAGACAAATACCATCCCTCCTCCCTTCTTCTCCCCTGCTTTAGATACTAAGCATGAAATATCTCTGATCGGTTGGAACCAGCTGTCCTGGCTGTGTGGCTTCCTAACCTCTTATGCACCTCCCAGCCTCCTTGCTGCTGGTGTGAGAAGCAGAAAAGGCCTTGATGCTGTGTAAGCTCTGCTCAACAGCAATGAAAACATGCCTGTTATCAGCATTTTCCACCATAAAAACATAGCCCCATACCAGCTACTGTGGAGAAGATTTTACTCTGTCCTAGCCCAAACCAGCATACCTGCTGATACTGGAAGCAGCAGCATCAGGAATTTGTACCTTGAACACAGCAGAGTTTCCAAGAGGCTCATGTATAGGCAGCCTCACCTGCTGATCACTGTAACATCTTGTGCTACTTTTTTGAAGGGCAATATTTCATTCTAAAATAGGCTAATAAGTCCAGGAAACATATGGCTTTTTAATATGTACACTCATGTGTACAAGTATTACCTTATGCATCTATAAATGTTAATTGAAAAAAAAATATTTTTTTTTCTCTTCTGCTTTATTGATGGATTTATTGAAACTAATGGTCTAGTCAGTGCTAGTATTGTATTATGTCTCTGGTTAGAGAGTCCCAGACATGGTCAATGATTTGTGTCTTAAGGGTTATACAAGTGTATTCAGTCTTTATATAATTTTGACCCAAAGGATTAAGGATGGAAAAACAAAGATATTTGTATGAATAAAATGAATTATTTACCTAAATTGATTATGATAATGGTTAGATTAAAATACTTTTGTCAGAATTACTTGCTACACAGTATAGTTATGGCTACTAGTATACACTAAATTTTTTAAGTAATATTGAAGCAATGATCTTAAAGCTAGCAAAATAATTATTAGTTAGAGATTAATGTTACTTAGCTATGCCAACAACAGTGGCCAAATCTTTCACTCAGCCTCCAGGAGTAACCTTGAGGGGCATGTCCTGTCAAGAGTGGGATCTCCATACACACTCCTAGAAGGGACTTGTTAGAAGTCCCAGTGTTGGGGCTGGGCTTTTAAAGTATAAGGTGATTGACTGTCAGTCATAGTCTCTAGGCTGCTGTGTCAACCCAGCAGCTTCAGATAAGTTATCAGTACTATCATTTGTTGTTTCCTTTATCAGAGGCTTTGTCTGCCATATCCTCTCTAGTGCCAGATTCTGCCAGGAAATGTTGTTTTTCATATCCGCAAAATGTTTATCTTTGGGATCAATGACTCTGGCTGATCTCAGCATTCTTCAGAAACAGTGTGACCTCCATGTCCATACATCAATGATGACTTTTGCAAACAAGGTAAAATTTGAACTGTTTTAGCCCCACTTAAGCAGAGCATCCTTCTACATGCGAGCATCTGTATCAATAAGCACAAGAATTCTTACATCTATAGTATATTTTTCAATAGCTAATACAAGATCTGATCACAATTCTGTTTGTTTTGCATGGCAAAGAATTTTACGCTTCTAGAGTAGTTTATTCCTTGATTCACATGTAGAAAGTTTCATAATTTATTCACTAAATATTATTTAAATTGAAATATGCAGAATGATCCTTAAAAAAAAATAAATATTTTCATTTAGCTTGAAATAATTTTGGAGTTTAACTTGGAAGAGTTGGAAGTAGCAATAGGTAACTATTGGGGGGTGTTACAACTACAGTAAAATCAAGTCACAAGTGGCATCTCCATCTCAGTTACTGTAGCACATGTACAAAGTTGCTTCTATTATGTAGAACTTTTGGTTTTGATTCATGAGCAAAATAAAAATTAAATTTATAAGTTCTTTTGTCTAGGCCCTTGCTATTGAGTAACACATTGCTGTGCTTTCTCAAATGTAAAAATAGGCACAAAACCAAGGGAATAAAGTTGACAGTGCATGTTTTCATGGTAAGGTTGTTCTATACTGTTATGAAGAACCCCACTTACATGTGTGAAAGTTAATTGGTACTTTGGACCAGATTTTCTCCAAACTCTGGACAAAATATTAGGATAAATCCTTGACTTTGGCATGGTGTGGTTTCCTCTACTTGTTAACCACATTAGGGTGGGTTTCCTCTTGGAAATACTTTTGTGACCTAGAATATTGGATAATATAAACACTTCTTCAAGATGTTAGTGCTTTCAGTTAATTTGGTTTGGGTGGTTTTTTTGGTGTTTTTTTTTTTTTCCCTGATAAAAAATTATTTGTTTTTATATTAAGGAATTGAAACATAATTTTGCTAGAGATTCCTGAAAATAAGTGTCTGTATACTCTACTACTGCAAGTATTAGAGTGAGTAAGTTACCTTGTTAAAGAAATTGTCTGTGGTCTACAACAGTTGAAAAACAGAATAAATTAAAATAAACTCAGCTAGTTGCTAGCTGAAATTACATCTTCAGTATGATATATAACAAATTATGTTTTTCAGAAAAGTTCTTCAAGGAATAACGACTGCAGTGTGTTCCTCTTTGTGGTGAGATCAAGTCATTTAACAACCCTTGTAGTTTAGCACAAACGCTGTACAAGGATATCCTCAAAATATTTTCCTTCTGATATCTAGATTTGACAAACTTTGGCAAAGCACCCTGATTTTTACAATTACCATGATGTGTGTTGTAATCCTGGCGAGAGTAACTGAGAACTGTCAGAGCAAAATGTTTCATGCAGGATGCATCAGCCTGAGGTGAGGTGAAGGTGCTGCAGCTCCACGTTCCCAGGCTCAGCTGGGAGCAAGGCTGAAGATGTATTCCCACAGGCACACGTGTACCCACAGGGCTCTTGTCACATATCCATGGCCAGCCACACGTGTACACATAGAGACTTCTCACCCACAAAAGAGGTAAAAAGTAGGTTACTAAGTAGACAGGACAGACTGTGCTGGTCAGGTACAGGGTGTGGGCAGATGAGTGTACTGACCAGCCACCTAATTATGTGTGACAATGCATTTACTTCTCCTTATCCTTCTATTTTCCTACTCTTATTCTTTCTCAAATCAGCTAAACTTCTGGCTTTTCCCATCTTTGGTTCCTCCTCTAAACATCCTATAATAAATCCTGTTATTGCTATTCCTTTGTGTCCTACAGTGTGTCTCCTGGATAGCAACCCTTTTAATCTGTAAAGGGATTTTCAGATTGCTCCTGATTGACTCGTGATGGGTTTCACATCTGGACAATGAGGCTGAGGCCATACTGGGACAATCCTGAGAGGGGTCTGGATAGGATGTTTATTGCTTGGTAGTCCTTCTTTTGGGTTCCCACCTGCATTTGTGGATCCCTGTGCTCTTCTGAACTTGTGGATATGGGCCTGTGGTGGGCAGATGGCTCCTGGGATGGGTCTGAATGCAGCTGAGTGCTCCCATTCCTGCCATTGTGTCTCTGAGCTCCTTTGCGGTTCTGGGGATTAGCTTTATCACACAAGCTAGCAGTAATGAATACAGTATAATGTCTTATAAATAATAGTCTGTGTTTTCTAGTTAGTTATAAAGGAGAATTATTGTTATACAAGTTGCAATGTATGCAAGTCTCCAGAGAGGAAGATGTCCCTAATTGAAACACTTGTAAGTTAGATTGTTTTGCTGAGAATATTATGTTATTTGCCTTTGCCTTGTCCTTAAAATACTCTTCATAACTGATCCTTTTGGTTTTTGTTTTTAATGATTTTTCTTCAGAATACTCAAACTGTAGATTGTCTTTCACAGATGCGTTTGTAAAAGGGGAATTAAATTTACTTTGTTCTCTTTACTCTTCCCTAGCTATCTGTCATGTTGGTTATTTACAAGGTTGTGATTTGTTTTGCTAATTGTTGAGTTATTCTGGCATGAAAGTATTGTTTCATGTAGAACTTTTGCCTGGGATAAAGTCAGCAGGAAAACAAGTTTAGACAGTCCTGTGATTCAGAGCTTACAAATGATCAGTCTCTAGTGCACAAAGCTGCCTGTCACGGTTAGGGCAAGATGAAGCTGAATGGGCCATGAGAGAGAGGGATAAGTGCTCCTTATCAGGGAATTGAGATCTTTCTGAAAGGTGTCAGCCAACTGGGGACACACAGGATGAGGATATATGCCCTGCAGATGTAACTTTTCTTTCTGTATTGTGCTTGATTTCTAAAATCAGTGACAGGGCAATATTCACTGGAAAAGATCAGAATTCATTAAATGCCCTTTTGGCTAATGTAATATTAAAAAAAAATTTAAAAAAGCTTTCAGACTCAGAGAAGTCTAAAACACTCAGCTGATGTGCTACCACAGGATTTAATTCTAGTCATTGAACTAAGTTCTCGTTTTCTCTTGGCTGTTTGAGATGGATGTAAGAATTTATTTCCTGGTTGGTAAGTGTTTGGTTCCCTGTTACTTACCTGCAAGGAAGCACATAATTTTATAAACAGGTAGCTTAAGACAAAGGAAGTACTCAAAAGTGCTTATAGGAAGGCCTTTATGAGTTAAGCTTGACTAATCATATTTAGCTGGTTGTGAGGAGGTAGAGATGTGAAGCTTTCAGTGGTGGATGCCAGTCTCTTCAATGTGTGTTTATGTAGCTTTGAGCATGTGTGAAACTGCCTTTACTCGAACTTTATCTATGTCTTATCATTGTGTGAGAAGTCATAGTGAAAATCTAGATGAAAACCAACCCGTAACTGAAGTAAATCTCTTTGTAATTGTAATCGCAGATCTCCTCTTCTGGAGTGTTTAGAGGGAGGTGGAAAAGTTGCTAAAATAGCTACTTCTTATCCTATTTAAATCTGCACAGATGATAAAAATTTAGTACTTTTCAATGTTTTTTTTTATAGTCTCACGTCAAAAAAAAGTTTGAGTCTTGGTGTAATTTTAACATTCATATGTTCTTGTAGCTGCCTATTAATGGGCTTCTTTCTAACTATCTTGCAGCAATCCATCAACAAACAGGGTTGAGTGGTAGTGATGGGTGTTGCAGAGTGAGAATATGAACAAAAAGTTCAATGTTCAGATCAAAGGATTTTTATGTAAATGTATCTCATTTAGGCTTAACTGACTGAAAATAAGCCATTATTCCAGCATCTTTATAGGTTGACTTTTTAGCATTTTATCTTATAAATGAGCAATCTGTGACTACCCATACGGTATACAGGCAGACATTTTTCTTCAACTTGATGGTTATATTGCTGCTGTCTTCTTTCTAAAAAAGTTGTCAGATTGTCTTCTGAAGTTATGTTTAATTATCCGAGTTCAGCTTCACCAAAAATGTATTTCAGTGTTGGGTTAAAATGCTATTTCTATGTGACTACAAAACCAATCCGCACAATAGGAAACATTTCTATATTTGAATGAGTTACTGTTCTAAAAAGAGGTCTGATAGTTTTGCTCAGTGTTTAGTGTAGTAGATTTATCAATGGCTACAGATGCAACTTGTATCAGCAGTTTCATGTGCAGATGCAGTGTTTTCAGAATCTCTGCTTATAAGATGACAGTGCTGCCATCTTACAAATATTAAATGAGTAAAAATAAGTTCAGTCTTTGAAAATATCAGTTAGAAGGGCTGAAATGGTGTCTTCTGTACATATTCCAGTACTAGTGGTTTTGCAAAAGTTGGAAGTTGAAAAATTTTTCTAGCATTTAATTTTCATAGAACATTATAATAATATTTCAGTAGTTAGATTTTCTAGAAATAGTTTAGATCAAAACATGCTTTCTGCTACTCAGTATTATAGCCCTTTAAAATACCTTCTTTTTTGTTTTTCATGTGTCATTAAATACTTCAAAAAGGTTTTCAGAAACTCACTTGTTTAAATACCAATAATGAAAAAGTACACTGTGGATGGAGGTGTCTTGAAGAGATCTCAAAAGCCCATATTGTCATTATCCCTGATAACTAAATCAGGAGATGAGTTGTATTTGGATATTCAAACAGCCACTTGCAGTATACATATGTTTTTTCTGTTGAAATCTTGGATTAGCTATGCACTGTAAGATGCCAAGTCCAATAATTAGTGTTAATAAACTTCAAAGATTGCAGCACAGGAAAGCATGTAGTACAAATGTAATTACAAGCTGTTATGATAGTTTACAAAAATATGTATGTGCTTTATGTTGCTTTCTGCTTTGATTCTTTTATGGGGGTTATAACAAATACAATGGTCTCCTGAGAAAGATTATTTCTCTTGCTGCTGAGAAAGCACATCTCAGTATGCAGCTTTCTAATTCTCCACTGTTTCCTTTCCCTTGGGTATGAGCTTTTTATCCTGTAAAAATTGGGGTTTAGCATTCTGAGTCTTAAATGTTGAAACAGTTCTGCCTGTTACCTGTTTTCCCAACGGTATTTTATGCACCAAGTGGCTTGTAACTCAGCTCAGCTTAGGTTTCCAGCACTAGCTGGATTCCAGCACTTTCAGAAATAATCTATGCTCTGACTATGAGGAACAGCTGCAGTTGTGCCACTGTTTGCCACTTACAATGAATGCTGGGAAAACAGAAATATTCTTGCCTTCCCTGAGGCGAAAAAAAAAAAAAAGAAAAAAAAAAAAAACTGGCAAAGCAATGTTGTGTTTGAATATGAAGGGGTCATACAAGGCAGACCTCTCCATTTAATAAGATTTATATTATCAGTCCATGGAAATAACTCTTGTATTAAAGTTAGCAAAACTGAAGTATGAAAAATACACAAATCTTCAGTGCTAAGGAATGTACAGGATTGGATAGGATTGTCTATTATGATGTTCAGCTTTTCATAGCTGTAATTTTACCAGAAAATTCTGCCTACCATTACTATTGATGTATTCTATTCAAAAAATTGTTTATTCAAAACACGAATTAGGTTTTCTGTTTCCCTATGTAATTATTTAATATTTCTCTCACCTGAGAAAAGAATAAATAATACTTTGAGATTTTTTTCTTTTTTTTTACATAGCATATCTAGTTACACGTGGCTGGTTTAGTTTTATGTCATCATTTTTGCCAAAGGAACAATTCCATGATATGATAAGATACAGCTGGTCATGCTATCAGATATGTTGATGAGTGGCAAATGATATTCAGATTTAGGACAAGGTTGTTTTTTTCTCTTAACCATCATCTGTCACATGTCATAATGGCTTAGCTCATCTACGACATCCCTGATCCTTTTTTGTTTTTTTCCTATTTTTTTTTTCCTTTTTGGTGTATGGAAGACCAGAATCTTATTTTGCAAAGCTTTTTTGACTAATAAATAATGGGTGTATTATGCAGTTATGATATACCCATCTCATTCTCTAGCTGTAGAATAAAAATGTCATTACCAGTAACTGAAGGGAGGTCAGGAATTAGAGTACACTATATCCTACAGAAATACTGTTGAGAGCTGAATAAACAAAAAGTTGTTTAAACTAGAATCACAGAGTGGTTTGGGTTGAAGACAACCTTAATGATCCTCTACATTCAACCTCCCTGACATGGGCAGGGAGACCTGCCATCAGATCAGGTTGCTCAAAGTTCTGCCCTACCCAGTCTTGAAAATTTACAGGGATGGGGCATCCACAGGTTCTCTGGTCAATCTGTCCTAGTGTCTCACCATCCTCATTGTGTGAAACTAAACATACAAATGCTAATTAAATACCCCAAAACTTTCAACAAACAAATTTTCTTCCTTAGATCCCACCTAAATTTACCCAAAATATGCCATATTTCCGTTTAAAACAGTTGCCTCGTGTCCTGTTTCTACAGGCCTTGGTAAAGAGTCTCTTCCAGTCTGTCATTTAAGCCTTCATACATTTAAAGGCCACAATGATGTCTCCCTGGAGCCTTCTCCAGGCTGAGCAACCCCAACTCTCTCAGCCTGTTCTCATAGGAGAGGTGTTCCACCTCTCTGACCATTAATAGATTTACAGATACGTTATGTATGAAGAAATAGTTATTGAAGGCTTTTCAAATTACTATGTTGAATGTACAAAAAAAGACTATAACTATACTTCATGTAAGTTATCAGGATACTAAATTAGTGGATAGCAAAAAATATCTTTATTTCTGGGCACAGGTACACTGTGACAGAGTTTTTGCTTGTTTATTCTGGTGACTTTCTCAGCAGCACAAAATCTTTCTGAATTAAATTATGTTAATGATATTTTTATATATTTTTTTCATTATTACTTGGAAAAATAGATAATCTAATCAGGTTACAGGATATATTGTCAAGCAACAGAAACTCATCTGCTGAGAAGATTGGTGTTAAAGTGGCACAAAGTACACATACATTCAAATTCTTACAGCCTTGATTTGGATTTAGAAACCAGGAAGAATACTAAAGCAACAGAAATGTTGTTCAAATGAGGATTTCTTTTGTATAGTTCATTTAGAAACATTAACCCATTTCAAAGTTGTGGATGGTGTCAACTAGAGAAATGTAATTTTTGTTAAGATACTGGGCTAAAATTGCTAAATGTTTCTACTGCTGTTCAAGAAGCAATGGTGTTCCCTAAGAACTCTTCAACAAAAACCAGTGATTTTAACTTTAGCAGTCTAAGCCTTACTGGAAACTTAAGCAGGTACCTCTTTCTTATGTAGTTTTTCTCTAACACTTTATAAAATTCTCAGTAAAATCTAGATTTTGAGAAGTGCATTGATAGTGTTGACTGTCCAGTTCCTAAGTTACTATTTGTCCAACAGCATCCAGGAGTTACAATGAAGAGTCAATAATTCTAAGAATGGGCAACTATAATTTTTTTGCAAGTGAAACCTTAGCATAAATTAATGTTTACATTCATGTCATAAATCTATTCATAATGGCGGGTTTCAAATTGCATCATTAATGTGTTAGCACATTGTAATGGTCTAGTCTCTCTCTCCCTGTACTGCACTTATGATACTTTTTTGAAAATACTGAATGTTCCAGAAAATTGATACCAAAGTCCTGGGAAACATTACTGAGTAAATGAATTATTCCAAGAAACCAGTTGATATGGCATGCGGCAGCAAACTGTGATTTTTCAAATGGTGTGTTCTTAAGATTGCTTATAATGCATACATTCTTGCAATGCATTTGCTAGAAAAAGATAATGTAAAAATTATTTTCTGTTTTGCTGGTGATATATCTGCTTTCTTAAAGCTGTATACTAAACCGAAAGGAAAAGTTTTCTTGGAGAAAAGTGATTTTTATTTTCCTCTTGAATTCTTTGTTTCCATTCAACAGTCTGTGGTCTGTAAACATAATGAAAGGCAAACAAATGAAACCAGTGCATGACAGGCACTGAAACAACCCTATCCAGAAAAAAAAAATCATAAACTGTTAGGAGTCCAAACTTTTTTCCTGTTTTCCATAAACATACTGTAACAGTGCATTAAGAGCACAACCCTGAGTTTCCAAGATGAAGGGATACCTAGAATAGCAATTATTATATACAATTAAGAAAAAGGTATTGCTGGTTGAAGGGAAAGAAGTAGGTATGTCGTAATTAAGAATCTATTGCAAGTGTATATGATAAAGTATGTGAGGTGAGAAGAAGAGGGTGTTTCATGGAAATTTGTGAGCACAGAAAGTAGTGGATGCATACACAAAAAAAAAGAGCATAAAACTAAACTGAAGCAAGTACAAAGCTAAGCCTTAGGCTAATAAAGAGAACATATATTTTTAAAGAAAGTAGAAATTCCTTGCACTTTCTTACTGCCTGATGTACCTAACCCAACTTTTCCTTTGAAACATGATTGTGTGTGTGTGTTCTATAGTGAGACTGGATAGATGAGTTTGACTTCCTGACAAATCAGTGCTTCTCACAAATTTATTTTGGTGTTTCACTGCTGTTATTTTATGACATCTCTGTCTACTTAGCATCAGGATGAGTTGGTAGCTATAGCTTTAGGGAGACTTACTGTCAGCCGCTTTCTTGACATATGACTTGCTACTATTCTTTTTTTTTCACTGTAAATGAGAATAAGGTAATTTTTTTTTTCTCAATTTCAACCGTGCGAAAGAAAATGGAAGAAATTAAATTTGGTGTTTCTTATATTGGTAGACTTAGCTAAGTTTGGCATTGATCCTTTGTACTGCAGAAAAATCTTGTGCTGTAAAATGAAACAATGTAATGCTGATATCTTTTGTCCAATACTAATGGTTTCTCTTATCAGTGAAGCATCCGTGGTTAGACAATTTTACTTATTCTCTGTCCTTCTTATAGATCTTCCCTGTAATAATGACTTTTCCCCGCAGTTACCTTCTTGGATTGGTTTATTTAATCTGAGAGCTCTTGTAGCACATAACTTTGTGCTTCACAACCAGGATTCCAAACCTTGTTTGCCTGCTGAAAAAGTCCCTTGTTATTGATAAGGATGCCTGTTTGAAATTATAACTCAAGGTAAGGGATTCCATTCTTGCCACTACTTGTATCTGCCCACAGGCTAATTCCATGGAGAATTAATTTTTTTGTTTATTGGGTTGGTTTTTTTATTTGTTTTTCTTTTTCCAGGAGTCTGAAGGGAGTTAGATAAGTTAATCATGTATTGTAGTTGTACTAATATCTGCTCTATTGAACTCCAGTCTAAATGAATGTCTACTTTTGTCTAACAGCAAAATTGCCTGTAACTTCTCATGACTCTGGAGCTAAAAATGAACACCAAATTAGTATTGATGCTTTATTAGAATGCTCAAATTAGTTTTAATTTGAAGTCTGTATGGGTGTGTCTTAGCATCACAGCATACTCTAAAATTTGAAAATGGAATAGACATCAAAAATTGACTTGTTAGTGAAAATTGAACTTGTTGTCATTTTTTAAGTTAATTGACTCGGTATCCTGATTATTACTAATTGACTCAGTGTTCTAGGCCTGAAATTCACACTTGAGTATCACTCCTCTTCATATGACTTAATTAACCAACCTTCTTTAACGACAGTATTGTAAACAGCTTGATAAAGTGACTGGTGGTTCAACAAATTCATCCCCTTCAATAATGGAGAAACATTGTGTCTATGCTGCTATATTATCGTGTCCTGTTTTGCTGGGAATAGACTTGAATACATGCAACTGGGAAAAACCGTGAAAGAGAATTAAGCCCCCAGTAAAAACATAGTATGTAGTGGTGTGTTTGGATCTCTTGCAAAGTAGCTCCTGGCTAATTATACATGTTTGTACATGTGGATGCATTTCAAGCACTAGTCGATATGTGTGTGCATACATGTAGATTTAAAGGAAAGGGTTAAAAAAAAAAAAAAAAAAAAAAAAAAAAAAATCCCTTTGTGTTTAGCAGAGTAAGTTGAGATTTCAGTCACATGTTCTGTTTTTCCTGAGGTTTTTCTTATATTTTCTGTGGTCCTTGAACAGAGGCAGTTTGTAACAGGAGATTCTTGCCTGCTACAACAAGTCTTCATATTAGTCAAGACAACCACCAGAATCAAAGGCCCTCTTTCTGCCAAAAATACATGTGTATAATTCTACATTACAATTATAGAGTAATTGGGTTCAAAGGGGCCTTGGGAGGTCCCCTAGCCTGACTTCTTGCTCAAAGCAGGATCAACACAGTCGACATTAGGTCTTAAAAATCTACAATGATGGAAACTGCACAACCTCTTTGGAGAACTTGTTCCACTGCCTAATTATCCCCACAGTGAATTTCTCTGCTCCCTACCACAAGTCCTTTCCCCCTTATATCAAATTCCAATCTGTGTTTTTTAGTTCATGATCATTGTGTCTCATCTTCCAGCTCAGTGCAAAGAGCTCCTTCCCAAAGGGCAAGAGCTTGGCTTAGCCCTCCCTTGCTGAACTTGACTCAGTTGTTCAACTCCTGCTTTGTACTGAGGGTCCAAAACTGAACACAGTATTCTAAACATTGTCTCACTAGCACCGAGTAGGAGAGATTAATCCTCTCTTCAGCCTTCTGGCTGTGCTCCTGTTAGCACAGACCAGGATGCTGCTGGCACTCCTTGCAGCCAGGACACTGCTGATTCAGGCTGAAATATAAACATACTTCCCTGCTTGTCTCTTGGGAATGTAAAGTTTGCCATGCAGGGTTGAAATTATTTCTTTAGAATTCATCTGTGTACATTATTTCAGATGAAAGTAGGAAGAGTCACTAAGTTCTAAATTGGAGCACAATAAATTCTCTGATCAATTTGCTGCCTGATGCATAGGTGTTCTGACTAATCTGTATATTGTTCTAAAAAAAAAAAAAGCTCTTTTTGGCTATATGAGTATTAGCATTGACTTTCACAGCTCCTTTATGAAGGACAAAATGATACTGGCTTGCATAAACAGAATCTTTAACTTTTTTTCATCAGTGCCAAAAAATACACTTCATACTTTTTTCTTCCACAAGTATTAAATACAGTCAAAATATATCCTGAGGTATTTTGATTTTGTTTTCTTTAAAGAAAAAAAAAAGGTCACTCAGGCAAGTATCTATTTGTGTTGAATTGTATGTTAAGGGATATGATACATCTGCTTTTGAAGTTATATTCATATTTGGAAATGGTTATTTATTTGAAATTGCTTCAAGCTGGTGGAAAGGTCTTCTAAGTAATCAAATTGAAGTTCTTTGCTCTAGGAATCTGACAGAAAAGTAGTTTATTCCTGACAATTTTTAATTGCTCTGCTATAGAATATAAAACAACACTCTTCAGTAGCTGTCTGTAGAATATGCTAAAAATAAAGTTATATGTAAAAATGGATATTTTTCATAATAGATATAATCAACAGGAAAGCTATTTACACTACTTTTCAGGCTGGTTGTCCCCTTTCAGGTTAGTACTAATAATATATTTCATCTGTTGTCATAAAAGAAACTCGGCCAAAGGCAGAAATAACAGGAAGAATTTTATATATGGTTTTGTGGCTTTTGTCTTATCAGCCTAGCCAACATGTATATCAGGTCAGTTGAACTTATCTCTGAAATGTCTTAACCCAAAACAAGAAGTGCAATTACTATGAGGAATTTATAAGAGCTTATCTTTGAAATTAAAAGGACAATTTATGACTCTAGCAATTTGCTAAGGAATAAAATGTTATATGCATATCAACAGTTTAATCTGAATTGTAGTTTGCTAGTAGATGTTTAGCCAAATATTCTGTTCATGTATTTCAGTAATAGCTGAAAGAAAAGACACTAAATCTACTTGTAAAACGTTTTCATTTTACTTATAATTTCTCTTCATAAATCCCCACATTAATATTGACTTCTTTTCAGTTGCACTTACGTTAGCATGTCTCATTCTTAGTAATTATATTTAATTTTGATATTCTTATGGTTCTTCTCTTTTTCCCACCAGTAATTATAAATCATTAAGTGGTGGAAAAATTATCTTGAGGATTGTTATAGTTTATCAGGGAGCTAACTGGTTTGTATATAAAGGAACTGTTCTTTGTATAGGATTCTCTTACCTGCATCTTTGGTTGCTGCTCACATAAAACATTAGTGAAATACTCTGCAACATCTATAAAGATGCAACTAGTAATTAACAACTTGGATATGTAATGCAAGAAAACATCTAAGCATGTAGAGCATAGTGGTGATGGTCAAGCTCAAGTGGATGGAAGGGGAAACTAGAATCAAAATTATGGAAGTGGTATAGGAATATTATTTTTGGAACAAAGTTCAGCTACTATCAATGCTTTAAGGCTTTAGACACTCTTCAAGGGTTTGCATTTTAAGAGGTTTATTTTAGTGTTGAGGGTTATTGGTTGGTTTTTGTTTTGTTGGAGTTTTTTTCTTCCAGCAAGGGTTGGAAATACTGATTTTTTTGGTATGCTTACATTTTTGTTTATGAGAGATTCTTCCTACTGGCAGTTGTGCTGGATCATGTTTCCTTGCAACTCAATGTGAGTTTTTAACCTAAGCAGTTGGGTGCCATTCATAGTCCTTATGGTCTTTAATTAAATTAAAGGAAAAAAAAATCAACACCTGATGGCTGCTTCAGGGAGTGTATTTGTAAAGCACATAAGGTAGTTTTATGTGACTCTAAAACACTGCTCACAGTAGTTCCAATACAGCCAAATTCTAATTTGGAAAATTTCCCAAGTCCAGGAATGCTGCCTAATGATGGCTTTGCAATTATTAAAAAACACATCAGTGTTATACCAGTTGCTCATACTCGTGTTATTTCTATCACTTGGCTAATTTATTTTTTGTTTAACTAGTCTCCTCTTTGTCTGCAGCTATATTTGTTTTCTAGTGATAATGTTATGCTGCATATGTTTTTCTGACATGTTCCCTTGACAAAGTCAGCTTTCTATTTGGCCTGGTGCTGGCTGCTATTGCTGAGGCCCAGTTCTGCTCCGATGTCCCTGACAGCTGGCTGAAAGGATGGAGAGGGTGACATGCAGTGTTGATGCCTGTCCCCGTGGGAATCTGTGAGCCATGCCACAACCTTCTAACCAGCACAACCTCTATTTTTGTTGGTGTGCTGCTTACTCACAGGTATGATAACTAGTCAGCTGGCAAGATATTTTCTTTCTCTAGTATTAAACTACCAAAATAACCTATTGCTATGAATACATGGCAAAGTTTTAAAATAAGTTTCATGAGCATGAACTGAAATCCAAATATATCTGGATTGTATGACTTAAGAGACTTTTAATACTAGATTATTTCATGTGTTTTGGGCTTCAGGACACTACAGTATTTTCACTTGTTTTAGCTTTTGAGATAAGGAAAATTTTTGACAATCATGTGAATTAAAGCAAAAATTGCTTGGCAAAAGATACTAGCATGCTTTTGGCTTTGTAAGTCACTTGTTCTCTTATATACTAATTAAAACAGCTGAAGGCGGATGTCGGAAACTTTATATGTGGATAAAAATAAAGAGGAGATTTTCAGCATATCTACTTGCTTATGTAGGCAATATTACATACTGAACTAAAAAGGTTGTAGATAAAGACATTGAATTCTATCATCTGCAAAAAAGTCAGGGGAAATAAAGGAGTTCAGTGAACAATGAGGAAGTCAGTTTAAGTTATGTAATTATTGTCAAACTGCTAATAATTATGCAGAGTCAAAAACCTTGCCTCATGAAGTGTAACAGTGAGAATAAGTAATATTTCATCACCACAATAATAATAGATGCAAATGTATTGAATTTCCTGTTTCTGAAGTAATTGAGCAGCAGTAAACATGAGCCTAACTGATAACTGCTGGAATGAACACAAAAAAATAGAAAATAATTACGCCTTTCGTAGATAGAATTAAAACATTCCTGTTCCTGCACAATAATAGGAATTAAGATTAATCTATATGTAGAAAAGAAATTCTGCTAATTTGCATGATCATCACCATGTCTGGTTTATCCAGCTCCAGGTGCTGATAATATACACAAGAACATTACTAAAAATAATATCTTTATACTTGTATTTTAATGTGCACACATACCAAAGAATTTGTATGCTTGTTTCAAGATGTGCACTAGGTGAAATGAAATGCCATATGCTTCATTTTTAAAGGAAAAATCACATTCTGTGACATTTCCAGTGTGTGTCTACATGCTTCATGACAACCTTGCAAAACTGTTGTGAAATATACAGCTCAAAAGCAAAATTTTATCCCATGGTTATAAATATGAAGAAAAATAAGTTCTCCCATGTTTTACCATTTAAAAAGATTGCTTTAGAGTGAGTGGAATTTTTCAGGTGTATTAGTGATGAAAATGCTGCCAAGTAAGTGGTATAAATGTGCTTGCAGGCTTGACAGAAATCAGGCCAGAAGTAATAGCTAGACTTCAAAACCACAGGATCAGTGTTCATTTAACACACTTTCTTCTTAATGTTATGCAGATCAGACTGTTGTTTTTCTTTTGTTTTACTGAATATACCAGCCTTTTCTTGTGACTAGATTCCAAGGAATATAGGTGGATTTTTATTGAAAACAGCCAGTGAACATCAGTTTAAAAATATCACCTTAGTTTCCTTTATTTCCTTTTCATAGGAAGTCGCTTTAGTAAGTAATTTTCTTCAGTATGGAAACCAGATTTTTTTTTTTTTTTTTAATATTTCTCAAAAATCACCGAATAAGTGATTACAGAATGTTGGAAGATATGTGACAGAGTAACTATATGCATATCCTAAGCTGGTAAAAAACCTCCTTGATACTGGTATTTGTACACTGAACTTGATCTATTATTCATAATCAGAAATATAATTCAAAAAGAACCCTTTAAATTAAATCACTTCTGCTCACAGATCCAATATTTTAATGCCTATCCAAAGTTTGTCTTGGCATGCATTAGGTGAGATACCTAATATACCTATGGTGTGTTAATGTAGCTAGAATATATTAAAGTCAATGAGTGTCACATTGGTGAGCATGTTACAATGGATGACAATTTTCAACATTAATTTATTACACTTTTTTTCCTAATAAGTACTTTTCCATATTTTCCATGCTAGCTTCAACAGAAGTTATCCAAAGATAATCTTTTATCATAAATCACTGAGTTGATTATAGAACTTAGCCCATCAGTTTTTTTGATTAATGAAAAAATCCTGGTCTCTATCTAAAAAAAATTTAGCATATGAATGTTTTTAAATATGTGCATAATATATATCTAGCAGTTCAGAGTATTTGGTTATATTATGGCTGTACTAGAGCTATATCATTTGAACAGGGTGTCACAAAGCTTGGTTGACTGTAACCAGCTCTGTTCTTCTCATACTTTAGAAAAGGTAATGAAAGAAGTGTTTGCACTGACAGGAACACAGAAAACACAGAACTCTGGTTGTCCCAACACTCAAGCACCTTTGTTGGTTTTTGTCGTAGTATCGGCATTTTTATGTAATATTATTAGATTTCATTATATTTTTTATGACCTATTATTATATTTTATGTCATATTATTTATATTTTTGCAATATTGCTGAATTGAAGCCTGAATAACTAATGTGAAAAGGATTTGTTGCACATCAGCTTTCCTAACCGGATTCTTAAGTGTGCACATGTATTTATTGGTGTGTGTATATATTTATATGTGAGAATATATATCTATTTATTAAACCCACTCTTAATTTCTTGCATTTAAAACACTAAATGTGTATCATTGTGGCAGCTGGCAGTGCAGACACCTGACTTTTAGAAGATATCTGCTTTTTTCCTGAATTCACAAGCTGAGGAAACAGGCAGTTTCGTAACTATAGACAGTACATCTGTGCTGATATCCATAGGACTGGATATTTTGCCAGTTGTTATAGATGATTTGTTTAAGGCTAGGGAAGTTTTGAGCAAAAGGGAAAATAGTCTCTTATCATTGGCTGCTGATCCATGGGAAGATGTGGATAAAAAAGCACTAGGCTTCCTATGGGAAAATGTCTTGCTTTTGCCATTTATGTGTGATTCTCCTCTCTCCTGATGTTGGTAGCCTAAATGTTCAAGTCTAATATAAGTTATGTATCTGAGCCTTCTCTTAAATCAAATGTGTTGCAGTAAGGCCTGTTCCACCAGCCTTTCAGTAGGAAGACTTGTCCTTTTGGCTATGCTTCTCTTTCTCTAGACTAAAGGCCTCTGGGATCAGCTAAGATGGAAAGCTGAGAAGTTATGAGCCAGCTCAAGTCAGCCCTGCTGACCTTAACCTGTCCTGTAGGAAAGGCCCAGGTGCAGCTGTGTCTCCTGGCTGGATTTCTCTGTCTCAAATGCAGAGTGAATGCCTCATTGAGAATTAACCCAAGATACTCTTGCTGAACCAGAGGGAGCAATCAGCTAGGTTCTTACTGCCTTTCCTTCTAGTACCTTATGCCGATACAGCAGGAGAAATTTCTGCTACCAGGTACTGAAAGGACATAGAAGTATCAGCAATGCTTTCAAAGTCGTAGTTTCTTAACTTTTTACTACTTCTTTTGAAATTTTGTTTACACAGTTTTGCCAGCTTTACCAGCTGCTGTCAGACCTAAACCTAGAAGTTTCTGCTCTGGGATATTTGGGTTGTTGCACGTTTCATCAGTTCCCCTTAGGTGCTTTGATCTGTTGTTTTGGAGCATATAGCAAGACCAGGGTCTAAGGGGAGAAGTCTGAAAAGGAAAAATGTTCTCAAGCGATGCTGCCTCTCATGTAGAGTACGTGAAGAGCTTTTGTTAGTATCAGACATTCCTTCAAAGGATATTATTTGTCTCTGTCTCATGGTGTTAGGCATAAAACTAGCAAAGAATTAATGATTAGGCGTCATGATATTTCCTGACTTCTGTGTTTCTTGTAGCCTGTGCTGTCTGTCTCAACCCAAGCTGAAGTGGTGGCTGTCCATTATTTTTATTTAGCTCTGTCCTCCTACGATTGATTATTGACTCTGCTTTGCTACAAGCCAGTTCTTAATGAGTGGTGAGACTTTATGAAATTAATTTAGGCTCTGAAAAAGAAACAGCAAATTAAAGTTACTAAATGGCTTTAAATTTTGAAAGACAATATGTATTGGTGCTGAAATTTCCTACAAATGCAACCTTTCAGTCTAAAAAGTCAGTAGTAGTCCAAGCAATCACAAACTGGCCAAACAACACTAATTAAAAAGCAGAATCTACGTGTAAAGACCCCACTCCCAAACTGAAAATGCTGTATGTTCACAGAATTCACNAGCTTGAGACTGTGTCCTCTTATTCTGCCAGTTGCTGCTTGGTGAAAGAGACCAACCCCCACCTGACCACAACCACCTTTCAGGAAGTTGTTTAATCTCATTCAATACATATCACTTCTTTGAGTCAAGAAATGTTAGGTGGTATCCTTTTGAAAACTCTTTCAGTAGTATGTGGTTCAGTGATTACATCTCCAAGACAAAAAAAAAAAAAAAAAAAAATTAACATTAATATAGAAGAAAATNAAAATTATCATTACATGACTGTAATTGACTTTAAAGGCAGACTAAAGACTGTAGGAAAAATGATGTTTGAAGAGGCTTAAAACTGTATTTTGGAAGATGCAGTTTGGAGATGCTTTTATGATTGTGTGGTAAGCAACTCTTACAATACCGTAATTTATCCTTATATATAAAACAAATGCAAGTTGGGGAGATCAGTGTTAAAATCTGAAGTTGTTTTAATGTAGTTGAGTCAATCATAGTACTGTAAAAAGAAGTTAGAGAAGTACTTGACAGATTTATAAGCAGGAAAACCTAAAAATGTTAGCATAGTTTATCATCAAGTGGAGAGTATTCCAAGCGTAATTAGGTTATTCTATCACTTCAGAGGTTTATATCCTTTTTCCCTTTGTCTGCATTTCAATATTTCCCTTAAATTATTGTTTCAAATTAAAAATTATGCTAACTAGATTTATTTTTGAATGGTTTTTGCACTGTTTTTGGTGGCTGCATCTTGTAATTGTTTTCTACTAGTGAATCTGTTCACTCTGTAAGAAGTTACAGCTTAAAAAAGAGAATGGGAAATTTCAAAATATATGAACTTTGTGTAATGAACCAGTGCTTCTATATTTTTGGTACACATTTAAATATGCTGATGTAGCTATTCTGAAGATGCATTGCCAGCTATAATTCTGTTGTGTTCAAACACAAGGAAACAGCAGCTGGAACGGAGTAGATGGACTAAAGCAGTATAAAAACTATTAGTATATTTTTTGTGGTTGCTTGGCCAAGCCCTGAATCCAAAGTAGGACCATTATTTCTGACACCACTACATTTGTTAAACTAGTTTTAAGAAACTTCAGGAGGCGCTCTTGATGTTGGGAGAAAAGCTTTCAAGGCAGTTTTGTCTGGAGCGTTACCTATCCAGTATCTGTTAATTCCCTGAATCATTCTCTGACTTCAAGGATAGCTCTATAACCCTGGAATTAATTTAGTAATTGATTCACATAACCTTAATTACAGTGTGAAGTAATAGAACTCTGATTGTACATGAGACAGTCTATAATCAGTGATGCATGCACTCTGGAAGAAAAATCCTGTCAAAAGTGAATGATCTTTGTGGGCTGTGGATGTTTAAAAGTACAAGTTGACAAAAAAAAATCCAAATAAATAATCAATATCTTAATTTCTTTAACTAATGGAAATACAGTTTAAGGAATTCTGTCATGTGTATATATGAGGAAATTCAGCATAATTTCAATGATTTACTGTCTTTCTAATAGACACAGTGTCTGTGTCTGTCAGTTATCAGTGATAGCTTTTTAATCTATTGGCCAGTTCATCTTAAATTTGTCAGGCAGTAGAAGCCTGCAGGCAGTGAAGGAGTTCCAGTAAATCCTGTGAAATTCTGTGGTGAGAGGAGCTTTTGCACCTCTGTCCATGCTGAGGGAAGGCTGACAGGTTGCAGATCTGGAGGAAGGGCAGCCAGGTGGCCTGGCCCCTGGGGGTGTGCCAAGGGAGGCACATGGTACCTGCTGGGGCTTTGACATGGATATGGCTTCTATTTTAGCTGTCTAGCCAAAAATGGAAACAAGGAGTGGGAGGAAGGAAAAAAGAAAGCTTTCAGATGGCACAGAGTAAAAGGAGGAAAATAAGAACACTGTAGGAAATAGGGTGATGGGAGGTGAGGCACATGCTTGTAGTAAAAGAAGCTACAGCTACATGGACCCTGCTTACTGAAATGTCCACAAATTTTTAAGAAGACTTAAAGACACATTTATTTTTGATCTACTGCTCCATATTGAGCAATCAAGAAGCTCTATCATTAATTGTGTACAGAGATTGTATGCCAAATCTTGATCTGCATACATCAGATATCTGCCCTATCTAATGAAAATTGAGACCAAAATTGAAAGTTTTTTTCTAGAAATACATATGTAGAATGCTATGCCCTAGAATGCATATGGCCTAGGCTTATGGGAAATAAGTTTTTAGAAGATGGGTAACTGCTGACTGTATTGCATGCACAAAAATGTCTTACCTGTTATAGCTCTAGGAGATAAACAGGTAAGGAATTTAGATCTGCCCTGCTTCTGACATTTTCAGCTTTTCATTTGAATATCCTACAGGGTATCTGTCTCTATCTGTCCTTTCAACAGACCTAAGAAGTATTTGTGAAATGTGAACAGGTGCTGCAGGCAGTCTGAAAAAGTGTCCATATGTATATCTTAAAGCACTTGGACCACTTGGGAGAATGAAAAGCAGTATAACAATATATGAATCCCACTAAAAATCAGTATTATTAAATGCTGCTTAATAGAACTCCTTAAAGACTTTTTTGAACTGGTTTGCTCCCAATAAAATTAATATCCAGAAAAAAGGAATTGCAAAGAAAAATAAATGTGTTTGCAGAAAAGTTGCTTTCTGCTATCTGATTGCATAGTACATACTAAATCTGAATATTACTTATACATTCAAGGATAATTTATATGTTCAAGGCATACATTAGATACTAAATTTTGAATGACTGGCAGCAGTCACCTTGACAGAAGAGGTTACAGTGACAGTGCTACTTTGTTGCCAGTAGCAACATCTGTGTTAAATGTGCTTTAATTAAGTTTGAGTTTTGAAGTTTATTGCTGTCACAGTATTTGGTGACATTTTGTGAAAACGAGGTGGGAATATTAACACAGCACATCAGCCACGTAGTCTCTGCCCGTTGCTGTCTGCCAGCTTGACACTCCATGTCTACTGTCCTCAGGAGAAAGGTGATAGCCTGCTGGAAGACATCTAGTGGGGAGGGGTAGAAAATTCTGGTGTCTGTTAATCCTGTATTCAGACACATAAGTCAGGTTCACTTAAATGCCTTCATAAATTAACTCCAGTGTATAACTCACAAACTTCT
The DNA here is from genome assembly GCA_013400775.1 of Chaetops frenatus. NCBI lineage: Eukaryota > Metazoa > Chordata > Aves > Passeriformes > Picathartidae > Chaetops > Chaetops frenatus. The sequence goes on along the minus strand of VZTR01023322.1, from coordinate 19,592 downwards.
TTGAAGATGTGAATTTGTATGGCTTCATCTTTTCCTAGTACATATACAAAGTTATTCATTGCTTAAATTGTCCTCTTATTACAGCATTTGACCTGGCTCACTGTTTGGGACTCTCCCACTTACTGGAAGCTCAGCTAGAAGTAACAAGGATTTACAAAACTTATCAAACAGAGGTTCCATTTTACCTGAAATCCACACTAATCATTTCTGAAAGACGGACAAAATATTTCATTACAGCTAAACATAAGAATTTTTAGGTTAGGTGTTTTGGGTTTGCGTGGCCAGGTTTTGGTATCTAGGGGCAAGAGGAGGGAGGCACAGTGATAGTTTCTGTGAGAAGCTGCTAGAAGCTACCCCTGTGTCCAGCAAGCCAATGCCAGATGGCTCCAAGATGGACATGCTGCTGGCCAAGGCTAGGCCAATCAGAGAAGGTAGTAGTCCCTCCGTGATAACACATTTAAGAAGTAAGCAAATTTAAAGTGTGGATGTAATTCCACTTGGAGAGGAGTGAGAATATGCTAAAGGAACAACTCTGCAGACACCAAAGTCAGTGGAGAAAGAGGGGCAGGAGGTGCTCTAGGTGCCAGAGCAGAGATTCCCCTGCAGCCCGGGGTGCAGACCATGGTGAAGCAGCTGTGCCCCTGCAGCCCATGGAGGTCCATGGGAGTGCAGAGATCCACCTGCAGCCCATGGAGGAGACCCACACTGGAGCAAGTGAATGCTGTGAACATGTGGGGACTCTGGAACAGGATTCTGGCAGGACCTGCAGACCTGTAGAGAGAGGAGCCCATGCTGGAAAAGTTTTCCTGGTAGGACTTACGACCCTTTGGGGGACCCACACTGAAGCAGGGTGTGCCTGAGGGGCTGCACCCTGTGGTAAGAGATCCATGCTGTAAAACTCTTGGAAAACTGTTGCCTGGGAGAAGGATTTAAGCTTTAGGGGTTCCTCCCATAGGAGGCAACCCAAGCTGAAGCAGGGGAAGGATCCCTCTCACTGAGCAGTGGCAGAAAAAACTGATGAATTGATCACATCTTCCACTCCTTGTCTCCTTGCACCACTGGGGCAAGAAGGTAGAGCCCCTGAAGGAAGGAGGAGTGTGATGAAGGTATTTTAAAGATTTGTTTTATTTCTCATTATCCTGCTCTGATTTTTGATTGATTATAAATTGAGTTAATATCCTCAAGCTGAGTCTACTTTGCCTGTGACAGTAATCGATGAGTGATCTCTCCCTGTCCTCATCAGTGTTTCAATATTATTGTTTTCCTCTATCCAGTTGCAGAGGTGAGTGATAGAGAACCTTTGATAGTGGCTGGGCATCCTGGCAGGATCAAATGACCACACTTAGGCTACTTTATGATGCTATTCCTGGGAAAAAGAAGCATATTTTTAAAAGTAAAGCATCAGTGCTCTGTGGATTTTTGGTGATGCTAGTTCTTTTTTTTGCTGTCATGTTGGGTTTCTTTGTTTTGTTTTGGTATTTTAATGGGAGGTTTGTGAGAGTTAATTTTTCAGCTTTCATCAGTTTAGTATACAAGTGTCAGCAGTGCTGAATGAATGTATGTACTTAAAGAAATACAAGATTGAAACATTGAACCCTTTCAGTTCTATTATTTAGACAGGATGTACATGTAAAAGTTGTAATACCTGTGCCTTTGATTTTTTGTTTGATATATTGGTTTATTTGGGGTTTTAGATGCATGAGACAAGTAAGATAAATAGGGTTACTTCATGCAAAACTGAAAAAATTTAGTGGAAATTCTAAGTAGAAAATGGAGAAATACACTTAATTATACTGTGTAGACTTTTCAATTTGCTACTTAATCTGTGTAATAGAGTAACTTGTCATCTTTTTCTATGTAGTATGGTGCTCTTTGCTGAAGAGGAAGGTTGAGGTTACAGAATATTACTCTAATTGTTATTATTTATGTGTTTGTTGGCAGTGAGAGTTGTAGTATAAGGATGAGGTTGATTCAAACATTCACAGATGTGTCTCTGGTTTTGTTTGTTCTTTTATGATACAAGCTGGATGAATATGGATATGTGAGATGAAGCATACTGACAAATAGTGCTGTAAGTTTATATGCTTTGCAAATGTTGAAAAATATAAGTTATTTTTTTGCTAATTCTTCTGTTCTTTTACCACAGAACTTTTCACTTACAACTTGTATTCACTGAGGTAGACTTAAATCTGATTTTTGTTCACCCTATATATAACCAGTGAATTTCCCATGTCACCACTACAAAACCATTTGTATGTACAGACAGAAATTGTTCATGTACCAGTATTCTTCAATAATGTGACTCTTTAATGCCTATTGCTGTTATTCTCTAAAAAATGCATTTTCTGCTCTTGAAATGAAGGACCATTTTTTTTATTATTTTTGTTTGTTCAGTGTAAACATAGCAGTTATTAAAAAGCAGTCAAAATTTTAAATTAAAAATTCCATTTTGCATCTTTTTCTCTTCTCAGTGAAGGAGGAAGAACATATTGATATTTTTGATGCCATATTACTTAAGAAAATGAGCAGAAATGTAAAAGCCTGTGTATAGATTTTGAAGGCATAATTGTGATTATCAAAAACTTTATGGGGAAATAATTCTAAATTAACTTGAAATTCTCAGAAAATTCTCAGAAAACAAAAGAGCCCTGAAAGCTCAGTGTCACTGTGAACAAAGCAATTCATTACCAGACTGTTAAATTATCAGTGTTATTCTAATAGAAATCGTGGATACGACCTACAATCGGGAAGTGCTTTTTGTAATAAATAGATGCCTTTTGTTTCAAAGCTGCCAAAATTATAGTAGATGCTAGTGTGAGTCATTAGTTTAATGGCTGAAATTCCAGCATCAAGCCTGTGAAAGGTAATTTGGGTTCCCTTTGCCATGTGTATCACCAATTGGAGCTGTGGGAGAATAAAACTCATTTCTTGCCCGTACCAAGCTGGAGATACTGCAAAGGTGTTCCCAGGAGTGTTGTGTGTTGGCCAGAACAGTAACTCAGTCTTTCAATTTACCACCCTTCTGAGCAGCTGTTACTCGCAGGTGAAAAGCATTCACAAGACTCCCTGCATCCCCTTCTTCACCTGCAGGCCACAGGTGGCAGGCTTCTGCATGAAGTACTCCCAATCAGCAGTTCTGTTACTGTGATATATGATAATGGGTTATCAATGAAATGGAAGTAAACCAGGTCAATAACCTATAAAAGGCAAACTTACTGCAATCACTGCAAGAACTGGGGAATTAGTTGAAAGAAAAAAAACCTCAAGTACTTGCTTTATGGAGAGACTCAACAACTGCTCTCTGTGGAATTTTTATTGTCTGTTCAACAAATAATAAATATTGAACAGAGCAAGTTATGCATCTATAAAACACCTACATGCAAAAAGTATTTAAGTGGAGCTAAACAGTATAGATTGAAATGTGGATATAAATTGGCAGGAAAGGATAAATACTACATACAGCTCAGAATTGTGTTTCACTCCTTATACATGTTAAGAGAAGACAAGTGGACTTAGGAATTGATGGCACTTCTCAAAACGAGAGAGGAGGGCTTGCCATCCCTGCTAAATGCCAGGCTGCCACTTTTTCTGTTCCTGTTATCCCTAATACACCAGTGTACACACTCCCTCACACACACTGTGAACATGGCTGGCCATAGGAGCAGCACTTCCAGCTGTTCAGGTCTCCCAGACCCACAAACAGCCCTCATATAAGCCAGACCTCTAGATGTGCCAATCTTGTTCTTACCCACTGATTAAACATGTTCAAACTCGCACACAAAATTTCCTCTGGTAGCTCCCCTTTGACCTACATTCACATCCAGCTGTAGATTTATAGTCTCTCCTGTCTTCATTTCCTTGCTGCCTAGTTAAGTTTGAAATTTGTGAGCATCTTGCTTGCTCAAAGACACATGGGATAGATAGTCCTGAAGGAAATGAGTTTGGAGTAGAGTTTAAAAAGAAGATAGGAGGGACTGCTATGTTCTGGCACCAGAATTGTGCCTGCCTGCATTCAACCAGCTGCTTTCATTCTTGCTTCTGTCCCCTTTGCTGTGCATGCTACCTCTGAGGCACCTTAATCCCTGTTTTTCATCCTGTCTCCTCACAGATAAACCTTCTCCAATTTACTTTTACCCTTTAGGGCCACTGTTACTACAGGCATTTTCCATTTCGGGATTCCTCGTGCTATCAAAGATAATCTCAGACTTATTGTAGCCTTAAGATATTTGCCAAAGTTCTGTTGGTTTTAAAAGATTCCCAAAAATGTGTCGGTGTTTCCCATTCAGTTATCCATGCAATATATCTGTTTCTCCCATACCCACCCTGTTGAACCATTCAGTGAAACCCAGTCCTTCCTCACAGTACCAGGTGTAATTCTTTAGTCATTTCTTGCCAAGAAATTGTTGTAGCTAGCAGATTCTCACATGACCTTCAGGATTTTCTCTCACCTCCTCCTCAGTAAGCTTAATCTTACTTTAGGGCCCAGTTACCTGCAGGCACACCTCAATATTACGTTTGTTCTCTTTTGTTCCTGATCCTGAATTTAACCTAGTTTTTAGTCCAACTTGCTGGTGTAGCCTCTCCTTAGACTCGAAGACAGTCAGTCTAACATTGAAAAAAGCTATTGGAATATTTTTTATACTGAGTGATTGTAATATCAACCATTTTTGTAAAAAACCAACATCTCATTCTTTGGCTTATGCTGCATATGAATACATGTGAACTGGTAGTTTGATTTGCTTCAAGGTGGGGTAGAGGATCCACTTTTCTAGAAATAAGCAATCAGGAAAACCTCTGATTGGTAGTTTTTTCAGAATGTGTAAGAAGTTGATCTCTTCTTTTGTTTGTAAGCAGGCATGCATTTAAACTTCCTCTGCAAGTTATCATCCTTGTTTTCAAAATTGATGAATTTCTCCGAAATAACTGAAAATTGATTAATGTTTGAGGTGACCAGCAATGCTGACAAATGTTCCAGATATTTCTGTAATTTTAGCTTTGCATGGGAAAAAAAAAGTCTGACTTCACTTCCCTACTTGATTTTGATATATTCAAATGAAATTATTATAAAATAGGTGCCTGTTAGACCTTCAGGAAACTTATAATACATTTTCAGTAAACAGGTGAAAAAATAGCTAATTAAGAAAGTTGTGATTTATCATTCTTACCCTTTCTTTATTCAACATCATGGAATTGGGTGGAATTGAGAACTTCTGGAGAAATACTTGAGAGTGGCCTCTGCAGATTTTACAACAGTCAGTTGGCAGATACTGTTACACTATTAAGAAAGACTTGAGCTCCTTTGACTTTGTAACACAATAATGCCACCAATGTAATCCAGGTATAATAGCTCTTTATATGCCATGACCCAGGCCATTCTTCAGGAGTACCTTGCCTTTCTGGAATATGATTATTGACATAGTCATACAGGTAGAAAACGCTGAAAAATTAAATAAGAATATCTCATTCTTTCTTATAACCCCTAGCTAATCATCTCAAATAATGATTGTCTCTTGCCCCTTGTCTAGGCTATATTTGATTTGATGTTTTTAAGAAAATATGATCTTTTCTCAGTGTTCCTGGTGCTCTTTTATGTTTTACTATTTTTCCTGGTTTTATATTTTGATCAATCTGTGATATAATTTACCACTAAATGAAAAGGAATTATGCTGTAACTGAGGGATATGAATGGCAGAACCATATACTATTAATTTATTACCATGTTTACCACACTGTAGCTGGTAGAAAATCAATAAGTTACTGAGTTCACAAGGCAACCTGTAAACCATGATGTGTGACTCCTTGCATGGTTTTTTAGACACTTGCTTCTCCTTTAACAATGTAAAACTTATTATAAACTTAAATATTGGAGCTATGAAACCAGAAACAGTAATGCAGCATTTAACAGTGGGATTCTCATTAGACCTGAAGATAATTTCTCTAGCTCAATATTAGCTGTCCTCAGTAATGACAGACTACCAGGGATCCACCCCCTAAGAGGAAAGACAATTTCAATCTTCTACATTCATGGTACTTATCACTTAAAAAGGAGGCAAAAAAAAAAAAAAAAAAAAAAGGAAATTATAGTGATATTGATAATTCACAGTAGTGGAAAGGATAATGAAATGGTAAATTCTACCAATGTGAAGATTATTCTTATTTATTAATTCTCTGATTTTAAAAAATATGGTATATATTAACAAAAATTGAAGACAGCTGGTTATTAAGGGCCTGAGTAGGTATAAGTGTAAAAAGAGTAAACATCAAAATCTAAAACCTGAAAGATCCTTTCACAATTCTTCTACTTTGATCCTTAAAGTGCAATAGTACAATTGATGTTTAAGTGCTCACAGCCCTTTCCCTTTTGTGCAGAACAGTGAAAGTGTTGTCTGGGTGCCTCACCCTAGTATTCAAAATACTATTTGCAAAAAAGAATGCAGCACAGATCTGCACCAGCTTAACTGCAGTCGTAAGAAGATCTACAATTGAAACACCATTATTATTAGTCTATTTGCAATAATAATAATTGTAGTCCAAAATAATGCAGCACCACCTTTAAAATGATTACACAGGAACTTGCTAGCACCTACTGCTGTTTGTCAATGTTCTGTCCAGTGTTGCCATGTCTCTTCGAGCTCCCTGTAGCAGAGCAGTGCTGAGGCACTGCAGGACACTGTCAGCAACTAGGAAATGCTTGATGCTGGAGATGACATCCATGTGTTCCTTAGTCTGAGGGTCTGTGTGGGGCTATTTCATAATGGAGAAATCATATTTGAATCTCCTGAAAGGTTTCTGAATGATCCCTTACAAAATCTTCTGGGTCTAAGCATCCGTGAGAGTGGAGGAGAATTGAAAGAAGTTTGGAGGTACTGTGGGATGATAATGCCAGTGGCACTCACGAGTTGTGTGTCTGCCTCTCAGTCTTAAAAGCTTATGCTTTTTTCAGTAAGCACTTGTTTCTGTCCTACTTGCTGGCAGAGAGTATGCTGTTTGAAGCTAATTATTTGGAGTTGGCCTTACAAAACCAAGCTTTCATATTCAGGCTAAAAGTTAGCTCTTATTTATCGTTTACAAACTTCATATATTTTACTAGAAGCAAAGCAAAAGAGATTCTCAAATCATTGTATAATATTGAATTAAGAGTTTGAAGAGAGCTTCTGTAATTATGGAATTTCTATTCCGGACTTTTCCCTTGAACCAGCTCTTTCTGAGTCTCTTCTGCAGTTTTAGTGAGACTATGCACTGGTGTTATAAGAAAATTGAAAAGGTGATTCAGAGAAAGATACAGACTTACAGCTTTCTTGCACCCCCCTCCCAAAGCCACCCACCCTGCCCCCTCATGTTTATTGTTCAGAGTAAAATCCTTCTCTTTAGACCTATGGGTGGTAGGCTTCTGAAAATTGGAAAGTAGGACATGGCGAGGTGTTTTATACTTTTGTTCTTAAAAGAAGCTTCTTTGGGTCATGGGTAGTGCAAAGGTCATCACACCTGATGATTTTAATTGTAAGGTTTGCTGTAGAAGTAGCTGTTTTTCTAAAACCCAGGCTTCTGATACAAAGGAACAAATGAATCTTGGGTTTCCTTAAACAAAGAGTATTCTTCTGGTGTTTGTAGTTGAGGAGAAAAGTTTAAAAATATGTTCTGTGTTGCAAAATTACAGAGACAATCTGAGAAGAAAGTCTTTACTATTCCCCTTTCTTAAAAATATGGTCTCTTAGTAAT
>VZTR01023318.1:101333-135970 GCA_013400775.1 Chaetops frenatus | reverse complement strand
TATGGTCAACTTGTACTTATTATCTTATTGCCCTTTCCAGGAAAATCCATTAGCGATGTCATGATTTAAGAAACTCTTCTTTTATACTGACATACTTTTAGGGTTTTTCATCTGTTCTTGATGGCTGGAAAGTATTTGCTTCCCACAAACCAGCTTTATAATTCCTTCAAAGGAATTATTTGGACAATAATTTAATTGAACTGAATGCTCTGCCAGCTGAGTCCATTCATTCCCAAACTCATTATCTCCACAAATAATTCTTTTGTCTCACAAAATTGAGAAGAACCTTCAGGCATCACAGTGTTGGTACCATGTTGGCCATAACTTTGTGGTGTATGAAGGGTTTTTATCCTGGGGCTGTCACTCAAGAACGTTTTATATGGAAACAGATTCCTCTGACATCATTATCCCCCTGATAGCACTGCTAATGGTGGCAATCTCTGTCCAAGGTGCTTGCTCCTTGCACCATCAGACTCCCTCCCCTCTAGCAGCTTCACAGTGAGCCAGACCAAAGACCTGAACCAGTAGAAATACAACTTTCTTACACAAGTAATTTCCCAGCCAAATCACAGCTCTGATTCAGTTCTCTTGGTGGTTATCCAGCCAAGGGGTACCTACTAAAGGACAAGAGCAGCTCTTCAGCCATTTAAAGCATTGGTGCTGTCAAATGGCAATTAATATTTTTTACTCTTTTACTGAATTCTTATCAGGGAAGCTAAAGCATTTTATTTCAAAATAAGTTAATGCAACCCTAAAAGCTTGGCCAAAGCCCAGTAGTGTAGTGAACTGTTTATCTGGAGAAGTGACAACTCCACATGATTACTCTTAGGGACATCAGCATTATGATTGGTTGAGGATGAGAATGAACAGTAAAAAACGTGAAGACTTCTTACCTGTTACCTCAGCTACTGAAATTTGAAATGGGAGCAAGAGGAAGTGAAAAATGGGGGATTGGTTTCAACAGCTTTCCAAGAAAAGCTTGTACTATAAAAGGTGTCCAGCCTAGATCCTTCTTCCTAAATGCAACACAGAGATATGAAGCTGAAATAGAAGGAGAAGCTGACATTAAAGATGCTGTGGTTGCCTAGCATTTGGTCAGCAAAAACATGAAGAGCAAAAGAAGCATTTGGGAATATTCTTCTAAGCAGATCTCTTTTCACATTTATTCACCTATTTCCATGAATTTTTCAAATCCACTAGAGTAATGAGTCATGGAGAGGATGAAAAGAACTGCTGTATTTGTTTTGTGGAAATGTTCTGCTGCTCACTACCAGTGTCTTCAGTGTCCTCAGCAATGAGGTGATGAAGCAAACAGAGCAAAGTCTAAGGAACATGTGAAATTCTAACTTAGACAGTCCAGCTCCTTCTACGTGAGGACTTTTTGGAACTGAATTTAAAGATCTCCTATAGCACAAGGGCATATAAGTGCTGAAGACATACAATCACAGCATAAACAAATCATAGTTTTTAAACAGCAAGTGTAAGCAGGATATATATATAAAGGACACTACGAAAAGAAGCAGATATTGAGTTGATGAAACTGTATGGAAACTTTCAGCTCAAAGGATATACTCTCAAGAGAAAAATACATTTAAATCCTTGTTTTCATTTAAGCCAAGAGCTCTCAAATATTCAAGATGTGTAGAATAAGTTATTTTTTCTTTTTGCCAAAGGCTTAATGAAGTTAGGAAAGGGTTTTGCTAATTGCATATAGACCAAAGGGCCCAGTTTTGAGACTTCTTAAAGTTTTTATCACCATAATTTTTTCAGAAGAATTTTATCATATTCTCCGTTGCTTAGTAATTACACTGAACTCAGGGAGTACAGAGTGAAAATAGTCTGTGAAGTCATGGTGAGATTAAGGGCAAGAGGCTGGACTAGATCATTACATTGTCCCTGGCCTTACAAAAGGAAAGAGAAAAAGTGTTAGAATTTCATCGAAGCTATTGGAATTCCCTTGTACACAGAGGAGTTTAATGCGCATGCTCAGGTTCTCAAAACTATCATACCTTGCTTCAAGGAACCAGGGAAATTTGAAACAAATGTAGAAACAATAACTACAAAAAATATATACTATGCAGCTGGAAAGGAAATGTGAAGAACTTTAATATGCATAACATGGCTGCTACTACTACTTCTTTCACAGAATTAAACACAAAACAAATAGAAAGAAGCATATTAGCAAAGGCAAATTGTATTAATCAAGCCCCTGGGTGACAAAGGAAAACAGATAATGAAAAGAGGGCTGAAAAAAAGACCATTTTGATGACTAATACCCAAGACATTTAATAAGGAAGAAACAAAAGAAAACAAAATACTCATTGCAAATTTACATTTACTTATGTAGCTGTCTTCTCCCTGCTGTTCATATCAATAATTTTTCTGGAAAGAAATTTATACAGACTGAATTACATTGCTCTGGAATTCTGATATATTATTAATATGTTTAGTATCCATTAAAACAATCCAGTGAGCTTTGTCACTTTAATATATATATGATACAGATTTTCTTTTCACTGCTACTATTCTGAAGCAAATAAATATGACGCTTTTGTATTTTCTATTTACCTAAATGGAACTTTCCCTTATACATGACAGAGGTTGTCACCACACATTTCAAAAGTCACCTTGTAACATGCAGAAGCTCTCATCAGCATCTTGCCCTTACCTTGGCAGTTAGAGAACTTTGTGGTTTGACAGTGTGAGAAATTTTTGATCTTCCATTCTGCAGCCTTAAGTTTAATAATTGCACCCTGTTAATGATATGAAAAGACAGTGCCTCTTTCAACCATGGCAAACAGTAGATCTCTGCCACTTTGTCACAAACCTCTGTACTGCCTCTTCAGCCCTAGATCGTGTCTCAGTTACTCAAGTCACATTTTACACAGAGGCACACAAGTTTTCCTGAAAGAGGACTTAGTGCACCTCTTTGTCAAAGAAATGCAAAAGTCTATACAGCTATTTGGAAGTATGTGATATTTATCTCACATATATACTAATATATTTTATCACAATTTGACAGAAAATCTATGGGGTAGTTCCTAACTGTCTAGAAGTGAAAGCAAATTAATTTAGGGATTTGAACAAAGTATCTCAAGGTAAAATTGCCCGCAAACTTACTCAGCTCTCAGCCTACAGAAAATGCTCATCAAGAGCTCATTCAAAGCAGTTTATTCATTGCTGACCTCAAGTTAAGACCATTTCCACAGACAGCAAGCCCTATGTGACTGGTCCTTAACACAGCTGAGCTAACCCAGGCAGCTGGTTCAAGAGTCCAGGCTCATGAGGATCCCTGCACAACTGAAGTAGTTGTGAATTCACCACAGCAAAAGATTCAGCTCCCAAGGTGGTGTGAGCTTTTTTCTTGAGAAGAAGGGATAAAAACAAATATTGCACTCCACAAACGAAGAACATGAAATGTTCAAATGCTTTTGTAAGGAGAGCCTTGTGTTTTAAACATGAAATGATGCCTGTTAAAAACCAGGAAATGCACAGTTTTTTCTGGGCAGGAGGCTAAGGTCAACAGGACCTTACTGGTGCTAAGAACATTTTACACAGAGAGCTGTCAAAGGAGGATGCTCTGGTTACTAGCCAGCTTTTGGGGAAGGTCAAATCAATGCTGTCCTAAATTTTTCTCACATAGTGAGCTTTAAAATGGGGTTTTTCTCCTATTACTTTTAACTAGTGAGAATTTTCTTTTCCAGAAGGGACATCAGGCCTGTTGGTGTGGAGAATCAGTTTAGGGAGTATGTATGGTGCTCTTGCCAGCAGTCCATGGTGCTGATGGAGAGATTTATACTTGAGTATGGTCAGTGTCCTCAGCCTGCAGCTGCAACGGATTATTTCCAACATTTTTTGAAAGGTCACTTGGTGCGTTTCTGTGTCAGCATTGTCAAGGATTTATGGACAGCAAGTAAAGGTCAATAATGCACACAAAATGGCCTGCCAAAATGAGTTGTGATCTACTAGTGGGTTGTTGCCCTACAAAGATCCACTAAACTGAAGATAACATACAGAAAACACACTTGTTAGTTTACCATGTTGTTTGGCAATTTCTCAGCATAGCTCAGGTCTCCTGCTGAGCTATGAAAAAGTCCACTAAAAGTCACAATAGGAAAAACTGGGTGTCCAGAGTAATCATGTTAAAAAAGAACTGATTGGGTTCAGAGATGGATTTACCATTTTATGTTATTGTGCTACAATATCCATAACTGTGCAATATTTTCATTAAATAGATGCTGCTGTCTATCTTGTATTAAATTAAGAAATTAAGAAGTGTGGCAAGTTGATATTCTGAGATGCTTTTTTCATGACTAATGGTAAAGGCTGGACTATGTTACCACATCTTACAAGAGCAACAGCCAATGGCTTCACATGAGGCACAGAGCCCATCCTCACAGTCCAGATTGCATCCAGACCATCACATGTATTAGCAAGTGACTGGCCTATCCTCCATCAGTTTGGATCCATTTAGCTTTTGGCTTAGAGTCAAAATCTATAGCACTAGAAAATCTTTAGCTCTAGAAGAGGAGGACTGTCTAAGTGGCCTGTCAACGCACACAGTGATCCACCGAGCTCAGACCCAGCGCAGCAGCCTTCCTCACACACTGCTCAGCCTGCCATGCTGGTGCTAGCACTGTTCTCACAAACACTGCTAAAAAACCTCTGCCCCAAAGCAAAGATGTGTGATGAGCACCAAGGTAATCCCAGGACAAGGGGTCACCCAACCTCAGCACAATTATCTCCTTCCAAATTGCCACTTCACCTTGTGCAGAGAGAAAAAAGCCAGACTCCTCTTCTGTAACACAGCCAGGAGATTCTTCAATAAAAAACAGAGTATTGCTCCTCCTAAAATCCCTTACTATTTCCCCAGGCATTTGACTGCCTTTTCCTTCAGACTTTGAGACACCAGAAAGGGCACCCTGCTCTGACTCCTCTCTTTGGCCTTGGGTGAGATGGCTGAGTGACTGCTTTATCCTGGTTACCTGTTTAAAGCTCTGAAAAGTCACAGGCCCTCAACCAGAAAACCCTTTGGGAACACCTCAAGTTGGATATTTGTGCCCTGCCCCCCAAACAAGCATGCAGAAGTCAGCATAGTTACCATATTTCAATCGGATGAAGATCCTTTCCTCAACCTGCTTCAATTTTATTGCTGTTATTAAACAAGTTATATGGAATTACATCAAAGACTAAATGAAAGTAAAAATGTCTTTTATTCTTCTGCATTAACAAAATGCTACCCATTTCTGTGCCTATACTCTTTTCAAGGAAGTCAGGCAATCAGAAATCTCCTGTTATGTTTTCATTCCTCAAACATTTTTTGTGCTGATGTTCTAGCATGCCCTAGTGTGACAAACCACTAGCCAATAATTATTGTATTATATTTTATGTCACATTAGAAATGTAGCAAGCAGGCTTGCCACAATGTTCTCTCCATGAGTTCAGATCAGGCAGGAATAAAATGAAGAGAACTAATATGAAGAGAAACTACTTTTAAATCTCAGAGCAGTACTTCATTTTGAGTTTTGTTCATTACTGGGATTCATTCCAAGTTTAATGAAACAGAATTTCTCGGTCATATTTCCACATTACATTTCCATCTTTCATTAAAGTAGAGCCAGAAAAGCACTTAAGCACATGCTTAAAACTTCAAAATGCATTCTCAACATATTGCCTAATTCCTGTGATATTTTTGTTCACTGGGGGTCTTCACAAGTTCAGACTAATACTAGAAATTGGCTTTGATTTAGATAAAAGCATTCTTGTCCTAAATGAGGTCAAATACAGCAAGACCAAAACCTGAAATCTTCACATATGTTGTGGGAGACAGATACTATCACTCTTCCCTATGCTCATGCAGCTAAAACTTGGGCCAGTTAGACACAACATGAAGAGAAATATCTAGCTGCTCCAGCTTCCTTGCTACAGACAGCTGGCCCATTTGCTGGCCCATAGGCTCAGCTGGCTCAGATTCTAACACCAGATTCCAGCAGAGTGACTTGCCAGGTACAGTGCTGTCCAAAATGAGCTTTAAAAACAGTAAAAGTGGCAGCTCCCAGTTTTTTTAAGACAGCCCTGAGCCTTTGTTGTTATAACTGGTTTCCTTCTGTCAAAGAAAGGGCATTTGGTACTAGAGGATGCTCTCTCAATCACTTGCTCAGGATCTCCATGTCTTCACATAAACTGCAGGATTTCCTAAGCAGTTCATGAGCAGACCAAATTTTAATTAGTTTCAAAAGAGTATTTTCTTCAGTAGTCTTTATGAGGAAGGTTCAGCTCCCAGTGAAAAGGAGTACTTTATTGAAATACAGTGGAACTCAGAGTTTTAAAGGGGTTTAAGCTGCTGCTCTTTATATCTTCCAGAAAACCTTGCTCTGAGCTGAATCACGTACTCCCAGCCTCTGCTCCCTATTCTCACCTATTCTCCTTCTTTCACCTGAGGAGTTAGGTAATGTCTGGCCCAAGTACAAGAAGACCCACACCCCTTTTAAAGACCATCTTATTCTAGAACAAGGTTGTTTATGTATTCCATATGGCCTATCATTAGTGTTAAACTTGCCTCTCTGTCTCCTACTTTCCTCTTGAGCAATAAAAGAGATGAAGTAACACATTGTAAAAGAATGTGTTTGCAAGCTAGAATAGACATCTGCCTCTCTCTTTCAGAAGCTGCTGCAAGAACACAGTTGCTACCTATTTTGTCAATTTGATCCCAACATGTCTAGGGCCTCTCAGAGCAATTGTGCGTGAACACATCAGTCTGTTCATGAGCAATAGCTCTGTGCCTGAGATGGCCATTGATTTTTTGTTTTTTACACTGTTACTGGCACACATGTCAAAACCTGCACAAGTTATAGTTGGTATTGTTAAAAGAGATGTTAAGGAACTTTTGGGAAAGATGCGACCTGATCTTCCTGGAATATTTTACAAATTTTTGTCTTGCTTTTTTTAAAGCCTTGCATGCCCAGGCAAGGCCAAGAAGATGCTTCTATTTTCAAAATTGAAGACTGCTTGTTTTGAACATTTCTAAGAAAAAGACAATCCACTCAAACGAGACCACAACAAATTGCCTTACATATATCCGTGACAGCTTAAAAATTAGTAAAGACAATTTCTTCAATTAAAACCACCTGCTGTTTGATTTATGACAGCATCTAAGAATCAATGAGCACAGTGTATATTGTTGTAAAACAGGCTCATTTTGCCTTCTTTTTCTCTTTTGCACCATTATAATTTAAGAATACCTCTGGTTTATTTGCCTCAATTAGTCTGCTCTAAAGCTGTACAAAGGTGGACAGCTTCTGACTGCAGTGAAGGCAACCTCCTACCTTGTGCTGAAGTGGCTAGGGTGGGAATCAGGAACAATGACTTCAAAACTGGTCTTTAACTACATACTTGGTGCCCTGTCAAGGTTAACAGTGTCTGGAAATCTGTTTGGATGTCTCATTTCACTGTCTGCTAGCCATAAGGCCATTAAAAGAAAAAGAAACAAACCAAAAAAACACCCAAACTACTCAAACTATTGATAATATGTCTTCTCTTATAATTGCATGGAAAAGGATGTTGAAATATAAACAACCCAAAAACATCTGTCTTTCTGGATTATTTGAGAATAATCTCATCTCAATGAAGATATAAATGACATCAGAATCTGGAGCATGGACTCTGATGGAAAGAGAAATCATTATTTCTCTTCTGTTTCCCAAGTAATCAGACTCACAGGCATGTCTCCTTGTGTTTCTTCCTAGACATAAGGAGAAGATATTTTTTAAAAACCCTATATCTATTCTTTTCTCTTCATTAAAGACCTGATGTGTCACTGGTTACTCACAGAAAAGCACTGCTAGAGTTGCTGAAATATTTTTGGAGGGAGTTATGTAGAGGTGGGAAGGCTTGTCATAGTACTAAAATTATTTTTCTCATGAAAAGATAGCAGATCAACCAACATAGATAAACAAAAGCATAGTAGTTTCTAGTAAGTCCTCTGAATCTCTCTTTTTAAGTTAGAGGAAGCTTAAGTAACTGTGTTCCTGCCCTTTTCATTTCATGATCTTGTTCCTGTGTTCCTTCTACACACATCCATCTGTTTCCAGACAGAAATATATTCTATAGTTCTCTGTACCTCTTTGTTATCCTTGTAAGAACCTGAATGACTCTTGCCTCAGTCATTTTTCTTTTGTCTGCCTTCTGAAATCTCTTTTATTTGGATTTTTTTACAAATTCGGAAACAAAATAAATTCAAATCCATAAAACCTATGGGAAAATCAAGAAGTTTGCTCAGATTTTCCCAGGTTTTGGGAGTAAAACTGACCAAGACAGTGACTAGATCCTTCATAGCTGCAGCAGTAGAGCAGTAGGCAAGCACTTTCCAGGGGGTGGAGGGTGTACAACTGGCAAAGCTTTCTCCATTCACCAGAAAAGGAAGCTCCTAAAAAGGACAAATAGCTGCATGTGGAATATGGTACAGTGGGAGAGACCCTGAAGATCTAAACTTAGATGCATTCATATAAACATTGCAAAACCTCAGGTCACCTCAGGTGCTTGTTATTTTAATATTATTGCCTCTGACTGACAGTAAAAGTGAATTGGAAGAGTGTGTTTGAAAAACCTATATGTATAATACACCAAGGCCAACTTGAACCTCTATACTTTTCTGTTTATCATCAGTCTGGGACTGATTTTTGGACACTACTTTTCACACTGTTTAATTTAAATTAGATCCTGCCAAAATCTTCTTTTCTCTAGCATACTCACTGCAGTGTAATTTATAGTGTCATGCAGATGCTGGATCATTTGAAATTCCATTCTGTTGCACATAATTTACATGTCTGTGGCAAATAAAAAGATAAGTGCAATCCATATTGCAAATGCATTGTACCACTGTAAATTTGCATGCTTTCTCCTTGTTCTTCTTCACCTCATGGAATTTATGTGTTCATTGTAGCTATGTCTGATATCACAATGCATATCCTTCTACCAGTTATATTTGGATTTTAAAACCAGCTGATTACTGTTTATGACAATATATACATTATCATAACAGTCTTCACTATCTCCCCAAATAATTTCCAAAATATGATAAAAAAATCTGATTAACTGAAATATTACAGTAAAACTAAGGACACTTCTTGAAAATACACATTTTTTTCTCTAATTTTATTCCTATTCAAGAAAGCAGTCCTAAATGAGATTTTTTTTTTTTAATTAGTTCACACATTTAAACCCACTTGTAATAGGACATTTTTTAATCTGTTTGTCTCCTGATGCAGTAGATCATCTAGCCTTTTCAAGGCACATAAATTGATCTACCAAATAGATTTGAATGGATAGTAATAAGATAACTTTAAATACCATAAAATAAACAGTTCTGTGAGAAGACAACCCACTGAATTTCACTCTCTAAAGTCTGGTGTCTTGTGTCTAAGATTCCATGTTCTGCTGCTGTGAAAAAGGAAAGCTTGTGTCTCACTTTACTTAAGCTGTGGCACAGAAGATCTCTTGCTTCCCTGCAGCATCCTGTTTTTACAAAAAATTGTGAGAATTTAGATTCACATGTGGTTGCATGAGCTTCATTCTCTTAGGAAATTATGACAACTAGAAAGAGCAATTTGGAGATTTTTCACTGGAACAAGTCAGTACAGCTTCACTTACCCCAGTGAACGAAAGTGACTTGCTGAGAAGCTCAGTGCTAAATATAGATAGTAATTAAAATGGAAATATCAGGCTGGGCAAACTCCACCTGAATGCTCTCTCTCCTCTGCACCTCTTTGAAATACAAATAAAGTGTAATTGAATTTGAATGAATTATTCACGTGTTCATAAAGTAGCATGTTTTTAAGTGAACATTAAAAACAGCACTTTAAAAGAGTCATTGTACATGTACCCTGTAATCAAAAATACAGCTAATTCCTTTTACCATAAACAAGAAGTTCAGTTCTACTCTTGACATTTTAATATTATTTCTGTAACAGTGCCATGTTAAAAATGGAAATGTAGTCTCTCTATTTATTTCCATCACCTTCTGAGAAACGATAAGGATATGTTCACAGTAATTTGCAATGTTATGGAGTATCTGTATTATGCCCATCCCTGTGAAGCCACTGCCTAATCAAGTCTTGCATAATAAGTAAATAAACTAAACCCAAAATATGATCCATTGATATTGTGTGGAAAAATAGATTATTAACTAAGCTCTGTTTAAAAATATTTCGTGTGATAAATCAAAATTTGTTAAAAATTTAAATGAATGTTTTTAAAAAATAGAAGCAGAAAACAGAACTTCAGTCCCTTTTAAATTCTCTCCATAAATAATAACTTCTTCAATTAATCTGATTCAGTCCATTAATCAAACATTATTGATTAGTAGACAGAAAATGTGATGTGCTGATGTGGCTGGTGAGGGAGTTGCTTAAGTTACAGAAGTCTTTACAAAACTCCCCCCCCCAGTAGGGTGATCTCAGGTGGGATGTTAAATGTATTCTCAGCCACTGGCTGCAAGAAGTCACTAAAGCAAACACTGAAGCACCTTGGTGAAGGCAATTGCAGCCTCAATACTATCAACTGACAGTTCTGCTCAGTGACCCTCTCAGATCTCAGAAAAGGTCTTTTCAGATTCTGGGTCTTGCTGTATTGATTTCAATCAGCAGCTTTTCCTAAGAGCCCCACTTTGAAATAGCCCTGCCAGAATTTTTACTCACTAGCCCAAGTTTTATCTCAGGGTTTTTGTTCACATTTGACATCGTTCAGATAAATTACAGGAGAGGATTTTTTGTGTGTGTTTGTTTCCCTGCCCACATTTTTTTTTAATTATGTTTGTTCCCAACACAAGTAAATCTTTCTGTTTACTTATGCTTTCAGTCGCTCTATTGAGGGAGGCACACTGAGCTGCCTCAAGCGTTGTTTTCAAAATGTTTTTACATTTTTGGCCATGCTTCAGTGAGACTAAAGTATTTCTGTCAACGACTTCATTAATGCCAGGATTTTACCACTGGCTTTTGAGCACTGGAGGCACCCCACTGGAGGCCCTCTCACCGCTCAAATCCCCACGCTTCCCTCTTATCCTTAACAGAGCAGCAGAGGCTTTGGGAGCCCACAGACTGCAGTGGCCCAGGCTGGAGAGGGACCAGGCAGCTGCTGCGCTGCACCAGAGGGCACAGAAGGCCGAGCAGCAGGGCAGAAAGTCGGCCCCATCATGCTTCTCCCCTCGTGAGAGGCTGCACCGGCCGCACCGCTTCGCCACCGGCACCGAGCAGAGCGCGCGCCGAGGGAGGCAAAGCCACTTAAGCCATCTTTGCACCCCCTAACTTCCATAGCCCTTGGCATAAATTAGAGCAGCCTAAAGGGCTTTTTGATGGTTAATGTTCAGGAAGAGGGGAATGAGTATTTCAGACAGTAAAAAAGTTTCAAAGTTTTTCTCATTTGCTGTTGTTTTTTGTTGATGCTTTTTCTAAATTAAGAAAGCTATCAGGAAATCCTCAGCAGAAACTGAGAATGGGTTCCTGATGGCTGGCTGGATTTTGCCAAAATCCGTTTTAAGGTTTACTTTGAGTAAGCTCAAATCAGGTTGCCATATGGAATTACTCCGTGCAGCAATCTGACCTAGAGCAAAACTGAACAAAGCTGAGATTATTTACTAAACTCCTAAACCACTGGCTGTTTTGCATCTCTCCCACACTGGATCTAATTCCATAAGTAAATAAGCACATATTAAGTTAAAAACCCAAGTCAACGAATAGATCAAATAGTTGTCCACAAGGTAGGCTATTTCATGACACACAAAACACAGCCATGGGTCAACATTCAAGCCCGAGACTGTCTCAAAGCTTGTTGGCACCTGCAGTTTAGCATATTTACTGCTGTAGCCAAGAAGTTTGATCACAGGAAGCCAAAAATGTTCAGTTAAAAAAAAAAAAAAAAAAGAATCAGCTGTTTTCTATGAGCAGTCTGTCAGATAACCAGCCTAATGAAACCATGAGCATTTCTCTTGAGCTGGAGAAACATTCATGCTGAAGAGGGTACTGGAGTCATTCTAATATTTTGCAGTTGTTTTGGAGGTTAAATAGAAAGTGGCACAGAAGAAAGGCTCTGCCTTTGTGATTAGAGAAAAGACAGAAACGTAACATCAAAATGCAGTTTTGCCCTTGATGAAAATAGACTTAACACTTAGGCTGTATTTTTCACCTCACTAGTGCACTCCAAATTGAAAACACAAAGGATGCCTTTCATGGTTATGCTTTAGGAAATAAATGATACAACTGTCCCACAGAGAAACCAGACAGACAAAACACAGTCTAGTTTTTGTTAAAATAATTCATAACCTGATGATATGTATCATGTCAGAATCAAAACCAAGAAACTTCAAATCAAAAATGCATCTAACTCCTGTCGAAACTGGATAAGCTGCTTGCAGTCTCAGCTCTCCTCATCCTGGGCTCCAAATGGATGCAATAGAAATAGAAAAGGAGCAAAAGGCTCAGCAGAGAAAAATCTTAATGTCTTTTGACAGGACGTATCACTAATTGAGATAACATTGACATTCACGAGTGGAACTTTGGCTAGCTCACGCATACCAGCGTGGTGTCAGCAGCCATCCCTCTGCCAGAGCAAAAGGACATTCCTGGCACAGTTGCCTTACCTGGTTGCATACAAGCAAGACTCCACTGGGCAAACATTTATTCCGTGTGACGACAATAATCTCTGCCATCTTCACTGAATTTTGCTAAACAATATGGGAGAAAAACTATAGTTTCAAATCTTCTGATACTTTCTTCCTTGCTTTTCTTACCACTTGTGAAGATAATAGCACAGAAGAAGGGTGGCAGCCTAACTTGTTTTACCTCAGGAAATAGACAATGCTAATGTAAAAAAGTGTTTTTAAAGAGTGATGTGATGCTCATTGCTATTTCAGCTCTTTTGCACTTGATAACTCTCCACAAGTGAGAGGGGCACTTCTTTTCTTATGTGATGAACAGGTAGGCAGGCAATTATGGTAGGCAGCAGAAATCAGTCTAGAATAAAAGCTGCTCTAGCAGATCCCAAGTATCCAGACAGAACTGTCTCAAGCTTCAAGGGAGATAGAAGGATCTATAAAAAAGATTCCAGCTTGCTCTTTGAAAGTGAATCAAATTGTCTCAAGAAATACATCTTGAGGGGAAATTGAAAGCATCCAGCTTGAAAAAGTACCTTAAACTCTCCTCACCATTTTCTCACCTCTCCTTGTCAGAAAAAGTAAAAAAAGACCCAAAATGTAATACATTTGATGATGTACAAATTTATATATTTGCAACAGAGCTTTGATATGGCTTTGAAATATGTCATACTAACACTTCCTAGGAATATGGCTGGACATGAAAATTGGCTCCCATATGAAATTTACCACCTGATACACCAGGTAAAAAATCATGGAGCTTACAGTCAGTTGAAAGCTTGAAATATGCTGATACTTTCTGGGTTCTATTTTACAGGTGTTGGTTTCTACTCTGCATTTTATGTTAATACTTCTATTATAGAATACTTTTATTTATAGATTAAAAAATAGTATAGATTGAAAAGGAAAAATACAGATAACATGACAAAAATGACAAAACTCATGACAGGTCATGATAATAATGAATAAATAAAAAATAGTGATGAGATGAACAGCAATAATGAACATTTAATTATTTGCAGGTAATTTAATGTGGGTTAGAAAATGACACAATTTTTAAGTTTCCCTCTCAGATGCATCTGGTTGATGCTTTTGTTGTTATTTTCAAATAGAGGTGTATGTTCTCTGGTCTCAGTTTTATCTTTGCATTCTGTTTGCAGCCAGAAGTGGCAAGGTTTTGCAACGCAGCTAAAGTAGCATGTGTATTTGATATGCTGAAGGCATCTATCATCTTTTGTCTGTAGCTCTTCTGAAAAGTTCATCACCTCCATTCCCTCAACCAGCAGCTTTCTTGTTGCAGAACTAATGCCTGGAAGGAAAAGATTGCAGGGTCCTCAGTATGACATTTATACCAGCTGTATAAAGGAGGGAAAGGGAAATGGGAAAGCAAGTAATGGAAACTGTTGCCAGAGAGCCATTTCCCTCATTAAAAGGGACACACTATTTTTGGGATCAAGAGAAGAAGCTAGAGCTGAACAAGCTAAATCACAGACCAGGGCTTGGGGCAGAAGGGAGGAAAGGGACATGGAACAGGTAATTGCTGTGAGAGACAAAAACAAGAGGACAGGCTGTGGGAGGCAGGCAATGGCAGACTGTGGCAGTGAGAGGTGTCTGCAAGGAAGGGGAATTTTGATAATGGTGAGGTGAGCTGTTTCCATGTATACCCAGCCTTGCACCTGGTCTTGGGACCACAGTCCAGAATGCTGTATGCATGTGTAGTGAGAGGCCTGTTTGACATCTCTAGAAAAGCCATGTAGTCTGTCAGGCTTTGTGGTGTGGTTTTTACCTTTTACTCACACAGGCACTCAGCAGGCTATTTGTGACCTTCTGACAGTCAGAGGAGCTGTATCAAATGAAATTGCTGGAGCTGAACCCTCTGATGGCCACCATATGTGGATAGAGGAAGTTCCTGATGGCATTGCACACTTTTATTACAATGGCCATGAGAGCAGATTTCCTCAGTGCAGAGCAATTTGCCAATGAGCATGGAAATCAAGAGTGAATAGACATCAGTGGGCAACAGCTACCTTCAGACGCCAGAAAAGAGACTAAGGAGCAGGCATGGAAGTGGCAGGAGTCGAAGTACACAGAGGTGAGGATGATACTCAGATTTGTTACAGTACTTAGCATGGAGAAACTAGGACTACTGTTGTTCCATGAAGGATAATATGGTCTCATGACTTCTTGTGGCTCTGTGTCTCTTTTTCAGTGTGGGCTTCAAAGAGAGAGGTAGGCCAAAAAAAGGGCATCTCTGAAACCCCTTACCTCTGAGGAGAGAGAAAGAAAGAAAGAGAGAGGGAGAAAGAGAGAGAGAGAGAAGGAAAAATAAGAGAAACTCAGCATGTTTTACACAGGTAACAGCATAAATTGGTGAAAAGATGACACCATTTCCTACCTGCATGAGAACCAGGACCAAGATTAAGGCCAAAGAGAGGAGAACTGCCCACAGGAAATGGCAACACCATGAATGTAGTTTAAACTTCTAACTCAATGCTGCAGAGTATTCCCCAGTCCCAGGTGTGTCTAAGAACCAAGTGCCATGCAGGAGCAAAGGGCTGGTGAAAAAACTGCATCTCCATTTTTTGCATTTAATTTACTTGGGACTCAAAACTGACACTTCTGTGCATTACACCCCTGATGCTTATATACTTGCTCTGCCTTGTGAGTGGGAAATATATGAACAACCACTTTCTCTCCAGAGAAACCTACTCTCTCAGCTGACCATAGCACCAGTCTCCCACTACTCTGGGAGACCATCTGTCTTGTATTTGTTCCCTGCAGGGAAGAGACTCAGTGACAGTGTCTGAGAGGATGTGGTTTGATGGCTCAGAAACTGGCCTAGAAAGGAAGAGTTGTGACTCAGAACTCGAACCCAGAAGGACCTAAACCCCAGACCAGGCAAGGTTTGCAGCAGCTCAGATGCTACACAATGGCTCACGTTCCTCTGCATCGACTGAAATATCCAAACACAAAACCTCAGGTCACAGCCAGCTCTCAGGTCTGAGTGCAATTCTGCATAACTTCTCACCTATTCCTATGTCAGAACACTGCTCTTTGAGCACACTGTTGTAAGCACCTAATGGGCATCATGCTCCAAGTCAGTGAGCTGATTTAGCTCAGGCACAGGGGTGGTAGATGGCTTCAAGGAACAAGGCAGATGATTCACAAAGTAGATAATTAATCTTAATTAAGTTCTTCCTGAAAGAATAGTATTTGAGCAGATTGAGACATCTTGAATGAGGTAGCAGTATCTTACCCGTGTCTCATCATAGTCTTATAAATTACATTCAAGAATCAGGGAGAATTTAGGATTCACAGGAACCAAAATAAGTTACTTTACCCTGTCCCTCCCAATGCTAAAAAATACCCTCATTATTTAAACTTGATTCCTGAAAATGCATGCTATACAGGACAATCCGTAGTTTAAAATTCTAGAAAAACAGACCAAAAATGCATATTGGTAGCTATATTTTAAACAAACAAAAAAAATCTTCACATAATAAATACATCTTATGCACATTAACTTCAAATTTACTTCAGAAAGCTATTTACAATATAAATAATTATAAATGGGAACACTTTGCAAGATATTGTTGACATAACTAAATTATATTTTCTACATTACATTCCAAAGGAAAACTACAGATGTTATGTTACAATGTCACTAGACCCTTTACATTGCAAAGCATGGTATTTGAAATACTGGCAACCTATGTCTTTTTGTCCATAACTGTAACCATTAGTTTAAAGCAAACATTAAATTCTTCATCATGTCTCAAGCACTTTTTTTTGTTAGATTAATATATTTTATGCATTGGAATATTTACCTTGGGGAAAAGCTGCAGTGCCCTAAACGTACCTTTTCTAATAGACTTTATTTCCTTAGAATGTAAAGGTGCCAACATTTTGTATTGTGTGGAAAGGATTGTTTCTTGCACTTTGAAACTTCCCACTGTAACAGTAGCTGAAAAGGAAAATGATAAATGCAGTCCAAATTGCAATAAATAAAAAAATGTTTCAAATGGCATTTGGAATCTTAGAGCAACAGGAGAGATCGAGAACTTTGTGTGAGAGAGGAGTTAAATAGGGAATACAACCCGACAAAAAGCTTTTTTTCATCCTGTATTTGATCTTTCCTTTCAAATACAGCTTCATAGATGGAGTCATAAATTAACTCCTTTCAAAAAGAGATCTATTCCTAAGAACTTAGATCCAGATTTATCTACAGAACTCTTGTATACATGAGCTAAGTGCCACAGTGAAGTTTAACCTCACAGCATTTTTTTTTAATTAATAAATGCCCTAAGGAAATGTGAAATGGAATCACACTAGTGCTCTCGCTGTTCTGAACAGAGGACTATTTCATTTTTTTGGTCTTCAAAATAAAAGCTAAATCCTCAGCTATACCTCTAGAAGACTTTAAAAACACCAAATTGAAGGGTTACAGAAATCTCAGAGGTTTTTGATTTGCTTATTTTTGTTGTTGTTTTGGAGTTTTTTGGAGTTTTTTTGCTTCTCAATGCACACAGCTGAAATATTTTAACCATCAATACTAACTGCAAATAAAATAGTTTTGCCTCCACACTGTGGAGCTATCTGGAGTTAAGCTAGTATATCTACAGGAAAGCATGTTCATCCACCATTGTTCCTAATAACAAAGCCTGTATTGCCTTTAGGCTCTTAGGTGCTTTAAGTAAACTTGCAACTCAAGGAAAGAGCAGAGCCTGAATCCATTTGCTGCCAGACATTAACTATATCCACCTTAAAATAGACATAGCTAGGTCTAATCCTGGAACTGTGTGCTATAATCCCCGTTACATACAGGTTTGTATGCAGAAGGTCTGAAACCAATGTGTTTGCCACAGCTTTGTTCCATGACTGAAAGGTTATCCAACCTTTGGAACAGCCAGGCTGACTTTCTGTAGTGGCTGTGCCTCTTCCAGAAATACTATGCGACCTTTTATTTTTTCCAACTCACTCAACATGCTCACATAAATGAACATATGCTGGTTAACATACTTAGGGACATTAATGAATAAATGCTGCATGTGTAGAGACAAAAATGAGATTCAGATAACACTGATTAAAAGGGTTTAAAAGAGCCGAATTTCACTGTGTAACCCACAGAAGTATTGCAGACAGATCAACAAAAGCCATTTAAAGCTTAAGAAATACTTTTGGGGCTCTTCAGCTGGGAGAGATGCACGCATTTTTTCAGAACATTAATAACCTCTTTTATAGAAACACAGCCATTAGAGCTATTATCTTCCATAGTTCCATACTCACATCTTGAGATTGAAGGAAAAAAAATTACAAAACAACCCTCAAACTTATTATCAGAAGTCAACTTTCCTTCCCTTGCACATGTTAAGTAGTACCTTACTCCACAAATATTCCCATTTGAATAAATGGGACAAATTGCTGAATAAGGTTCTTCTTTAATTTAAGAATTCCTTTGCAAATTTGTCCAAAATCACAAACTTTATGCCCATGGGGTGTGATTTTATATAAAGACTGGAAGGTTTTTTGTTTCTTTAAACCAAAGAGATAGACTAAGATTGTAATGCACAAAAACCATAATGCACCACCCACTGACATCAACAAGAAATTGTTTAAAAGAGCTGTGGTCACTCTGTGTTTGCAGTAGTTGCAAAATATTGATGTTGTGTTAATAGCAAACGTTAGAGAGATTACGTTAGAGAAATTATGCAATACAGCAATTTATATTGTTTCTGTTCCAAAACACAACATACATACCTTATTTGAAGTGATAACCTTTAGCTAATGTGGTACATTTGAAACTTATTTGGTTCAAATGTCTTGCATTTTTCAATTTTAGAAGATATTTCTTCCCATCTGATTTGGAAAAGGAAGAAACATAAAAAAATATTATATCCTTGAAGGATACTGAATGAAAATTTAAATTACATAAATATGTAATGGAAAAAATAAGCCTTATACCATATTGAAAAGCACATGTAATATGAGCTGCAGTGATACTATATGCTATAGTTAAGATTGCAGACTTGCTTTCGTGTAGCATGCAGAGTCTATGTTTGCAAAACTCAATGCCTTCTGTTAATTAAGAAGAAATTCCTGGCTATCTAAAGAAGCAGGATTGCAAACAAGCTGACAAAAGACATCCATCTCCAGCATACTGTATTGAAGTGTTAAGGAGTGCCAGTTGCTGGAATCCCATGAGCAGGGAGACCATCAACCTTTGCTTTTAGCACAACGTGGCTGCATTTGTAAACATCTCTACTGATTTATTCCATTCATGACAGTGCATTTTTTGCATTTGCAGTGGACTAGAACTATTTAAAATAGGATAAATAAGGACAGTTTGGGAAGTCTTATTTTGGGATCACGGTAAATAAGGATGGGAAACTTTTATTGCATAGCACACTGGCTTTTTTCCCTAGGTGAAGTCACATAGCACACAAGCACCTTATGCTGGGCCTGTTTGTCTTTTCTAAGTCTTCTGTTTTTCAAAGGTGCCTGTCATAATGCAAATGCAACTGTTGCCAAAGTGTGGTTTCCTGACTACTTGTGGCCATTAGACAACAGCCAGTGATCTGCAGCTGGTCTGCAGAACTCTGCTGCCTTCTAACTGAAAGTTTAATAGCAAGAGTGTTCCGTGATCCCAAGAAACTTGACTGCTGAGAAAACTCCATTCATTCAAACAGTTTAGGAGACTCTTTTGTAATACAAAATAATATTGACCCTTAGGTATGGTTTTATATGTACTTGTAGGCATAATATGATACCATGTACCCCTATTCTAATTTGCTTTGCAAATTGTATTTTAATACTGTAAAGTGAGACTCCAAGTACAAGTTTATTCATATTATTCATAGGAACAAGTGAAATAAATATGTATCCAGAACTAAATTTATCAAAAATACTTTCTTATTCCTATGCTTTAGGAATATATACAATTGTTGAGCTGAAAGAAGTCCATTTTGGTCCATTTCTTCCTCTGAGTTAACAGTTGTCAATGTTTTTCTTCCCCTAAATTATTTGCCTTGTTGTTTTCTTAAAACAAACAAACAAACAAAAAATCTCTATCTGCTTCTCTTTATGACCTTCATTATCCATTTGGCAATGAGTCAAATAAACTTCTTGCCAAATCATTTTGTTCTCATTTCGCCTTGGCTATCATTCAATGCCCTGTCTCTCATTTCTGCTGCTAGTTCAAATACTTTTAGACCATTATTTATCTCTCCTCTGTGCAGAGTTTGGTGCACATCAGTGACGTTACCCCTTACTCTTTTCCCTTACAAAGATGACAGACCCAGTTTATTTAAAGCTTTTATTAGATCCTTCAGTCTCTTTATCTTTTGCTGAGCTCTGCTCCACCTTTTCTGTTACGAGGTTTAGATAATAAAGACCAGATTCTGTTGTTCTCCCTTGTGTTCAACGCGCATTTCACCAGGAGCCATCACACTGCAGTCAACAAAGGCTGCTTACGGAGTAAGGTACCACTCAATTCAAGATCCACAATCTGCTTTGGAGTGATCAGGACTATCCACGACATTCCAAGTTCAGAGAGGTAATTTCCTCTGCTTTCAAGTACATCTCTACTTACGTGGTTTATAATGTTATTATTTAGCTTTTGCTTCTGATTAGTTTTATTTGGAAACAGTATTTTTAACCCACCCATAGCATGCTGGTTTATATTTAGTCCCATTGATGACTCAGTCCCATATGTTGAGCTTCTGAATGTTACAAATTAAGCTAGTCTTAGAGCTAATCTCATTTTAGTAACCACCTCAAGTCCCCTTTCCTCCATACTGGCTTAAGAGGGAGTGGTGGTCCCTCCAGTCAACTTTGGGACCATACAAATGCCACAGAAAAAAGGATAGGTCTAGCAATTGTGACTACAAATGCCCTATTTTACATTTTTGCCATATGTTTTGTATTTATTCTTTTCCAATCAATCAGTCTCTTTGTTCATGAGGTTATTAAAAATTTTTAAAAAGTTCCTCTACCTCTTTTGATGTCTTATATAACTCTAGGACATGCCCTGATAATACCAGCATACTTAATACAATTTAATTCCTTGGAGCACTGATTTCCCTCTGCTTTTTTATGTACATATGGCTGATTTTGATATTCATAGTATTTTCTGAAATTCATTAAATTATTTGCTGCAATCAAGAAAAGAATTCATATTTCTTTACAAGGTCATGCCTATTACTTTGCTGTGTTTTAGACAGAGTAGTTATGACTCCCTATATTCTTAATTTACTCCAAAACTTTATCAGAATTTAGACAAACTGCCAAACAGTTTTTACCTATCCTTGACTCATGAACTTTTACATTTATGCCACTGCATTTGTATTTTACAGCAATATTTCTATGATTCTATTGAGTTCCTTCTGTGTTTTAAATTAATTCTTAATTATTTAGCCACTTTGCCTTATTTTATAATTATTACTAAACAGCATATATAGCTACAGGATTAACTGTTTATCTTGGACCACTCTTAGTTACACTCTATTCTCCCCATTTCTCCAGGCAATTTTCTTCCTTTCCACTCCACTACCAGACATGGGCAACTTTCAAAAATGTGAGAACCATCTCCCATCTGTAGAGAAAGACAAGCAAGCCTTTTGTGTTTCTCAAAACTACAGTGAGAACGCCCCTCTCTTTTTAGTACAGTAGAAGTAAATATTTGACCATACTAATCATAAGGACTCTTTTCAAATCAAGCATATGGAAATAGCTATGTTTGTGAGTACACAAGGACGTAACAATTTGAGGAGTTCTCTCTTCTTTCTCCCTTTTTTGATTTTATATTGGTCAGCCATGGATGCTTTATACCATACAGCAGCATAACATGGCTGGCCTTTGGGGAGTAACCAAACCACCAGAAGTACACACTTTGTTGTGTATTTTGAAGGAACGCATCCCAGCTTCCCTTGTAAAAAGAGTGCATAGCAGTTCTGCTGGCTGGTACCTATGCAGTTCAGAAGATCTGCCCTTGGCAGTGTTTCCAAACAACACCTCTTACACAATGTGGATAAACTGCTCTGTTAGCCTGCCACAAATAATCCCTGCCTGGACCTCTTCTATCCTCAGCATGCATGGCACCAACTTTGAGTTTAGCTCCATTCACTCTAACCCTGCATGCCAGTGCATTGGGTTTTTTTTAAGTAAAGTTTTTTAACTAACTTATCCCCCCAAACCTTAGGTTCTTCTTTCTAGTGCACTGTGGTATGTGAAATGCTGGTAAGGACAAGGGAGTGAAAACATATATCTTCCAATTAGATCTCAAAGGTTATTTTTTAAAGCATAAAAATTTTTAGAAAAAAAGTGTCAGCTTCCATTGGTTATTATTACAGATGTTCCCTTGTGTCCTTGTGCTGGATCTTGCTGCATCCTTAAGTGAGAAGTCACATCAAAGTGGGATCCATTACAGCCTAGTGAATAGTTCCTAATTGTTTCAGTGTCATATAGATGCTCCAGGGTATATCCAGTTAGTGTGTAAGCGTGCTTATCAAAGTACTGCCTGTGGGAGCTGTAATAATTTGGAGAGGCTGCTGGGTGGTCTCCTTGGGTTTGGTGAGGGGACATGTCTGAATGCAGGTAGTCTTTAGCAAGTACCAAACTAGATTTTGATATTCTGTCAGAACTGGGGCTGCTTATCCTAGACAGTGTTGTGGGGCTGTTGTCATAGTCATTTTCATGTGGGCTCATAATCTTTCCATCTCGTTGCTGGATGTGTTCACAGGGAGGAGTGTTGGCAACTGTTGGGACACGGCAGACGTCCGCTGCCAACTGCTGCTGAGGGTAGTTTGCAAAACAGATAGCGTGCTTCTTCCCTGTGCCATTAATGGACACCAGTGGGTCAGGAGTGGTTTTCCGCAGCTGTAGCCTGTTTTCTTCTTCTTTAATCATTTGCTGGGTGGCTCTAATTAGAGTTTCAATTTTGCTGGGCTCATGCGGACTGTTCTGATACTGCTCAGTACGGTATCGGTCTCCCGACTCGCTGGCAGAGCCAGGATCAGGTGAGCTAACAACGCTGTCCTCATCCCAGTGTCCTCTTCCTAGGAAAGACAGAAAGGAGACAAGCACTGAGGTTTAAGGAGGCAAGTGATCTTGAAGAACATGTAATCTGAACCTTATTTTACAGACAGAAAATCAAGTCAGAAGTAAGTGACTCATAACAGCCACCAAAAAGTGATCATGGTAGTCCCCTTGCTTTTTGGTGACAAACTCCCTTTTCCAGTGTCTCCACAAGGAACAAGTAACACAGCTGGAAATATACTAAGAGATCTAAGCACCTCAACACAGGTATTTGGTGCCACCTGACACACTCTTAGGTAGCCAAGCATCTGCATAAGCCCAGCAGGTATGGCACCAACTCTAAAACAACTCTACCTTTTGGAGCAGCTAGAGGTCAGGTAGGGTATCCTAGGGCACGTCATGCCCTCAATGCCAGTGTTCAGCCCCCTGGCCCCTTATTACCTCTTTGCATCAACAAGGTCTGAGTGATACAAATCTCAGGGAATTACAAATGTAAGACATTCCAGCCTTTCCAGGAGCTAAAACACAGACAGCATCAAGAAATATTTTGTGGCTATGTAGTGACTTTATGCAGGTTACACAACAATAAATAACCACAAGTAATTAAGGAACTCTTCTTCAAAAGCTCAAGAACTCAGAGCTGTTAGACAGGGACGCCGTAAAAATGTGCTATCATACCTCCATGTGTAAATATTTGTTTTTGAAAAGAGAAAATATTACAACATTCTTACCTCTCTTTAAAAAAGAAGGCCCATATACATATGAGAGAGGGTGCTCAGCTTGCAAGAAGCTGAAAGGACAGAATCATACCTGTCAGTCCTGACTAGGAAGAAGGAGAGGCCCCAAAACCTGAACGGTCAACATTATGATACAAGGCTTGATTTGCTGAGATACATTCCTGCAGGAGGGCACGTGTGGGACTTGCACAAGTTGCTTCTCAATGCCTTTGCCTCAGCACACACAAGTCCTCTTTGGGGATGAAGCACATTATGTTGGCTGACAGTACTCCTCAAAGCAAACCCATTTTCAGACTAGCACAGGAAGTTCCCCCTGTTCTGTGTTGGGTCAGGGTGCACAGACCTGTTTGGGTTGCAGACCACTACCACTGCATTGCAGAGTTCACTACAAAAATCAGTGAGGGCCTTTTACAGTAAAAATATCCTGCCATTTCTGGGGAAGTACTGCACTGTGGAATATCATGGGCATGAATTTATTCTTCACATCCTCTTAAGATCTGGACCCAAAGTGCCAGGGCTAGTCAGGTTTTTACCTCCAAATCTACATGCACACTGAAGATCTACTGAAAAATGTAAGACTTAATATAATAATAATAAAAAAAATAAACCAAAATGCAGGATCTGAAATTACAGCAAACCCAAACAACAAACTAAAACCAAATTATATTATCCATTTGCATTAATTATGTTTGATAATAAATATAAATATAAATATAAATATCTAACTCTTTTCCATTTGTACCTCGGAATGATACTACGCTCAGCAAGAACTATCAAGTATAAAATTTGCCAGCAAATTGTCGTAGTTTTATAGGTTCTCTTTTTTTTGAGAAGAAAAAGCTATAAAAACACAAAGAGGGCAGAATACAGAACAGACACTAGGAAAGAGGCATGTTCTCACATGAAAAGTGGAGAACAGCCCTCTTCAGAAAAATGTTCTGCTCCTTTCATTTCCTTTATTTTCTCTGATTGTATTTCCTAGAACTTGCTATTTAATAATTTCTTTCCTAATCACAACATAATTTTCCTCAGATTGCAGCAAAACAGAACAGTTCTTTTTTACTTACAAAGCTTTGTTCCACAGGTGAATGTAATAGTACTAATGTAATCTGCTTTTTTGGGTTCTTTAGAGGCAACCTTTGTTTTGATAGACTATTTTGTAGAAAAACTTTCATTTTTTATGTTGTATCTATCCTTTCAACCTTGAATTCTGGCTTTAGGGCCAGTTACTGTCTTCCAAGACTCAGCCTATAACTTTAAAACAAAAGACCTTTGGACTTTTCCAAACCCAGTATCAGGCTTTCACTGTGGTATTGTTATTATCTTCAGCCTCTGAAAATGTGCTAATGCACTGAGTTTGCAACCTGTCAGAAATCAAACGAAATTTCAGGCTTGGTGCTGAAAGGATGGAGAGATTCAAATTGGCTAAAAATTATAGCTGAGGATAAATGTCTGAAACAAAAAGCAACTGTTAATTTCAATAGCCAGCTTTAAATAAACATCAAATCATACAGAATCTAGTAATAACCAGTACAGAAAAAAGTCACTTGGGGAACAATTTCTCCAAAGGCTTTCTAGATTTTTTGATATCTAGCTTGGATTTGGCTCTAATTTTTTGCTAAGTATATTCCATTTGAAGTGTCTTGATCCTAAGTCAAATAAAGATCACTTTTCTATCAAGTGGATTATTTGGTTTATATTTTTAAGATCACGCTTAAAATCTCCCCAGTCACATGTTTCCACTTTAATTTCACAGATTGATGAAAATACAACAAAATTATATTTTGCTGCATATAAGCCAGACTACAAAACTCAACCTGAACTTCAAGCATTCCTCATCTCCACAGATGTGATCTCTGAGTCAAGAACATACGCCAAAAGCATCTCATTTTCCATCTTTCACATGAACAGCTGTATGTTTCTGTCTTACTGCTTTAGCTGAGATGGTGTTGCTTCTGCAAATCCTTGTTATGTCTTACCATGGATCCTGTGCACTGACGCTATGTGGGGCATACTGTTCTCATAGGCCTCTCTGCTCTCAGGGGATGCCTTAGTCAGAGGCAACGCTGAACGAGAGCCCCACCAGCTCTCCCTCCCCGGCTGCGGCGTGCCAAGGAAATACCGGCCAGCTTCGCATCTGCCCCCTTCGCAGGCCTGAGTGTGGAAATGCCTGTCATCAGCCAGCCTGGAGTGGTCGAGTGCGAAACCGTAGCAGAGCGCGCTGCGGTCGGAGTACTGTCTGTAGGCACAGGAGACGTCGTGGTGCTGGGAGCTCGGCCTGTCCGCGGCCTCCAGGAGCTGGGGAGAAGCCGTGTCGGTCAGCGGGCTCCCACCCCACTGGCTCTCGTGGTCAGACTCGGATCTCTCAGTGTGAAATCCGGAATACTGCAAAACAGGAGAAGCCGCACGGAAATTACCGCACCTGGGTGAAATCTGCAAGTAAATGCACTGGGAAGGCAGAGTATGTATGTGATGGTGTGTTTTTTTTGTGAGCGTGCCCGCATGTCTGCACCTTCTGATTGGGCTCCTGGTCCTTTCCTGTACAACACCCTGTAATGAGCTCATAGATGACAGGACAGACCTCATGAAAGTCTAAAATATCCCATGCCTGCCCTTAACAGCCTTCTCCTTTATGATGTGTAATATTAGGCTCTGCAACATCAACCTTGCAATTCAATATATTTTTGGTATGTCCAGGTTTTTCTTGTTGCTTTGAAAGCTGTGCTCAGCCAAAGTGCTCCAGTGCACTTCAGCAAAACACTTCCAAAAGGGACTGAAATAACACTGCTCCTGGAGCATTCTCACATGTCAAATTGAAACCGAATGCATTTGAAGGTTTTTTTCGAAGGGTTCACCCTCTTTTCCTCATATTTTGTTTGTTGATTTTTTTTTTCTTGGAGTTGTATCTTTGAACTTCTTTACTCTTATTAGTAGGGGAAAGAAAGCCTCTTGTAAGTCCTGCACTACCACCATTTCTACAGGACAAAGCTCTAAAGTGATGGCAGATAGGTAAGAAGCTAAAAAATCCCAGCTCTGTTGCAATATGGGAACAAGGAAAATCCAGAAACTATTTGCCAGTAAAGGTAACAGCTAACCAAAGCAGGCAAAGTGAGCATTTTTCACCCTCACTTAAGCAGGGCCCTCCCAACACAGAAAAACTACTAATAGCCAGTTGGAAAATTTGTCATAATAGGAACATGAACATTTAGAGAGAAGTAAGGGTTAACTTAAATGTCACAGATTTCTAGATATTCATAATGAATGCTTCAAACTTTTAGATACCTTTTGGGAAAGGAAAAGAATGTTTATTAAACCTCCTAGGATTTAGCTATCTCATTTTTAAATCTTTTTATTTATTGGAACTGTCAAATTTCACGGAACATTTTAAAATCAATTTCACCCATGATTATGGACTGGGATGAGACCAAAGCTGTACATGCTCACCTCTTCAGCACTGCACACTCATGTCACAAATCAAGGTATTACAACATGAAATCTTGGAATTCTCCCATTCCATCACTCACCTTCCATATGCCCACTCTGCCTTTTCTTTTAATAGGCCTAACATAAGGTTACCTTTCTTTTCATTAGATTAAGTTGCTATGAAACTCCTCATTATCAGCCAGGATCAAGGTTTTATGCCCTTACCAATCGAAAGTACTGACCAGATGTTTGACTTACAGAAACTTAAACCATGTGTGCAACATCAGTGGAGTTTTTGGCATTTAATTGGGCATTTCTTCAGTATTCCAGTTTATATTTGTGAATACTGTTTAGGTTGTGAACATGATGGGTTATTTAAAGAAAACAAAGAAAGGTTCATGGCTTTGAGAAAGTCAATTATATTTTGTTATTAGTTGTCGGAAGAATACCTATAGGCAACAAGCCTACCAGTAGACATGGAGGAGGTCAAAAAGTTAGTACCACAATACTCATCACAAAGATTTAGAGATGAAAGGACAAACATGAATTTTCATGAAGGTTAGATAGTTACAGAGCCACAAAAGGGTTCTTTTAAATGCCAGTATCTCAACATACACTAACTAGGAACTTTATTCCATCACCACAGTGCTATGTGCTAAGCATCTATCCCTTCTATTATCCTTTCAGATCTAACATCTGCAAACTGCTTAGTCACAAAGACACCTTCATAAATAACAGCTGAATTACTGTATGTTTTTTAACAAAAATGTGTAGATAAAATTAAGTTTCCAATCCAAAAAATTAGAAATTATTAACAAGATTAACAGTTAGTAAATTTTATCTGGAATGGAAAATCAAAAAAAGAAACTACTTTTTAATCTGTTTTTAATTTTAGAATTATTTTTAATGCTCTTTTTGGATTTGACTTGTGTAGATCAGATATTTTTCATTTTATAAGTTAAGGAAAAATGTTATATAGTATAAGCCTAAATGCAAATATAGAAAAGTCAAGAGTTCATTTATCTTATTAAGAACAAAACTCCTAGTGTGTATTTGTTTCATGAGGAGGACAAGGAAAATTAATTTTCAGTAATATTATAATGAAATTTATTTTTTTGGACTATTTATTATGCTAATAAATGCCAGAGAATCGTTCAAACTGAAAACTTTTAATTTCCTGTAGCTCTACTAGATATTCCTTTATTAGTTATCTTTTTCTAAGGACACTTTAGTGTCCAACATACTTTCTCTTGAAGTGAATATCTTAATTTAACTGAAAAGTTGCACAATTTTTACTTTTATCTTGAACCTAATCACAAAAGGCTCCATGCACTTTTCTTAAAGAAAGGGAAGTTATCTCAAAAGGTTTATGTTTAGTATATCAGAAATGCACTGTGTGATGTCATATAACTGCGTATCAAGACCAACAATACTTGATTTATCTTCCTTGTACTTGATGTAAATGAAGATTATTTGAGATCTGACCTGTGGCAGCTGCTAGGCCATGAACAGAATTAAATTAATGCAATCAATTGTTTGTGGCCCACATTTTCGGCCAAGGTTTGATATGACTACTTCCTCCTAAGGTGCAACATAAGCAGACACAGGGCAAAAATATGTCTAATTCCCTTTAAAGCCAGCCACATCTCTATTTGGCATCCTCAGGCTGCCTCCACTGCTGCAGTCCAACCACTGCCTCTCTGGGAATCTGATGTTGACAGGTGGAGACTTCAAATATGGGCATGTGTGACATGTTGATGGGGAGAGAAATGCAAGGGTGATCAAAGATATTGCTTTACTGAAATGGGAGTGGAAACACTATCTCTCAAGTCAGAATTAGGCTCCCATATGTCAAGTGATGAAAGACCATAAAAAATTGAATCAGATTTAATTTAAAATTATGACAAATTAAAATCAGGGATTTTTTTTCAATCCCAGTTATGTCTCAGCAAAAACATTTTATTTTCTGCTAATTTTTGCCTTCTGACTTCTATCAGGAGTCAGAAGGCAAAGTTAATGTATTACTTTTGGGTGTTTGACAAAACTTAATCAGTAGATAGTAATAAAGAACTTCAGACTGGCAACTCTGAAATACCTTCAGGTGATTTCTGAATTGTCCTCTGGCATAAAAACCAACAAAACATAAATGGTTCTCCAGCTGGTCCCTGGAAACTGAATAGTCACCTCTGAAAATTTGAAATGCCTTCCAGAGTGGCAATCCAGTGTGCAATCACAGTAAGGGTACACCAGCAGGATTAGCACTGACAAAAAAGGGGTCTGTGGGCTATCACTGATGCATTTTCATTCCAACAAAAACTTCAGGAAGGTTAAAGAGACAAGGAAATAGGAAGATATAAATTCCATGTCTAAGAAAGCTTACTTTATGAGAGTCCATGAAAGTGTATTAGGCCAGCAGAAAATTTAATATTCCTCGTGTGATTTTCTTTTGCCTGACCTTCCATTCCTACAGGTGTCTCACTGGCCTAAGGACTCGTCCTGTCATACACAGCACCATCAGCCTGCTCCACACACCAGATATTCAAACAACAGATATGATAGATACATAATTTTCTGGCACCCTACTCAGGTTTTTTATCATTATAAACATTAAATACATGGTGGAACCCTCACAGAGTCCTCTTTTCCATTAAAAACTTTCACTACCTCAGCATTAGCAGCTTTTCTCTTGATTTGTATCTTAACCATGAGGAAAACAAAACATCACAGATGCAGGCTGCATTGTGCTAAGAACATATGCATGCTTTTAAATCACTTTTATCTTACATTTTGCTAATGTAATCCTGAAATGTAAAATATGCTCTTTTTGCATTCACTATTATAGGCACAACAGATGGTGAAAGGCTTAGATTAAAGTAATACAGCATGTCCATTAAAATATCCCCCACTGCTGGTGACTCTTCACCAGAGCAGGAGTTATGCTTACTATAAAAAGAGGGGTTTGCTTTGCTTTCGAACACATTAGAAGTTGCCAAAGCTTTCAGTTACTGGAAGAAATTAAAACAAGAGAAAACCCAGGCTGGCTAGAATTCAGTCTGATTCTGTTATCTTTACCCCATTGGGTAATATGCCCAAATAGAGATGGATTGCAGAATAAATCCAGATTATCCATTTAAAGGGGGTATAAAATCAAGATATCTCTGAAATCTGATGTATTAATATATACCTATATACCTACCTATTAATATATACCTATACCTACAATATACACCTATTTCCAAAAATTTATGCATGTTGCAATACACACCAAAGCCTCCACCCAACAGCTCCTGGGTACATCCTTACTTGCATATGTGTTTTCATGAGATACAAATATATAGATGTATATATAAAATCTTTATCCAAGAACTAAGATGACATATGAAGCAATAAACATTTATCCAGATCTTACCATGAAACTTTTCCACTGCTGGCAGAC
Organism: Chaetops frenatus; assembly: GCA_013400775.1. Taxonomy (NCBI): domain Eukaryota; kingdom Metazoa; phylum Chordata; class Aves; order Passeriformes; family Picathartidae; genus Chaetops; species Chaetops frenatus. The sequence continues at coordinate 105,699 of VZTR01023318.1, read as the reverse complement.
AATAGGCAATTTAAATATTTTCTTTAGGCAACCCTCATTAATGGAACTTTAAACTCCAAAGCAGTTCAGATGATCATAATTAAAATGTTTTTCCAGTCTTGTTTCTATTTCCTGTGTATGGAACAAATGAGGTCCTGGGCAAGTTTTTGGGAACACAAAGGTGCAGGGCTAGATTTTGGGAGGCCCTCACAATGATGATGATGATGATGATTATTATATTGTGGGGGAAGACTACAAGCATCTTTTCACCAACTCATTATTTCCTTTTTCTGCAGATATCCATCAAACCTTCATCTGTCTGTTTGCTTGGGGTTTTTTTTCCCACCATGTCTTTCAGCTCTGCACCCTTCTGGTGGGACAGGACTAGAAAAGAACTCTTCAAATTCTCTGAGCAAATTCTGCAGCTGGGCCATGAATTTTGGGTTGCTCTCCTCTCTGATTGCCCCTCCCCTGCCTGAGGCTGATTTCACAGAACCCAGTAGCCTACTGTACTAACAGCAGGCAGTGTTAATCAGATGCTAAATAATGCCTGCTGTTTAATAAACTCAGGTTTACATAAGAGTCTACAAGACCCATATTCTGCTATGTCTGCTTTTGCATAAGATTTGAGGAAAAAAACATTAAACACTGTCTTAGACGACTGAAACATCCACTTTTTGCCCTAGTAGTAGAAATTCATTTAGCATAATATTTAAAATGTTCACAACCCATGTAGCTATCTTAGGTGCATACAGCTGGCAAGGCAAAGGATTCTCAGTCAGCATCCAATAAAGCATATGATTGCTTTTCCTCTTCAAGAGAGAAGCAAAGTAAATGATAAGGGAAAAAGAGAAAAGGAAAGGAAAAAAACAGGAAAGAAATTATGTATATTTAAAATCTTCTAAGTGCCCTTGACTTTAAGAAGTACTTTGCCCACTGTCATTATTTTACTAATAAACTTCCTGCTTCCTTTCCTCACTGCAGATCAGGCTCCTGTGTAAGCCAAAACCCGTGACCTCACTCTTCAGCTGTGACTTTTAAGTCACACTCTAATTCTCCTCTACTGACTGGCAAATTACATGGGCAGAAGACTGAGGGGCACAGGCCGTACCACCTGCTGCATGTTCTTCACAGCAGCTTTTCTTAGTCTTTCAACAGTTTATTCAGTGGTGGAGAAGGATGAGAGGGAAGCAAAGCCAAGCTGCCAGTTTTACTTGTGGTGACGGGCTGCGATGAACGGTATGACCGTTTTTCAAGATACTGGCAACTACCATGGCTGCTGCTTTTCGAATGATGAAATATGTGACTTTAATATCAGGCAGCTGGTAATGAGGATGCAAAATGAAAGTGTAGACTAAGCACCCAGGGCTTTCAGGCAGCAATCCCTGATAAACCAAAAGTCACAATGCTGCACTGCTCATTCAGTATTTTATTCTGGTGACAGAAAGGATAAGGAGGTCACTCTTTCAGAAATCAGATAGATGTGGAAGGATAACAAGTCTTCGGCTGGGATTGTCCTGCTAGCAGATGAGTACTTTGGAAAGGACTGTATAAGGCCTACAATATATCAAAAATGAGTTTAGAATATATCAACTGAGTTTAGAATTTTTTATAAGTGTCTTCCCCAATCCTTTTAAATAGTTTGATTACAATTCTTTGATGTAGTGCATTCAAGAAAAAGGTTTTTTTTACAACCCACAGAAACATGTATGAAAAAAAGAACTATGATGACCTCTGACAAAAGTTAGATTATTAAAATTAGGAATGTAGGTGCTCAGTAAAACATTCCCTGTGCCAAAACCAGCTGTCTTTTAACTAGAATTCTTATCCTTGGTACTTTTGAGGGGGAAAAGGAAAGAAAACAAGGAAGTGATGTAGACATTTGGGATCACATTTCACACTCTTAGAGGTCTGTTTAGAAAACATTGTGCCTGAAGAGAAACTGTAGTTGTTAAGGTCATTATCAGTTAAATATTGACCTGGGCTCTTTAAAAATGCATAGCTCTTCAATGTTACATTGTGAGTGCATACATTTATATCCAGTTTGTTTATATATCCATTTATATTCTTATGTAGAGACATAAGAGCAGTAGGACTTGTATCATTAGTAAACCTCATGGTTATTTTAACAAATGGGTTTTTTTGAGCTAAAAGTTTGATAGTGGAAGGATGCAAGTGCTGTGGCACTGCCTGCAGAAATCAGTTGCATAACTGTATTGGGTAAGTTTCCATTTACAGACCCAATTGAGTCTGGTCCATTCTCCAAGTAGGGACATGTTCCTTACATGTTAGGCTTGAGAAATAAAATCTGGGAAATTAAAGTCTACTGATGCGAATGACCACCTCCTACTGTTTTCTTCCTTTCAAAGATTTACACACAGAAAAATACACATTTTCTTGTTCCAGTACACCAAGTTGGCTGACTACTTTCCCTCATCAAAACTCACTCCTCTTGTGAGTTTTAGTATTAACTCTTGTGAATGTCAGTATTAACTGCTATCAGATATCTGGCAGCTTTCTAGATTTGTTGGAATTAATATAGACCAAGTAAGAAAAAGCAAGGTTTCTCAAATGGCAAAACGCACAGTCTTCTCAAACTAAGTATTTAAAAACCAGCATTTTCTCTTGTCCTTCTCTTGTCCATTTGCTTTGACCTCTTCTCGTTAACTCTGAGCCCTGTTCTGCTATTGTTGTTGATAATGATTTATTATGCATGCTGAAACATAAATGTTTCCAGCTTTTTAGAGGCAGTTTAAAGAAACATATTCCTGTCTCAAGGTCATATAACCTGCCGTCCTTTACTCCCTTTGAGTAACACGTTCTTTGGCCCATTCTAGTTACTCGGGTAAAGTAGCAGTCAAAATCAAGATATTAAAAAATATTTAATTTAGTTTTCCAAAGACAGCTACCTGTGGGTACGGTGATGTCCTTGATTTTGACTTTGTGCTCGAGAGGCGAGATTTGCTTCCCTTTCTATTATCCGTTATGGTCGGAGTTGAATTTGCGTATGAGAACGCCGGCTTGGTAGCAGTGACCTGATCCAGGGAGAGCTGTAGTCCTTTATATTCAGTATCCCTATATAAAAGGCAAAAGTGAAAAACAAACTCACTTCATGTCTTAATGGGAAACATTCCTTTCTTCTTAGTGGGGGGCGGAAACAAAAGATATTTTTAAGGAAAAAGAATAAAACCATCCAGGGCAAGCCAGTATATCCCCCTAATACTTCTATGGAGTATAGCTTACTAGGCAATAGCACCATTTTTGTACTGAAAATATGAGTGCTTTTTGCATCCAGCTGTTATCATCCTGATCTACTTTCTTCAGTAATAAAAAACAATGGGATGGATATTTCTGAGATTTGTATCACAGCTCTACATTGGTCACATAGCTATGCAGTAAATAGGGTACATTTTTGTCAAAACTCTTTTAACCATACGACTACAAACTTACCATGCATCTAATGTGTGTGTGTGCATGTGTGTGTGTGTGTGTGTGTTCACATGTGTGTATTCAGTGTAAATACACTGCTTAGAATATTTTTTTAATGGAAAACACTTGATCTCTAGAGTTGAATTTTTCATTGTTTAAGAAGTTTCCGACAACTGAGTTAATTTTTTTTTGCTTCTATAGGTCGTTTGAGTGTTTATTCTTCCATTTTTAGTTTCTTTATACCAGTTTACCAGTCAGAGAAAACAGCTAAATAAATAAAAATCTTTTTCATTAAATAACCTTTCCCTCACTCACAAAATAATAGAAGTTTTCTGTGGGGAGCAATATATAATGTCAGTTTCTGAAGTTTGGTGTTAGTTTCTTCAAACTAATGAACACATATAAGTAAGGAAAACTGGCATTGTTCACAANNNNCTGGCATTGTTCACAATGTCTTACTAAGCATAACAAGGGCATATGCATTGGTCTGCACTCCTCTGCACACATCTGCATGTCTGCTGATACCCGGGGGAGTAACAAATGAGCTCTCCAGCTTTCATGTAGTCATACGGAACCTATTCTGACAATGATTTATTAAAAGAGAGCAAAGCAAGAGCTTCTTCCTGATCTACCTACCTGGAGGAAAAGAGGAAGGATTCATGAGGGGTTTTTTTCCTTTGTGTTATCAGTAGAGAAGTAAAGGATAAGGGAAGAACAATGTTTCTCTTAAGCAGTCAAGGAGGCAATGTATTCATTCATACATTACCCCATACTCTATCTAAACATAAAGATTAACACTTAATTAATTATATTACTAATAAATTGTTTGCCCAGCTTTAGCAACAATATCTTGGTCTACAAGTATCTACAAATATTGATATGTAAGCCATAAGAGTCTAACGTTTTTTAGAAAGATACTGCATCACAATCTAAGCATATTACAGCTTAGTACACTGAA
>VZTR01023318.1:84297-101036 GCA_013400775.1 Chaetops frenatus | reverse complement strand
ACCTTAGTACACTGAAACGTTTTCAGATAAAAGTCGGGTAGAAGAAAAAACTTGATAAGTCACTGAAAAAAGTGAAACAGGATGAATTTTTGAGCAGCCACCGATAAACATGCAGAACCAACAGATTAATTCAGCCCAGTTCTACAATAATTTATTTTTTGCATCTAATAAGCAGTAAACATGTTGGTTGAAAAGTCTTAGGATTTATATGTGACTGTGTGTATATAACCCATTAAAGTAAATCCCTGACACTAGAATTGCACTGACTATGCTGTTTCCAGTCCACAGCAGACAGTTTTGTCTCATATAAATAGTGTTTTGTAATGCAAAATTAGTTCTTAATGAGGTAATTTCTTCAAATTTTGGCTTTAATAGAGATAGGTCTCCACTAGAATATCTGCATTTCAAATATCCTGTCTGCACTGAAAGTGTCTGAGTATGGGGAGTTGCTTTGGCCTCTTTGACAGGTATGGCTCATCCTCATGTTTTGAAATCATTAATCTTTCCCATGGTTACCCTCAAAATTTTCATCCAGACACCTTGACTTGGCATGCAAAGCATCTGTCTCCAAAACTGATTACTAAAAAGTTGTCTCCATGTTATAGGAAATACAAAAGAAGTCAAACAGTCTTCATACTTAACTGCTACAGTGCATGAGCTTCTATCAATACCCCTGAAAAAACTATTAGTCTCATCCTGATATATACACTCGCCCTGACTATTTGATTGTAAGAAGAGTCCTGTGTTCTCAGTGTCATATGCAGAAAATATTACCACCAGAAACTAAAATTAATCAAAACTAAGTAGGTAATTTTCCAGAGCCTCAGGGGTATAAGGAGGTTGTATGTTGTTTTCTAGCCTCCCAGCCATTTTAGCTCTGGCTTTGCTGGAGAACCTATAGCTCTGTGCTCCTGCCATAACCCCTTATCTCTTTTTTTTTTGCCACCCTGTAACCATCTGCTGCTTTCTTGTGTCTGTGAAAAAGTTTTAAAACACTGGGAGAAATACCACCCTAGTATTCAGACCACTTTGTCATTCCAACACTGCTTGCCTGCTCTTATGATATGTGTAAGGGCCAAGCATTCAATAATATAGAGACTACTCTCAACAATGTTTCTGGGTCATGGGAACCAGAAAAAAAACCCAAGAAAACAGTCAAACCAAACTCACCAAAACCTTGCATGCCATTCTCTGTCACTTTTCTACATCCTTGGTGTTGTTATGGTGAGGGTTCACTCCCCCAGAATACCACACCTTAGAATAAACAACACAAGCTTGTATTTGCAGCCAGTTGCTTAGACAGTAACTTCATCAAAAAAATGATAATAAAAAAACTACTTGAAGTTCTTATTGTCAGCTACAAACTTTTGCCTTAGAAAAAGAAGACTTTTGTGCTCTCTTTGCACATGCAATACCTGGACTTTTTTGCATCACTGAGTCAAGATTCAATACCATCTCAACTCTGACCTAGGAGAGCTACCCTTCAGAATAACCAAGAGAGACAGCAGAACACCATCAGCAACTGCCCAAGATAAATACCAGAAATTAAAAAACAAAAAGGAAAGAAAACATGGAGGAAGGGTCCAGTGGCCTCAATATCAGATGCAAAAGATGTTCCACTAAGAAATGAAAACATCTTTGAGTATATCCATATGAACTGTGAGACAAAAAACTAGAGAAAGCAGGACTCCTAGTGATATACAAACTACACATGGTAATTCTTACAACTTCCTAGAGGAATTTATAAAACTTTCACCAACATGGAACTATAATCTAGACATTCCTATTCTCAGACACCTGAATCCTCTATTACACAGTCACAGCCACACACCAGTACAGCATCTTGTGTTCTATGTGTAATTTTTAAAAAAGGTGGTGGATACGAGCCTCTTCCTCTGAGGTCCTCACCTTCAGAATCCCACGGGGATCCATACAATCTACATCTATCTACATAAGACTGCTGAGAGAGAGAGTGATATGGTATGTGTTCAATTGCTAACAGTATGTTGCTGACAATCCACTATTTATCTCATTTTCTGATGCAACTATCATCACTATAAAACATCAGAATAACTACAGGAAATTAGCTCTTAAATGAGGAACAGATGGATCAAACTGAATCCAGACAAGACCAAAGTGATGCTTCTTTGCAAAGGGAAACACATTGAAGACCTCCACCTTTTCATGATGGGAAACAGCCATTCTTTCCACAGTTTGATGGAAATTCTAGGTCCTCTTTGACTCCTCAGAGAACATGAATGCATATGCTTTTGGTAGCATATGGTTCAAAAATTGTATTATTTTTCCTCTATCTTATTGTTTCCCCCCATATGAGAATCTGGCTGGTATGGTTAATGTATCAGGCACCTACAGACTGGATTACCAGGCTTCACTCTAAGCAAATTCAGAAGATAATGCATGAAATTGCCTTGCTACAATATGCCGCTTCCCATTTTCTTCTCAGATCTAACTCCCAGAAGAATTTCCACTCTATGCATGTCTCTGGTTCTTTCAATGATCCTTATAAAGCTTGAATCTAACCTTGAAAGTATTTATAGGAATACTTCATGTACACCACGACAAACCGAGCATCAGTGACTGCATTTCTGTGCAATGAAGCATCTGAAAGTTGAGTACAAAACATCCTTTAATAAAGACATCTAGCTATAGCAAGCTGCAAAGACGGTGAAAGACAAGGGCTGAAGGAGCAAAATGTTTGGAAGAGGAAGCCAATCTGTTTGTACATGACTTGGATGTCAAGTGAATCTGCAATGTTTATGTGAAGTTTTCTCAAAATTTAGCTTTAGAACACACTTTCTGCCTACCACCATGGCCAAAACATACTATATGAAACAAGGTAGCAACAGTCTATCTAACCAAAGTTGGAGTAAAAGATAATGAATCACTAGCAGACAGACCCAAAAAAAGCCAGCAAGGGAGTATCAGAGCACCACAAAACTTGAATTCCCAGCAAACAGCAGAGTTTGCATAAATAGGGTGACTGAGTGTGTGGTTAGAGCTCACCATGAAAATGAAAAGAAAATGAGAGGGTTTTTTAATAGGGGCTTTTTGAAGGAAAAAAATATGAGGAAAGGGTGAGTCAGCACTGACAGAAATAACATTGGGAAGACAGAAGTCCAGTGTGGCTAAAAAACAAATTAAAACTGTATAGATCAGCTACGTTTTTATTGTAATTGTGTTTCTTCTATTAATAAGGTGATGTTTGGGACTACTATAGCTCACTGAATTGAGATTAGACATTAACATTGGAGAGCTAAAGGCACAAATATTTTTCAAGGTATTAATACTCCTACTTAAAGACAGTGGTGGCTATGGAAAAGAAGAGAATTTAAGACCTGAAAACTGCTCTCAAACAGAAAGAGTAGATAAATAGGATGTATCCAGAGGAAGATGTAAAAGAATGACACCCATTCTTAAAGAATAAATATCCATATTCATCGAAAGTACTTAAGAAGAGTAACCAGACTCAAGAACACAGACCTTATGTATCCAGAGTTATAAGCACCCTAACATTCAAAACAAGAAGAAAGACTTCAGAAAAGAAGAGAAAATGCTCAATTCAAGGAAAATTCTTCAGAACTGTAAGGAAGAGCATCTTTTTACATTAATACCATTACACACCAGAAAGGAAAAATAAGCTATATGAGCAGTAACTGAGAATACACCAACAACCAAAAAAAAGGTCGACATTTACTGTGCATTTAATTCCTTTGAAAGACACTAAATTTAGACACCTTAAAGAAGATTAACAGAAATTCCATTTTCATATGTGGCGTTACAGCATTGGATGAAAAGGTATCATGGGAGCATCAAAACCCGACAAACACTGGATAACCTACACCCACATCATTCCTTACACATATTAAATAACTCATGAAGTACAAGCTGAGAGTAAAAGCATTATGTGATCCTAGTGCAGCGGGTACCTACATCATGGATACAATCATTCAGGTGACTGAGGCAAAGCAGAAACTAATGTTCATGAAAATGAAAACAAGGTTTAATTACAATTGGTTGCACTATTATTTCTATTTAATACATGAGGTATGTTCTTCATTTCCTCTAGTTTTACTTGAAAAATCTATGGAGAGGGTCATACATACTCTTAATTCCTTATAGTTAAAAAACAGAAAAATTGTATTTGTCAGACTTTCTGCCAGTCTAGCAATAGAAACTGTGAGATTAAACTAAAGGTGTTAATGTCATTAATGTTCAGTCTATTTTTCTGAGTTATTGTGGTTTGGTTAAAATCAGACATGAAGGTGGCAAAAATCAGGCACTTTCTCATGCATGTCTGACCACAATACTGCAATATATCATTTTTCTACTTTTAAACAATGCCCTCAACTTTTAACATTTCCACACTCCAGCTCTGGCAATGTGAACAGAGCACCATTCAGCAGATGAGTGAAAAGAGAACAGATTCTGGCTGTTTGTCATCTTCATGGCTTTCTAAATCAGCAGATGGCACAACAAAACAGACAATTTCCTCATCTGCTGTGTCCTCGGTTCATGTACAATGTGTCTCAGAAATGTTTACAAAGGCCTCAGTCTGCTCACACGATTTGTGAGGAGCATATGCAATTCCTTTTATCATCTTTCAGAACCAGTCAAAATAAGAAAGTTTCATTCAGGTCATACAGAAAGTCAAATTTCAGGACAAAGTGAGGAAAAAGCTGTTGAACCTCACTCCTTGTTATGAAACTAAGCTGACATTCAGTTGTGCAACCTCAGAGTTACTCCCTGCCTCAGTTGTTCTGTCTGTAATAGGGATGATGTTAGCAAACCTCCTTTCTAAAATTCCTTGAGTGAATAGTCCCATATAGGCCTGACCTACTGCTCACCAAAATAATTGGAAAAATCCTCCAGAAATCTTTCAAGTGGCTGCTTATTATTAGCACACCTAATGGCTAAGCCGTGCATCTACTTGGAGAAGTATGTGTTCTGTATATCAGATCCCTTCATTGAGTTCCAGGCACCCATTTAATCTCCATAACAGCACAAACAACAGTGGCTGCTTACTTCTTGTTGAGTCAAAGTTTGCAACTTGTCCAGCCATGAGACTCACTTACACGATATCATGTTTCCATGTTTGTTTTTAAAGACAAAGTAATCCAACCCAGGAAGTTTAATTAAATTATTTGATACATTCAGAAAAATTGAAGCACAAATTTTCCTGTATGGGCCATTAAGCACATATGTCCGAGGATTTCCTCTAGACAACTACTGTGAGAGAAATTTTATATATTCCATGACCTGTTTCTCATCTCAGAATGCACTCATCCAAGTGCCAGTTGAAGTTAAATAAAACATAATGGCCTCTAGATAATCATGATGAGGCAGATTTTTCAGCAGTCTGAAGGTAGAGATTGTCATTCCAAACTACATGCCTCACCATTTTTGGCTCCAAAACGGAGACCTGTATTTGCCTTTATTGACTAGACTTTCTAGCCCATTAAAATCAATGTCACCCCAGTGCATTAGCAAGTGCAATTAAGCAGCACATCTTCAGGAATTAGTGTCACATAAACCTAAATTCTCTCATATCCCTGTAGAATGATTTCCATATTGCAGAAAGCCAGACTGAAAACAGTGCAACAGACTGCTCTTATCCAGGCTAGATTTTCATGTCTCAGAACTCCTAATATTTTTATGTGTTAAAAAAATATACCTTGAATACCAATGACACCCATCAGCCATCAATCTAGTGGCCAAATGATCTGGATTCAATTCTCAACCCTCCCACAGGCTACTGGTGCTGCACTGTATGAATCACTTAACTTGGAACTTTAGCAAGCACTTGACACTTCCTTGAGTTTTACCACCAAGGCTGCCAAAGGACTTTTAGTTTTGATAGAGTCAAATTGAACCCAGTACTTCTGAAAAATCCCTACCTTAATTTTGCTGAATGCTATCTCTGAAGATGAGGATAACAATACACTATTGTAACACTTACTTGGCAAAATATCTTTTTCTGTCTCACTTGTTAAATTTCATCTTTTTGTTGGGAGGAACAACCTCCTTCTATCAATGCACAATAGCTAACATTACTAAGCTAACTCTCAACGTCAGCCCCGTGGCTGCACATCACCACTTATAACAGGAAAATACATTTCCTGAGAGCACCAGTGTCACTACTGATGCAAAACACCCTTTTATTATTTCAGAATCTCCATGTATGTAATGCAAATGTTTTTAACTATGTCTTATACCATTTATCTTTGATTAAATCTCTTCTAGATAGTTAATCATTAATGATTTCTTTACAGTTGTTGTGCAAACAGCTTATTCATGCCTATGACATACCAAATTTCACAGACGTGTTCTTTAATTGAATTCATTTATTTCTAATCTACTGAAGTCCTCACTACAGTAATTCTTGACTAAATATACATTAAAATCGCTTATTTAAACTGCTAAAATAAATTTGATATGTATTCTAGGAATAAAAATATTTGACTGAATACATGTAATACCATTGTTATTGTGTACCTTACTGAGCAGAAATTATTGGAAACAGCACACTAGATAGCTGTAGGATATGCTTGGACACAAGGATTTCAGAGGATGTTTATGATTTTTTGGCAGAGATTGTACATTAACAGTTTTCAAACACTAGAAGTTTCTACAGCACATTAAGGTGTGCAATAAGGGGAACCAACAGGAACTTCTCTTGATTTTCGTGAAGATTGTTGGATGCTGTCATTTTCAATCCTAGGACATTTTTAGAGATAAGAGCTTCATACCAGTCCCGTCCCTTCATGGCAAAGGAGACCAGCTAAACCAGCTAGGATGTTTTCAGGAGTGACTGCTCTAGGTTTTGTAGCAGTTACTGAAGAGCTGGCACAAATGTGGATAAAAAGCCTATATGTGGGTGTTTAGCAGCCACAAAATACAATTATGTAGCTATAGATTCCGAGTTATTAGGGACATATATAATGTTAAGCCCTAACTATATGGCTCAAGTATGGTCCTAAAAGCCTACTTTCAGATTTTTCTTTCTAAAACTAATAATCCTGAAGTCCATTTTGGTGAAGAATCCTCTGATCTATGTGATTCATCACATAAACTGAGAAGTTTCACAAAAGAAAGAAGCATCACATTGCAGAGAGGTCACTGATATAACATAGACTGCCCTGTGTATAAAAAAATGCACATCATGGTATAATTATGCAGTAAATGAAGATTATAAAGATAAGAATTATACCTCATACCATATACAAATCCCTCATGCACTAACATTTCCAATATTGTGTGCTTTGACCATCTTATCTGAAAACTTGAAAAAGCACGGAATGAGATAGTAAGGATGATGGGCTTGGAAAGGCTTTTCTGTGAGAAGCAATTAAGAACTCTCCTCAAGCTGAAAAAGAGGTGACTGGGAGAACAAAATAAGATTAGTAAAATGTGAGTGGCATAGAGAAGGGAGACATGAGTAGGAAGCACTTTTTCACTTCTTCTAATGAAAGAAATATGGGCTATGAAATGAATTAAGAAAAAGGAGGCTTTTATTGCTGCATTTACTTAACCGTGGCAAAAGGCCACATGGTGTCAAAAAGTAAACAAGTGAATTTGTGGATGGAAAACCCCACAAAACTTTGACAACTAATACATTCAAAGATCTCATATCTTTCTAGGAAGACACTTGAACTTCTTGGAGACTGGGAGAAAGTGTTGGGAAATTATGACTGCATGCTTTACCTATTTTTAACCTCCTTCCAAAGTATATCCCATGGTCACTATCTGCATGTGTCTAATTCTGTATCACTGTTCTTATGTTACACTCTATACCACAGTAGTTAAGCAGTTTCATACTTCTGTTCCTCTGAAAGTGTGAGGAAGGATCCTGAAAATTTGCTGTCATTACTTTTAATAATTTACTGTAAAATTTTGTGATATTTCAGATTTTCTCAACTCCTCTGTGTTCCCCATAACTCAAGCTTTTGTTGTGACAACCTTCCTAAGATCATAAGGCGAACACTTAAAAAATTACTTAGCTTATCTCTGATGACTTTCTGGATAAGTTTTCTGTGATCTGGGAATAAATTATCAGAGAAAAAAAATATGTGCTTGAAAAAATATTTGCTATTCATTCTATTTGTTCCTCTTTGGGAAATTTTCTATGTGCATGCCACATAATGAACTTCCCCATCGTTCCACTGTGCTTATTCTGATAAGCTGCACCCCATAGTGAAGAGGCCTGTTGAGTGTGAAAGGATTCGTGAACTCCATCTGGTAGGGTGTCCCAATTACAATAGATCTTTTTCTCTTTAATCAGATTAGTTCTTTCTTGTCATAAGACTTTCACCTTCCTTAGAAGAATCAATGTTTTTCTACAACAAAAATCTTTCTGATTCATTAGTCCAGAGTTCCTCAGGTTTGGCCAGGGGAGGGCACTTTTGCCTCTGAGGGCCATCACTTGCCATTAAGAAAAAAAACATGCAAAAATACTTAGTAACTACTTTCAAATGATGAATCCTTTCTTTTGCTAAAATTTTTAAGTAGGTAAGGGGAGGAAGAGAGGCAAAGACTTGCATTGGAATTTTGGATGTTGGGGAGAATGCCTCTTAGATTTCTTTCAGATCAATGTACTTGTTTGCTCATTTCATTTTTTTCTACTAGAGTCAGACTGTTTTTTAACTCCTTCTTATCCACGGCCAAACCTCTACTGCACCCAGATCCCACTCACATTACTTGCCACTTGGGTCTATGTCTCTGTTCTTATTGGATTCAGCTTGGTCATCCAGCTTTGATAGACACACAGTGCACAGAGTTTTAGGCTGATAAAACAGGAGACAAATAGCAAGAAAAGAAAACATCATGAGTTTTTAATGTAATACATAAGTCTCCACTTAATTTGATAATTTCCTAATAATCACTGAGCCTGTCTCCTCAAAACGTACATAATACTTGCTTATATTTGTTAAGTGGGTACATTAAACATTTAAATTTATATCAGATAACCCGTTTGACTCCCTAGACTCTCTGGACCACAGAATAAGTTAAAACACCATCTCTTGCACACCTGCTGTTACCCCACACCGTCAACCAAATTCAGAAGGCTTTTTAAATGGCAATAATTTCTTTTTGACAAAAACTCTACATTAACATGTAAAGTCCAAGATATACATGGCCATGTGAAAATCCAGCTTATATAAATCTCCAGTGGGTTGAGTGTTTATAGGTAGTGTCGTGGTTTGATAGGTAAATCTAGCTTTTTTTTTTTCTGTGAGAAAATACTCCATTGAGTTAGGCCTCATGAAGCAGTCATTAAAGGTTATTATTCTGTCTGTGTACAAAACAGTCTTTGGAAACAGCAAGAGAAAAATAGCATGCAATGCCTTTGGGTGGATTTCAGCAATCCAGGGCCTAAGTTCAGAGAGTTTTCTATAGCAACAGCCCAGGCTACCAGCTGCCAAACATAGTACAGAGACAATCAAAGCTACAGGCTACTTGGGAGCACTGTGTCTTCAGGGCAGGTTTGCTTTGTCACTGACAGCACAGATTTAAGAGCGTTGAATGTTGGATGGGTTTAAAGGTCTTCACTCTAGGTTATGTCAAAATATCTGCACAATGCTATGGGTATAGCCAAACTTCAGTTAGCCAGGCATCTGAGTTTCCATAGCTGCACTGAAGCTTCTGCAGAGAATAGCTGTTATTTTCAACATTGCTGTCCCCAAGATTTATGCACAGTGGTTTGTAGCTGAAAAACTACGGCTGTTCTCTATTAGGCCCCAATTCAACACAGTAACAAAATGCGTCCTTCAAGCCATCTCTATTTGGCAAACCTAAGGAATATTCTTGTTTCCAAGCCTGTGCCTAAGGGTTTTTTAATTTCAAAAGTGAATTCACCAGGATATAATTGTGTACTCAAAGTCTAAACACTTTTAGAGCCTGACATGTGCTCAAGTGCTTTAGTAAATCAGGACTTCTGCAATTTAATTGCACTAAGTGGATGATAACAAAAGACAACAACAGGAATAAATCATCTAACTGTGTTAAAGATCATGAGATTGACTCCAGACTTCAGCCATCCCAAGCCTTCTGAAGGGTCAGACGCTGTACCCTTGTTCACACAGAGCAGTGCCTGCCTCCATAAATAGTGTCATCAAAGTGAAAGGGGCTGCCTCTGAAGTAACCCACTGAGTACGAACACATGTGCTGGAGCCTGGCCCACACTGTAAAGTACAAAAGAGAGGTGAGGGAAGGAGAATTAGATTTTAAACAGATACTTGCCACTGTTGAATGGACAAAGGAGATTTATTTGTTAACACTTAATTTAGGCTGTGTCAAATTGCCACATTTGTGTACAAATAAAAGCTAGCATGAACAACATAATGTAGTGGGAAGATCTTGCTTCAGAAACAATTTAGTAACTTATCACACCTGTTGTGCCTCGTGATAATTACAGTTAAACAACATGGGAATGGCAGCAGTACTGAGATGCAGCACAGATCAACAAGAGCAAACATGCAACGGATTAAGGAAACAGAAGCAGAGCTAGTAAAATTGTAAGCCTACTTAAGGAACATACTGCTGTTGTTATGAGAGCAGGAGCCAGTTCTGCATCCAGTTTTATGCAGAGTATTAAAAGGGTGAGAGTGTGGAAGGAAATCCTTTGATAGCAGTGGACTGCTTGACATGTCTCTTCTGCACAGCCACTAACACAGTCCATAGACAAGTTACAAATGTGATGCAGCAAAACCAGCAGACACTCTTCCAGCTGCCTCTTCAGTTCTCTGAACTATCACAGAGCAGTGAATATAACCCTAAACTCCATGGTCCACAATCTCCCCTGCTCTGCCACATAGGAGAACCACTGAGACTGATCCCCAAAAGGGACTGGAGCACCCAGCTGCTGTTGTGATTTTCACAAGCCACATTTATGCCATTCAGAATGCAGAAGAGCAGAGTTAAGATAAAGTGTGAACAACCCCTCTAGCAAGAACAGCTGTGCTACAGTGTACAGTCCAGTGCTTCTATGTAAAGTAAAATCTGTGGCAGTTTACCTTAAACCATAAACCATGGCATTTTATGAATAAGAGTCCCTGGAGCAGGCCCTGTGGCTTTCATCAGTGAAGTGAGGCAGACAGCTGGAGATAGTAACTGCCTCAGCCATTGCCCCTGCTGGATCTGTCTCGGCTGCAGACAAACATTTTTACAAGATCTGTAACTCAGTATTTGAGAGGAGGGTGTTTCCAAAGGCCTGGAGCAGCCACACGCTCAATGGGAAAATGATGAAGTGGAAAGCATTTGAAGTCACTCTTCTTCCTTAGAATAAAGACACTTTTTTGCAACCTTGAATTTCATGCCATGTGAGACTCTCAGCATCCATGCATTTAAACTAACAACTGGAGGGATTTTTTCCATAGGTCTGAGCTGCAATCCCCTAATCCTTACTCTAGCAAATAAAACTCTTCATATGAACAGTGACTCTCAGCTCCAGCCCAGAGTTTTAGAGCCTTGGCCATTATAGTCACCTGGTTTAAATACAAGCATAGAAATTTGGAGTGAATTAAACAAATGGTAGCTAAGAAAGCCCCTACATGAACAAAGAAGAACTGCAAAAATGTATTGTGGACACCTGGAAAAGCCTGTCTCCTATTTGCAAGAAATATATAAACAATGTTCCAGGGAGACAAGTCTGTAATAAAAACTAATGGTGAACAAACAGAATACTGCACTGAGTAGTTCAAGAGGAGCCCTTTTATTTTCTTTTCTTTGAGACATATGCTTCCCAAGCATTTTGATTTATTAAAACAATTTATCTATATATTTGCATTGCTGATCAAATCATGGGAATGATAGCAGGCTTTCCAGCCTTAGCAAGAGCACATTGCAAATTGAACAGAAAGAATAGCACCCAGTTCTGTGCACTATTAAGCAAGTGACAGAAGTTCTCATTAATACAGAGAAATAAAGAGGAAAACCAGCAGGTCAAATTTGTTGCTACTGTTTGCAACTATTTAAGAAAAAAACCCCAAACATTATCCGGTTAAAGTCCCTAAGCCTTATCTCTAGTATTTAAGTTGGATGACTAATCTTACTCATACAACTAGTTATACTAATGGTATGAAGAAGGGTAACTCTCCCAGGGTATTCCCTGTCCTACCTACTCCATCACACCCTTGAGAGATACAAGAGAACATATATCTACCTTTGACTAAGGAGAGAACTCTGTGGCAATTCCAAATGGGTCAATTTGAGAGAAACATTCAAGAAAGGTAGGTCTATGGATGTGGAAATACAGTTTATGCATTCTCCCATTGACTAGAAAGAGAGAGAGGTGAGACCTGATGTACCAGAGACAGGACAAGAAGAGGATTTCTATGAAAAGCTATCAAAATATATAACTGTAACTGTCCACAAATATGGAGAGAGCTTTTTCACATGAAATACAAAATTCCCTAAGGCCCACTTGATATGCCAGGAAAGCCTGTTTTTGAAGTCTGAGCCATCGCACATAAATATAGCACCTTTCTTATACCATAATTTCAAATCTGGTAGTACACAAAGCTATGAAGGGTAATACTAACAATTTAAAAGTTAAGTGCGTAGATGCAATTAATGGTTAATTTATTCTAAATTGCATTTACCACACTGTTAGGTAAAACATTTGTCAATATGGCAGTTATTTGTTAAATAATCTTTCAAACAAATTGCATTCAATTTGTGTTTTTAATCAGCCAGTTACACAATGCAACATGAAGAGGTCAACTGGAACTATATCAAATACATGCTGTATCATTAGAACAGAGATTAGTCACAATTATGTACCTAATCCATGTTATCTGTATATGACACATCTATTACTATTCTTTTAAATGCTAAAGGACAACCAAATGTATATAGGAAATCTTCTCTATCTTTCTCTAGGGACATATTATTATTACATTTGCTCATGCTCAGACAGTCGAAGAACTTGGACTCTGCATTACCCATTTATTTAAAGGAAGGTTGTTTGCAATCTAAATATAAACTTAACTTCAGCAGTTTCCTTTTCTATTAATTGACTCTTACTGGAGTCCATTTATATGATAAACATGCACAGCTAATAATCAATTATATGGTGTCTGTGTGTACAAAACAAATAAGAAAGGAAACAAGTATTCTCTGTCTATACTCACATATCCAAAGCATAATACCATGAAGACCAAATATGTGTGCTTTAAGGACAGAGTCCTTAAAGTTCATTCATATTAATTGTTATTCACTGCTATTGCATAAAAAAATCACCTTTCCTCTTGTTGCTGAAATGCCATTGCCACCATGCTTGTTTATTTCAGCACATATATTTACTACAAACATTTGTTCTCAAGCCTAGCATTCATGTTCTCAAAACTTGACATTTGTGGAAAACTAAAATCACCTCTTTTTAATTTTCTTAACTGGGGCGTGCGTGGTCCTTTTTTCATGAATTCTTTCTCATTCTTTTATTTTCTTTTTCATCATCACTTACCCAGGGCAGCTGGGAAGCTACAAGGTAGACATTCTTGCTCTTCCTGCCCAGCCTGCACTGAAACTGCTCCAGATCATTTTGGCTCTTATGGCACTCAGTATCTGCTCTTTTCCAAAACAGAGCACTCAGGTTACTCCCAATTGTGAGGAAAAGCTTCTTATCCCATGACCAAACAAACAAACAAACAAAAATCTGGGGTTTTACCTGAGTGAAGTGGGGGGAGGAGGGGGGGGCGGGTCCAGGGACCTAGTAGGTCAAAAAACCTGTAGTACATCTTCCAAAGCTTATGACTCCTTTTCTGATTTGCCCTCCAAAAAGACCAGAATTTCCTATATTCAAATGATTTTTCATCAGGAGTCATCCCACCTTTCAAAACCCTGCAACTCCAAATGTGTGGGATTGCGATTCTGTTCTTTCAAAACACAAAACTCTAATTTGCACCTCTTTTGCTTTCTTCTCATC
Organism: Chaetops frenatus; assembly: GCA_013400775.1. NCBI lineage: Eukaryota > Metazoa > Chordata > Aves > Passeriformes > Picathartidae > Chaetops > Chaetops frenatus. The sequence continues at coordinate 87,094 of VZTR01023318.1, read as the reverse complement.
TTAAACACAAGAGTCAGTGCGAAAAGGTTTGTATTTCTCTTTTGCAAGTGTATTTCTCCCCGCTGGGTTTATAACATGACCTGGCTGCAGTGGGTACACCTAAGCCTGTCCCTCTCCCGGGAGCTGCACTAGGAGCTCTGCCACACACCTGCTGCTGGGTGGGCAAAGCATAGCAGGGCACACACATACTGCTCATCTCAGGTTCTCTTGGTTTGCTGGAAAAACCCAATGTCATCCTTAAAGAACAGCAGTTTCTGTGAGATTTATACTGACCTAAAATATGTTAAACACTTGCAGATTTTGAGTGCTACAGGACCTTTGCCGAGCCCCCCTGCAGCAGAGCCTACCTCAAACCAGAAGAAAACCACAAGTCCCTGTAACCTTACATTTTCCTCTATATTTTCCCCACCTGCCTTCCTCATTTGAGTGATAGTGTGCTGACTCTGAATAGCTCATTAAGACAATTAATCCCACTCTAGGTAGGAGGTCAGCATTCCCCTAGCCAACTCTGCCACCATGGGCCATTCCACGACAGTTCCCTCCACCTCAAGTTATCAATTTCAGAATCTGACTTCGTCTCACTTTTTCAAAAGCTGGACCTTTCTCTGCTTACAGTCACCTGGCAAATGGCAGGGTCTGTTCTTCCCATATATTTTCTGAATGGTCAGATAGCCTAAGAAGAAGGATGATGATGGTGAAGATGATGATGATGATAATCTAATTATTCAGTGGAAGCTATGCCCAGCTCTAGGAGGCAGGGCAGCAATTTCAGCTGTGGTAGCCCTGCTGCAGAAGCAAGCAGAATGCCTTCTCTTCAGCAGCACCCTAATGAAGAGCCAGCCAGGTTTGATGAGACCTCGAGGACCTGAGCATACCAAAACTAGATTTTTATGCAGTGGCAGTGTCTGCATTGCCGGCATCAGCGGCACATGGCAGCTGCTGCAGCAGGTGCTGGACCTCCGAAATTTCAGCATCCCTACTTTAGCCAGCCTGGCTTCCCTCTCTGCCCTCCCACCGTCCTTCACACTCGAGGCAAATAAGCCAAGAGTGCAGGGGGAGACTTACACCAAGGCATAATGAAGTTGCCTGTGGTGTAACTTCATCCTCTACGGGAAATCTCGAAAGAATAGCTATAGTCCTCCCACATGTCAGCTCGGCTGCAAACAGGTTCTGAAAATCCATATACATGCACCAAAGTATGAAGACTCTGCCTCCAGCCATAAATCAGCCGAAGAGGAGGAATCGCCCTGTTAGGGTACCGCTCCTGAGGGGCAAATCGTCTCCCCTGCAGCGCCTTTTTGGGAAGGCGGGGAGGAGAGCGCTGAGGCACTGCGAGTCCAGCCTCCAGACGGCCGGCAATTCCTGCCGGGGCGCGGAGCCGCGGACACTCAGGGGCTCTCCGGTGGCCGCCCCCGCGGGTCGGGGCGCAGCGCAGTAGCGGGGCTGTAAAGGTGCAAGCGGCCCCCGAACAGGCTGCCTGCCATGCCCCGGGGACAGCCGGGGGGCTGGCAGGACACAGGCGCTTGGTACAGCCAGTCACGCTGCTGAGACACAGCTCTGACGGGTTTATCTGACCCGTCCCCACAGTGCCATGGCAAGCAAGGGACAGATCCTGCCAGATGCCCAGCTGCGCTGTCAGCAGGTCCGCTGGGATGTTTCTTTTCGACTCGGATCATTTCAGGCAGAATTCCGTGATTGATGTTTACGCTTTGGGGATTAAAGAAGAGGGAAGCGACCGATAATCTCAAATGATCATAGAAAACAGTAGCGTTTCTGGAGCTAAAACCACTCCAACATGCTAGTTGCCTTCGGGTTCCTTGTTTCCTAGCGTTACAATGCACTAACTTCTATCTTTGCTGTTCCTCGTTCACCCAAAGCAGGTGCTTGGACTTAACTGGGAAGCATAAACCGCGAAAAATACAGAGAGGGACTGCTGTAGGGGAAATGGACATACAAATGTGCAGAATAGCTAGAGCAGAAGTGATAATGTCTCTGCTGATATCCATCCTTGCTGAGGAAATGACGGAGTATTACGGCCCATACAAAATATTTTTTTTTTTTTCAAGGGGAATTGGAGTTTACTCACTACAGTAGAGTGCTGACCAACGTGTCTGTTTTTTCATACAGGAGCAATGACCCATCTTAGAGCACGACGCCCATTATCACCTTGAACACCAAAGGGATTATGCCCTAGAAGTGCAGGCGCCGTGACCTGCAGCTCCTGTCTCACTCCACCAGCAGCCCCTCCACACATGACCAGAGCCGTGGCTTCCATATCTAGCCACTTCATTTTGGGAAGCACTCCTTAAACTGGGTTACCAAATCACTTGCCACCTGTGTATGCATCAAAGCTGTGATGGCAAGATCATGATGCTGCCATGGCCACAGTTTCAGGAAACGGGAGGTTTGTGCCTCTCAGATGCTCCCAATACCTACATTTGTCTTCAGAGAAAAAAATAATAAAAAAAAAAAAAAAAGGACAAAGAAGAACAGCGGAACAGAGGATTATTCAGTCCTTGGGATCAACGAAAGACCACCGTCCTGACTAGTCCTATGATCCTAATGAAGCATCAGTGCTGCCCACAACAGCTACTGCCGTGTCCAGAGGGGATGCTAATAACTACCATGAAAACACTTTAAAATAGTCCAGCCGAGCTTCCCTTCCCTCATTGGGCCTCTGCGTTTCAGTGTAAGCAGCATAGCTGGGGCACAACCCAGCCATTCCAAAATTCAGGGAGATGAATTGAGATATATGGTATTTCAGCACTTGGATTTTTTTTTTCCCCCCTATTTGATT
>VZTR01023318.1:69136-84269 GCA_013400775.1 Chaetops frenatus | reverse complement strand
TTTTTAAGTTCAAGTGACCCTTCTGGTCACCAACTTTCTTTGTGGTTCACTATAAAGATCGCTCTCCAAGAACAAAAAAAGAAATCTCCGAGCTTTGATAGAGACTCTGGATGAAATTAAGGACTTCAAACCCCAGATTTTTGAAAAGAAAAACAGATGTCCTGTTTGTTGAGTATAAATAACTCCGTACGTGGAAGCCTTTTCTTTTACGCTGCATTAAATTTTATTTAATGCTGGGTGCATTTAAACTGGGGGAAAAGAAAAAAAAAAAAAAAAGGAAGGGGGCAGCAAAATATGTGGGTGACAAACCTCTAAATCTTTTCCTCTCTCGAAAGAGAAAGAAAGAGGCAGACGGGAAACCCTTCATCAGGATGAAAGCGCTCAATGTGTTTCCTAGCAGACCTGGCGAGCCTGCCCTGGTCAGCGCGGCGGCGAGGGGGCTCAGCACGGCCAGCGGGGAAGGAAGGAAGGGGAGGGAGGAGCTGCCCCGGGCCCGGGGCGCGCCCGCAGGTGCCCGGCCCGGTGCCGCCCGGCCCCGCTGACTTACGTGAGCACGTAGTTGACGCTGACGATGCAGTGCGGGCGGGAGGAGCGGCTGTTGTGCACGATGGTGGCGTAGCTCTGCACCCACACCCAGCCGCCGTGCTTGGCCAGGAAGCGGTAGTACTTGGTGGTCACTTGCCCTTTCACCAGCACTGCGGGGACAAAGCGAGGAGAGCCTCAGCCTGGCTCTGGTTTGATCAGCCCCGGGAAGGGGCGCACATTCCCCCCAGGGCCCTGTGGGCCACCAGAGGAGTTAGGAACCTCTTAGCGGCACACGGGGAAGCGGCGGGGACAAGGGTGGCGGAGCCCCCTGGCAGGGCTGATCTCAGTACCTGAGATCGTCATCACAGGCTAATCAGAGGGATTGGCAGGGGCGGGGTGTGTGGGGGTGTATGTGTGTGGTCGGCTACGGACACTGAACCCCACACACCTCCATCCTGAAGTATCACCATGGAGATTTTATTCTATAAACCTGTCTTTGGGTTTTATCTCTTCTCGTTACATTCTCTGTAAGGAAACTTACAGGAAATTAATATCCTTTTTATTCATCTATCCGTGCATTAATGCCATCATGATATCAAAATAGAATAAAGTGCATGTCTCTGAATATCAGGCTTACTAGAGCCGTCGAAATCAGATACACAGATAAGATTTGGGAGGCTTGGTGGAAGTGAAACAAAAGTATTTGAATTTCACTGGCGTGGCTTTTTGGAGCAAGAAAAAAGGGTTTTCCTAACCAGAATTTGAAGAGACAAGAGCGCCTGAGACATGTGCAGGGCAGTTCTTGTCCTACAACCAAAAGAAAAGGATGGGAAAATAACCTTTCATTGCCGATTCCCTCCGTTTGCCTCCTGCCTCCAACTCAGAGTTCAGTCGCTATCTAATCTTGTTTCACTAAAACCTGAAGAAGATATTGCTTATTCTGCCCTCTCGAGAGCTGACTTTTCACATTCCAACCTAGAGGTAAATCCCAGCAACCCCAAAGTCCATCTGCAAATGGAGAAGATGGGGGGCGGGGTTTTTAACAAGAAACTTGTGTCCTTACACAAGTGATGTGCGCAACGCAGGTGAAAGGTGTCACAGCCATGCACGTGGTGGTAAAGGGTCTTCTCTATCAGGTCCTGGGGCTCGTAACCTGTTAGCTCAGCTACCCTGCAAGAGGCATAATCAGCAGATATAAATGGGTGAGAGGACAGGAGAGGAGGCTTGGGGAAGAAGGGACAGGCTAAGGCAATAGATTTGGAAATAACCCCAGCTCTACCTGGAATCTAAGAATATGAGCTTCATGTCTAAGCTGGCCCGAAACATGAACATATTGCTGTGGAGCTTGATCTCCGTCACGGCGCTGGGCGGCAGCGAGTGGCCCACGGCGACCAAGCCAACATTTTGGTAGCAGCCATCGAAGGGGGACATGTCCAGGCTGTACTGGCGGATCTTCAGGTACCCGCTGCAGTGAATGACCTGCCGGAGACACAGGAAAGCTTGCCGGCTACCCAGCAGAGGGGAAGGGTGTGCTGAGACAGGCGTCCCTCCCCACCAAGAGGGCCCGGACAATACCCTCCAGCCTCCTCTGCAGGTGCCGGTGCTGCTGCCGGGCTCGCGGGAGCCGCTGGCCTGCGCCTCCGCCCTGGCAAAGCGGCACCGTCTGGGAGTTTTCTGCCGTTCTATCGGGGTTGAGGGTTTTTTCCCATATCAGGGTTCAGCGTTGATCTAAGGCCCCTTAGAGTCAACGAGATTTTTTTCCCCCCCTGGTTTAAGTGGTTTTTGGCCCACCTCCTAACTGCGTTTTTATCATTCTTCTAAGAAGGAAAGGCGTGGATCCAGTTCCAGCTTTGTAATGAGGAGTGTGTGTGCATGAGAGAAAGGGTTTGCATGTGTGCATATATCACATGTGTAAGATACGTCTATTACACAGATGGAGCAGGGCAATCCATCGTCAGAAAGTACCTTTGATTTAAATATATCTCCTAAACCTATCCTTGCATCCTCCCGCAGACTCTTACTTCCCTATTATTAAGATGTTTCTTCTTGGAGTTCAGCAGGTGTTCTTGGCCTATGGTTCATTGTAACACAACATCTCCTTGGGTTATGGCTACAACCCGCTCCGCTGCGTTGTGGGGCTGACACAAAACAGCGAGGAGCTGGGAGAGAGCGCAGGGCTCACCTTACCGAGGAGCCCCGAGGAGAACCATGTGAAACACCCGGGCAAAACCCTTGACTGGGAGAGCTACCCCTGCAACTGACGAATCACCTAATAAAGAAATAAATTAACCCAGGGTTCCCTTTGTATCACCTGAAAGCTGCCACAGGGAGCCTCACTGGTTGTGCGAGGTTCAGTTCAAAGAGCAAAATAAAAATAAAAATAAAATAAAATAAAAACAACAACAACAAAGACCCACAAACAAACATCAAGGGGAGCTCGATTGCTTGGTTTTGGTTTTGTGGTTTGAGCTCTTCAACCCGAAACTCTGAGAGAAATGAACCATGTGAAATAGTCCTGGGCTGAGAAAACCCCCGCCAGCAGAGGTCACACCCCCTCTTCTCTCCCCGGCACAGGAACACGGGAAGGATGGTGCGGGGGGGAACGGGGATCCTGGCCCCGGGCACGCACCTTGTAGCCCCCGCAGGTGAGGCCCGCGTTCCTCTTGGCCAGGACGCACTTCATCCTCAGGAAAAAGGATCTCTCGATCTCGTACTCTGGGAGGGGGGAAAGGCAGAGGTCGGGTGAGCCTCAGGCTCCGCTGGCTCTGCGGGGTCCCCTACGCGACTGCGGCGGCCAGGCGGGGGTGGGGGCTGTGTACTTTACCCTGCACGAAGTGCGAGTGGTAAGGCTGGTGCGCTGTCAGCACCGCCGTCATCTCGTCATGGTCGGCGGGGTGGATGTACTCGTAAATGCTGTTGCCGGTCAGCTCTACCTGTGAGAGAAGAGGAGGAGGAGGAGAAGGAGGAGGAAGAGTGTGGGGGGCTCATCGCCGGCACCGCGAACTCTCTCCTGTCAGTCGGGGGGTGTGGTGCAGGCAAGCACGGGGGCTAGCAGACCCCCCCAGCGTACCTGCGACAAGCCCAGGTGCACCGAGGCAGTCTCCGAGATGTACATGATCTTGCCATCTGGAGCCACGACAAATATGAAACCATCCAAAGTCTGCGGAAAAGGGTTGGGAATGTGAATAAATCAGTAGGTAGCGTGAGAGATCCATGAAATACCTATCCCTCTAATTTATTTTAGCAAAGAGGCGTCTATGCTCAGGCTCTGATTATTCAAAAAGCTCGAAGGAAATGGGCAAATTTTGGACAAGAAGCCCTCTAAAAGTCCTGGACCCCTGAGATACAATCCACTTCTCAGAGTTCAAAAGTAATGCAAAGTGTCTTGGAAATATCTAAGAAGAAGTCCTGGCTACCTGATGATTAATATTTGGATCCCAGAAATTCTGAATACTTCTATCCTATTTCAAATGTCATAGCGGGTTTAATGCCTGCATATTTTATCAGCAGAATTTAAATGATCGAAGAGAACCTAAAACTCTACTCAGCATAAGACAATTTGTCAGGTACATTTCAGCAGACACAGATGGGACTTCTGGATGTACCAAGAGCAGAATAGGCCCTCCAAAGGCCACACGATTACATCAGAAACACGTGGTGATGGTCATCGCTAATATTCTCTAGTATTTCAGAGCTCTGTGAGTTTTCAGACCTGCCCTACCTGATTGTTTCTCTGCTAATTTCGGTGCCCGCTGAGCCCTTCTGTCCCAGACATCCTTCCCTAACGTGCCGCTAGAGCCTTTCCCTGCCGCACCACTCTGAGCTTCAGAACATCAATGATATGTGTCACCTTGTTAATAAACTGAGGAAAAGTCATGCTCCTGTATCTCTGGCACCCCGGGACACGCTTGCTGTGGACTCAGTGTTAGATGATTCTGAGGCAAAGGACCCAGAAAGACCAAGCCACAGCCTCAATAAAACACACGACATTCAATCATGGTGGCTCGCACTTCTGAAGTGGTTTCCCTCCTGCCTACCTTTCTGTTAAACACTTGAACAGTTAAAAATTAGTCAAGGTGGCAATTAAAAGTCCAGAAGAGGCAATTACTTCCTTAATCATTAACACCATATGCCTGTCGTTTCCAGACCAGTACCTGCAAAAGGTGGGATCCCAGTTCCCGCCCAACATTATCCAGCGGGCTAGTTCGGCTGGAGTGGCCCCAGGCTTCTCCAAGTCCTGTTATTTAAGACAAACAAAAAAGAAAAGTAAGGTCAGTTGATGAAAAATTGACTCATGTGGGCCTGATGGGCGGGAATATTTTTTCCTTGTATACACTCTAAAACATACATACATACAATCTTTAGAAAATTAGACACGACATTGTTGCAGATAAAAACCTCTTTACTGCATTTTTCCCCCAATATCTAATTCTTCAGAGAGAAAAATACCTATTTTGAGTTAATGGTGAAGTTAATTTTTGAGATCTAAGTGAAACAGCATGTCAGATCAAAGTGCTTTTCAGTGCTGCTTTTGGCTACTGGGAACTGTCCCTCTTGAACTTTAGGGAAAGTGTCCTAACCTCATGATTTCTCAGACAAGTCACTGTCCAACGGCACAGACCGCCCTCCCTCCTGCCCCACGAAGTCTGACTCCGGGATTCACCTCTGCCCTTCCATCTCTCCTCCCGCTGCTCCGGTGGGCGGGATGGTTCCCCCTGCAGGGGTCGGGGGGGTGACGTGCCTCCATAGAGCCCCTTCCAGAAATTAATCTCTTCGGACTTGTCTAATGTTTTACACGCGTCGTGTTTTCTCCTATGCAAAGTGAGTAGTAATAAAAGCCAGGTGGAAGCTACTTCACCGGAGTAAAACTATTCATGGACGATGCCTTTTCACGGTGTTGTTGCTGAAATAGTTTAAACGGGTCAAATAAAACCTTTGAGGCTTATGCCATGAAATAAGTCTCACTCCGACACGCATAGCAGTAAGATGAAGTACAAATCCTGATCGATAGCTGGGGTGCAGGTCGCAAGGGGACCCGAGCCTGCGCGGTGTGCTCACCTCCGCAGTGCAGGTTCAGGAAAGACAAGACCTCGTTTTCCAGTTATTTCGAGACTGACGGCAGGCAGCCGAGGGAATCCCTCGCTACGGACCGGCCTCACCCAAGTCTTTGCCGGTCAGAACAAAGCTAATGATTTCCTCCGCCCTGTTTGAACGGGGCATCCCAGCGCGGCCCCTCCGCGCTCTCCCCACCGCAGGAGCGGTGCGCCCCGCTGGTCCCCGCCTTTCTCTTCCTTCTCTCCCCTTCCTCCTCCACCTCTTCACAACAACTTATCTCTTCACCACTCCTACACTTTTCTCCTTCCTCCTTAACTTCATAACCCTACAGAGGCAGAAGCTTCTCTCTGGCCCCTTCCTCATCCTGCAGCCTCAGCGTGTAGCAGGTCGCCAGCCAGAAACAGGCTCCTTCCCATTAATTGCTCCACTTCAATTAACGGGGAGCGAGCCGTCAGGATGGAGGAACACCCCCACCCCCTGTATTCAGGAAGGAGCTGGTAAACCTTATACAGCTTCCAGGGAAAGAGAGAAAAGCCCACGGTATATTCGTTTCTCCGAGCTCCTCGGAGGTTTCTCTGCTGGGGAGCCAGCACGGCCCGTTCTCGCTGAGGCGGCTCCTTGCCACGTTCCCCCACCCGGCGAGAGATCTGAGTGACAGGTTCCTTTATTCAAGACTAAATCTGCACTGCCCGCCTATGATTTAAGTTGCTTATTAATCGACGTTTACTGCTCTAATTATTCTTCTCCTGAAAGGGAAAATAACCCGACCCCAGCGGGTTAATGAACAGCTCACGGGCATTGCAGGTTAACCTCCCCCGGGAAGGCGGTTCTTCACGGGGCGCTGAGTTCCTCTATATGTTTCAGGTGGAAACCCCGCGCTGCTGGGCTCTGTCTGCTCATGGTTTATAATTAAACGTTTTCACTTGTCTACCTGAACCGGTTTTTTGAAATCCTGTCACATGAGGCGATACTTTGTGCTGGCCAGATGTTTTCAGCACTTTCAAGTCGGAGACTATTTCTATTCGTTGCCAATCCCAGCCTCTCCCAAATCGACGGCCTCTCCTGATGCCCCTTAAATACTGTTTTTAAAGATTATAAGAGAAAGCCCCCTCCACTAATTTTCCCTCTCCCCCCTCCGCCTGTCTATTCGCTTTAACATCCAATTTCCCTTTATCGAGGGGGCAAACTGTGATTTCTTGCACTTGACCTACCGCAGAAAATTCTGCAAATCCTTTGATTGTCTATTTAAAACAAAACAAGGAAATCAGCTCTCCCTTTTGCTCCAGGATTACGCTTGGAAACAAGATCTAAAGATTCTCTTGTAATTTGGAGAGCCAACAGCATAATAGCTTTGGAATAGAAACAAGCAGCTTTGTGAGGGGAAGGATAACTAAATCGTTTTTAGGCAAAGGATTTTCCCAGCTAAAGCGGTCGAAGACAAAGCAAAACATAATCTATTTTGGAAGATTTCCAAGTTATGCCACATTAACCTTAGCAGATAAAATTTGCTTTCTTCCCTGCGGCCCCTCCCCCACCGCGGTCTGGTTTATCATATTTACATAAGTAGCCTTAGAAGGGATGTATCTATTATGGATCTAAGGAGCTAGCGAGCTCACGTTTCATTTGGAAAAGGGGAAGTTTTACTGTTGCTTAATACTTGATGCATTGTAGAACCATTTCCATTTAAATACCCCCGACCCTCGGATTACCTCCATGGACTGGCTACATGGGTTTTGTAATTTCCTGAAAATGAGATTTCGATTTATAAAACAAGAAACCAATTAGTAACCAAATGAGGCGAAGTAGATCCACTAAAATTGACCTAATCCCACAGGCACCATTTAGGTCAGTTCTTGGCGAATGAATGATGAGCGACTGTCTACCATAAGCTCAAGGCATCACCCAGCTGCATTATCCAAGCAGAAAAAAAAAATTATTTCAGAATGAATTTATACTCTTGCCAAAATATGGATTATATGCTTCTGCCTAAACAAATCTTCCTCGTGTCTAACAATCCTTTTCACTCGAGGAACTTTTTCCTAAGAAGATAAACTATTTGTGCCACGAGAAACTGTCTGCTGTTGTGAAGGGGGATGTGAAATGAAAACAAAAAGGGAAATAAGTAAAAAAGAAATTTTTAAAAAAGAAAAAAAGAAAAATGAGAGAGAAGGAAAGAAAAGCATTTTATCCAGCCTATCGCTCAACGTTACCCAACAGCCTACACCTATATTGCGCGGAATCCGCGCGGAGCGAGCGTGCTGACTCATCGTTTCTCTCAGCATTCTCCGGTGGAAAGCCACTGTGCTTTCCACGTCAAAAAGCACGTCCATCGTTTTCATGGGCTCGCTACACCGGCGGGTCCCTGCGAAATGCCTTCTCCCCACCCAGCCCTGGGAAAGCCGCTCAGCACCGCCAGCCTGTCCCCCAGGCCGGGCGCACAGCCAGACCTGCCGCGCTGCACTGCCCTGGCCCTTTCCTTCCTTCCCCTCATCTTTTGATTGATGCAAGCCTTGATGTCGGCAGCCAATGGAACCAGGGGCTGGGTCGGCACCGTCCCTATCCAGTGACGATACCGTTTCAAGAAGCTCCTCTGTCCCACGGAAGGGCGAAGAGATTCCTGAATCGTTTCTAATTTGATCTAGGCAAAGACGGAGGAAGGCAGGCGCAGGGAAATGAGACTCCGAGAAGCCAGGGCAGCTCCTTGGCCCTGGTTGATCTCCGGGTTACNGGTGGGGTGGCCAGAAGATGCAAGCCCTTATCTACTTTGAGCTGATTTGCCGGCTTTTAAAAGCAGTTACGGCGATTTCCCCAGCGGACTCTCCGTCATGAAACCTCAGCGCAATCCGGATTCACGGTAGCGGGCGACTTGACACCCCCGTTTAAAAGCACTCAGTGGAGAGCCCATCCTGAGCTCCAGACTCGCTTCTTTGGGGGCCAGAACCTGAGGGCAGATTCCTCCGGGGCCGGGGAACCCTTGGGCAGCCCTCCGGGGGTTTGTCCCTGTCTGGCCGCGCCGCCCCGCACGGCCCGGCGAGGCCCAGGGAAGCTGGCTTGGAGACGAAGCCCCGCAGGCAGGGAGTTCCTTCCTGTTGCTGTGGAGGGGCAGAGGGAGAGGCTGGGGGGGCTCTCCCGGAGGCAGCCCGCTACCGTGGGACAACGCTGAGAGCCTGCCCGACGGGGCAACCGCAGGGACTCTTCCCTAAGTCGGGTCCCAGCAGGTCCATCTCGCGTTTCTCTTCCAGGAGTTCCTCAAAACTCCCTCTCCGGGCAGGGGCCCCCTCCGCAGCTCTCCCAGATCTCCCCTCCGCCTCCCAGGGGCCGCGGCCCGGGGACTTCTCCGTATGATTTGGTTTCGCTGCGTTTTCTTTGCCCTTTCAAGAGCCGCTCTATGGTTATTAAAGAAGGAGGAGCAGCAACTCGCTCCTCGCCCGCCGGCGCCGGGGGGATGCTGACCCCACGGAGGGTGCAGGATGCGGGACACCCGGTCACCTCCGCCCTGGGGCTCGCCCCTTCTCCTCGGCACCGAGGCGGGCAAGGCCCCGCAAGCCGCCCTCGCCGTGCTGGGCAGGCCGAGGTGGGGCGGCCCGGGCACTGGCACCGGCTTCGTTCAACCTGCCCAGCAAAGCCTCTCTGCAGGGAGGGTGAGAATGTCACCTTCGTGAGCGGCTCCGTCCCTGCTTCCCACTGCCCCTCGCCGGCACTGCTGCCGCCTTAAAACCAAGGGACAAGCGGGGCACGGGTGTTTTTTGGGAAGAGGGAGGCAGGACAGCTCAGTCCCCATCTCTCACGCGGTCATTCTCCCTCTCTGTCCAGGGAAAATGACAAACAACAGCTCCAGGAGTCGCGGGAGCAGAACCTTTGTCCTAGTCACCGGCAAGCCAAAAGGCAACAGGATGTTGTATCGAGGAATTAGCTTGATTCGATTAACCATTTAATTAAATCGTCTGCCGACAGAGCTCGGTTCTGCCACCGCCTATCGCCCGACAGAGCTGATTTCCCAGCTAATTTAGCAGACAGTGGTTAATGATAACTCAAAATCTCGGCCAAATGAGGCTTCTGTGAAGGACTGGATCGCCGTCGGAGGGCTTAGATGGAATAGAATAAGCTATGCTAAAAAAAAAAAAAAAAAAAAAAAAAAAAAAAAAAAAAAGAAAAAAAAAACCTGCTCATTTCCACTGCCTGCGGATGCCATTAGCAAGGTTTTGCAAAGATTTATTATTTCGGTAAATTACACGTACTCATTTGAAGAAGATATAAATTAGCATCCCTCTTTCTTTATAAAAATAATAATAACAGGGAGGAAAAGCCCTGTTGACTAAACAAACATCCCAGTTAAGAAAATGGTAGTGGAAATAATGCTGAGGCGGATTCACTATAGAAAGAAATACCAGACTTTTGGCACGCACGGGGCAGCGGAATTGCGCTTTGAAATGCAAAGAAACGGAACCATGTCCAAATTGGAGAGAGGGAAAAAAAATCAGGGACATTTTCGAGCACCAACTACTTATTTGTTGCTCCAGAAGACTCAAATTCAAGTAGCCCTTATTTTGATGAAACAGAGGAAGAAAGGATATGCACCAACGCACACGCTGTTTACATGCAAGTTGAAAAATATCCTCCAACATGAAAATGGTAGTATGTTTCCAAAGGAAAAACGATTTCCAACCCCCCCCCACTCTTCTCATTAAGCATTCCTTCTAAAACATAAATCTGGATAAATCGGGGAGTGGGGGGCGGGGGGGAGAGTGTTTGGTTTTTGTTGGTTTTTTTTCCCCAACGATGCTGCTAGTAGTTTAGTTCTGCTCTTCACATTTTAAGTTCACATCAAAACTGGACTAAAACAGAGATGCAGCGTGGAGAGTAAACTGCCGCTTAAATGAGAAAAACTTCTGTAAGAAAATAAACATTGAAACCTAATGCTCAATCATTTCCCTTTGCAGCAAGAAAAACAGCATTAAATCACCTATCCACGTGGGAAAGGAATTTTTTTTTTTTCTGTAGATCTCTTCCCCCTTTAAAATAAAACAAGGTTAAGGGTTTCGATATTGAAATGTTAACCATCCTGATTCTGCGAAAGTTTATGTAAACGGAGTCTCTGCTTTTGTCTTGAAAAGCAAACGCCTCTCCGCGCCAAAACGATCCCTTCCCACTAGAACAGACTGCAAAACCTCCTCTTGCCTTTCTGGTCGCGGACGGAGGATAGGACCTTTAAAACATTCCTAACTAAAAAAGAAAAACAAAACCCAAACAAAAATTATTCATTGTGCCACTTGGGTTTTTTGTTTGGGTTTTATTATTTTTTTTCTCCCTTCCGTTCTCGATACTGCCGAAGGTCAGTGAAGAATTACCCCGCAATTGTAATAGTGATCCCATCGTTTTTGATGGAAAATTCTTTTAGTCCTTCGACACCCTCGAGAGTTTTCTACCTATTTTTTTGCGTCTCCGTTACTTACCATTAGCGATTTAATGTTACATTGAAATATTCGTATTTATTTATAATGAGCGTTTAATCAGGAATTAATTTATTAAGAAGTCCTGCTTGAAAAAACAAACAATAAGGGAACAAACAATCAGGGAACAAACAACCCTTTAAACTCTTCCTTAATGTCCTCAGAAATTTAGCAGATATTCATTCTTTCCAAAGCTGATCACTGAAGAGCAGTATACGTCTTATACACTTTCTCTTCCTGGAGAGAAGTGTTTTAGTACTGAAACGATGCAAGAAACCTACGTCTTGCACTTTTCGTCCTGGACGGTTTTAATCTGCTGAAGACCTGATAAAGTGAAATTGGGAGTAGAAAGAACAACCCAGGCGTTTCAATAACTTGTGAGAATTACACAACCATTACGAGAGAAAGCTCGTAGCAAAAAAATCTCTGCCCGGTTTGTCAAGTTTGTCCACTGCCACTGCCTTGTGTTTAGATGTCTGGGGGTGAGCAGGAAACCCCACGTGTTTATTTTGCGTGTGACTCTCCTGGCGTTTCACTCCCAGAAAACTCTTGTTTCCAAAATGAACCCGAGATCTACCCACCTTCTTTCTCTACAGGGACCTTTCAGACACAAAAATATGCAGACAAGGACACACCGATTCTCTCCGCCCTGTCCCCAGCCTCTCGTGTGCGCGGCGATGAGGAGTGTATATCTTTCCGTACGTGATTGTTTACAACCAACTCTATGCAAGCAGTCTCTGGGCAGATGGAAATTCGCTCTTGTACCGGGGAATGAGTTACTCTGGAAGTGCAGCTCGCTCTTACAGAGGCAACGTATCTCTACCACGACTCCTCCAAGATCTCTTTAAATGTACGACATTACACTCCGCCTTGCTACCCATCTCCAGTGTTTTGGCCAACTCGTCGGGTCAGTCCCGATGCTTGTATCGCTGTCCTCCCCAGGGAAATACAAGCAAAGGGACTCCAATTACAACCATCCTGCATCGCTACCCTGACTCCTTCGTTCAGAAAGAGTTGTCCTTTCCGTTCGTCATTTCCCTGGCTGCCACTACCTGTTCTCCCTTCCCAGAGAAGCGATGACCTTTTTTTTTTCTAGGGTGGGGGCAGTGGAAAACCAGAATAGCCCCCCACTTCCTTGCCTCCCTCCTCTCCGCCGCAGCCGGACAAGCACAAGCACACCCGCAACGGGAGCCCAAGCTGCTCCGCCGCCTTGCCGGAGCCCACTGCGGCCCCCGGGGTCCCGGGAAAATCACCCGGGCTTGGATCCCTCAAGGCCAGGCACAGGCGCAGCTCCGGGAGGCCGCTCGTGGGAGCCTCGCTCGTGTTTCATTGCGGCACGGGCGAGCGCAGGGAAACCCGCGGGGCCGGGGCCGAGCCGGGCAGTGCTCCCTGCTCCCCGCCTCGTCTGAAGTAGGTGGGAGGGAGAGGGAGCCCGCGTAGGACCGCGGGGAAGCCTCCCGGCCCCACGCCACGTTGTGCCCCGCTCGCATTGCGCCCCCGGCCGCCGTCCTGCGTGGGGATACGCGGCCCTGCGCGGGGATGCGGGGGCGGCGGTCCCGTGTGGGTGTGCAGCCCGCTCGGCTCCGTGCCTCCCGCGACAGCGCCTCGGAGGGGAGAGCCCTCCAGAGCCTGCTCCCTGCCTTTCTTTCTAATGCTCAATTCGCCTTTAATGAGGCTGCGAAGGCTCCGGTGCCCCTGAGCCCCGCTCAGCCGCCCCCTCTGCCTCCGCACTCAAATTAGCATCTGCTGCGGCCGGCAGCGGCCCCGGCCCCTGCGCGCTCCGCCGCACGGTTCCCCAGGGCATTCAGGCATCCTGCGCTGCCACCGAGGGACGGGGATCAGCTATTCTTCTTTTCCCGTGATTACTCACAGCCTACAAGCAACACCATATGCTTCTTCTGATCAAACAACCCGCTACATAGGCACAAGTAATTGACGAGACCTGCTCGAAATCACGCAGAAAGGTAGCCTACTGAGACCGCAGGAGTTGACAAATCATTGCTAATAATCCTTTTAGGAACATCATGGGCATCAGGGTTTGCAATAGCTTTATTTTTATAAAGTATGCGCTGACAGCATAAAGGACAACTACGTCTCCTTTGAAGCAGACGACTGTCCCGCATAATGATCTTCAAGGTGGCAGTGGTAGAGCAAATAGAAGAGGAAAGTGGCTTGATGAAGACTTTAATTATTATTGTTTTTAAAGATTTCATTTAACCCCTTCTTTGGTTACAAGTGACTCTATGATACGGAAAGTTGTTCATAGACATTATTGTAAGATGCACTGGATTGGAAATTACTGCCGTGGATTTTAGGTATAAATGTTNAAATGACTGCCACATCGGATATTAATTTTAAAAACTAGAACTAGTACCAGTAGTCCACAGATTTAACCAGGGAAAAACATTAGAAAACCCACCAAATCAGACAAAACTAAAGCAGAACAAAACCAGACCATGTACACACTCTAAATTTGTAAAACACACAAGCCAATCGAGTCGTGATACAACTACAGAAAACACACGGGCACATAGCTATACTGTGTTGTTTCTTACGTATAGTCACTTTTCAACAAAAGATGCAGAAAATTTCTTATTAGGTCAGGGGGAAAAAAGCCTCTTGATAGTTTTTGTTTCATACAGACCACAACTCAATCGAGTTGATCTAAATAAAAGGTTCGTGAAGTTTTAAAAAAAAATTTTCCCCTACATCTTATAAAATCAATAGAGTGAGAACACGGAAGAACTTTATTCTTACTCTCTTAACTTTGTGTTGTTTGTTTTTCTTGGCAGCCGATCCAGAAGCCCAAAGACGGTCGTTTTAAATCCTAATTCTATTTAAAAGGAAGAGACACTTCAGGACGCTCAAGTTTCCTTCTGCTATACGGGCGTGTTGTTGCTGCCGTGGAAGCCAATGTGAAGTTTATTGTTGCCTGTCGAGGAGTATCGTGTCTAGGCTGGGCCACTGTTTTTGCACTGGCTGGGCAGGGGGATTGAATATGTCTGGGTGCAAAACTCCTGCTAAATTTTCCGAGGTCGATTAAGGCCCTCAAACTGCCCTAGTGATCCTCACTCAGAACGAGACGCAGCACCCTGATGATGTGATTCAGCGTGCTTGACTTTTTTATTTAGTCTGGGTGTACGCAAGCCTGCACGCGTGTCCTGTACCTGTACACCGCACCTTTCCTCGAGAGCTGAACTAAGGCTTTAGGACTTTGCATAGACTTATGTAAATATTTACCCATATACTAACTCGCCCTCACAGAATGACTATAAATAGGGGTGAATCGTGCCCTCTTAGGCCTCGAGTGTGCTTGGTGGGGGATGCACATTTGACTGGGAGACTGAGGGAAAAGAAAACCCCGGTTTGCTTTAGCAGAACACACAGCAGAGCTCAGTGCTGTCAAGTGTTGACAAAAGCACCGTAAGTCTCCAACCAAACCTGTCCTAGGAGCTAAAGGGAAAGTATTTACAACAGAGAAAAGTGACAGCGGAGGGCAGGCTGTCTCCGAGCACACCGCAAAGACTGACCCCTTTTTTTTTTTTTTTTTTTTTTTTTTTCCGTAGAAGTGATAAATGACACTTGGATCAGAATGAAAATAGAAGCGAATAGGCATTCCCACCTACCTTCTGGAAAAACCACTCTCATTTTTAAATAGCTGGTGGTGAGTCTGATTATGGATGCTTTGTCCAGCTGAGAGGTGATAGCGGAGGGCAGGGGTAGTAATTTAGCCAGTTCATAAAATTCACTGTTTTCTTTCTCCCGTCTAGTCCGGGCAGCATTTTTGGACTTCTCTTTCATCGTGTTTTTTTCCCGCTTCCTTGCTACAATTTAAACTCCAGAGATTCATCCAAAGGTGGAAGGGAAACTCATCTGCAATTCATCTCTCCGGAGCATCAGGCGGTGATTCTGAGCGCGGCCATTACTCAGAGAAACCGTTCTGTTGTGTAAAATGCAAACAAGTATTGAAGACTNAAAAAAAAAAAAAAAGATAAAAAAAAGTATACTCTGAAAAGCAGAGTCAATTGTATGGGAAAGGCATTTATCCAATGCAGTTTAGCACTCCAAGCAACAGCATAAAAAAAAAAAAAAAAAAAGCTAAA
>VZTR01023318.1:49105-67950 GCA_013400775.1 Chaetops frenatus | reverse complement strand
GCCGAGCCCTCCCTTAACGCCACTCACGGACCCGCCTCGCGTCCCGTTGGCCGCCGCCACCCCGCGCCCGGCCTCCCACTGGCGGAGGGGGCGGTGGCGTCAGGCGGACACATTCCCACCCCTCTCCCGCCTCCCCTCTTTCCCTGTGTCCGCCCTCTGACCTGCCGGCGCGGCCGGAGGCGGTGGGGACACACAGACACCCTCGGGCGCACACACCTTGCCCCCGAGTACCTGCTGGGGGCTTATCTGCGCTGGGGTGGGCTCCTTTTGGCCGGCGCCTCTCCGCTGCGCAGCGCGGGTGAGCGGCCGAGGTCCCGCGGGACTGTGGGTGCTGAGGATGGCCGCAGTTTTACACACCCACGCACATTTTCCCACCCCAAAGCCCACCGAGCAAGTGGCCGCGCCTGGCAGGAATAAGCTGCGGTCACGTCCCCTGCTGTCCCCACCTCACTGACACCCCCAACTTTAACCCTGCACGGTTTTCCCCCGGGCTGATGCGCTGCGGGACAGCGTGAATCGGGGCCCGTGGTGGAGGGAGAGACGGATGGAGAAATATTTTAATTAATTTTCTTGATACATGCTGGAAAAAAACCCACAAAACGAAACAATAAACAATCCCACTAACATGGGGGAAAAAAAAAAAAAAAGAGAGAGAGAGAGGGAAAAAAACCAAACCCAAACCCAAACCCTCCTACATTAGGAGACAGATCCCACAAAGTGGATGTGGGGTTTATTTTTTTCCCGGGGAGAGGGACTATTCCTAATCTCGTGTGTCCCCTGGGCAAAATAACCCTAAAAACATGACGCTGCTCCTAAAACTGCTGGCTCCTGAAAAGAGTAGATAGAGCAGAGAGAGAGCGCCTGGAGTGGTGTGAGAAGGGTTGTAGAATCTTTCCTAAAACCATAGCGGATTCTCAAAAGCCTGACATAATTGCCAAACCAGTCGGTGTGAGACTTGGGCTAAAATAACTGTTCAAAATGAGATTACACTGGCAGGCAACAGTCAGAGAATTTCGAGGAAGAAGAAACGACCTCGGTTTTCTAAAGAAGAAAAACGTCAACTAAAGAAAAAAAAAAAAAATTAGCCTTTGAAGCACCTCATCCCTTTTGCTCCCCGGCCGGCTGCAGCTCGAAATGCAGGCTTGCAGTGCCGACCGTCTGTTTGCTGCTTATCACCTTAAATCTCCCCTCGGTTAAAAGCTTTCCCTGAGTTCATTTGGGTAAATAAAGGAAAGACGGAAAGAGAGGCATTCAACAACTCCTCTGGGTGTCCAGGCGTCTACAAGCATCAGAGAAATGTATCCACGTAGTCTCAAATGTTCTTTTGATTCTCTTGTTTACTGAAGCGACTCGTTGTTAAACAAACAGGAACGCAAGGCATTTAGTGAAGGTATGGGTAAAAAAAAAAAAAAGAAAAAAAAGGGAAAAGAGCGCACCCCTCCCCACCCTGTCATGTTGTAAAGCGATCTCTGCTGTGGCGGAAAGTGATACTAAATTTGCAAAAATCTTCCCTGTGTGTTACTGCCTTCAGGTGTAACGTGGGTTTGGGGGACAAAGAAAAAAAAAATCTTCCTTCTGGTTTTCATTTGAGGTAATTCTCTTCCTAAACTGCACTGACGTCTCTAGGAGGGTATTTAGACATATGGACAACAACTGGACTAACACTGTCAGGTAGCTCACGACTTATTTGTCAACAAGAACCAGAGAGAATGTCTTCTGTAACACCCTTGGTTTGGGAAAAACAAATAAATCAGTAGGATACACTTCTGCTAATTTATACCAGGGAACATGAGCATCCACCTTACCAAACCCACACAGCCCCAGAGAAGCCCGTAGCTCACCGAGGATTCTCTTTCCCGGTGTACGGGGACTCGGTTTCTTCCCCGCAGCTCGGGTGGGTGTCAGCGTCCGCACCGATTCCCACCGCGGCCGGGGCCCGCGGGCTCGGGCTCGAGGAGCCCCTATGTAGATTTTGAATGTATAAATTCTACGGTAAGTAGAGTACAAGATGTGAAAGGACTAGCGGCGGAAGGGCAGTTATTCAGCTCTGGAAGTTACAGCAATCGTGGGCAAAGTCACCTCTCCACAGAACCACCAGCGCGGGGTCAGTACGCTGGGGACGTTTCCCAGTAGATTTCAAGAGGCGGTTGCCGAATAATGGGAGAATTTGGCCGTTTCAGACATTAACCTTGTTCTCCTTCGTCAAAAATAAGTGACTTCTGCAAGCGCAGATTAGACTTGGCACTGCCCCGCTCCAGGTGTACAGGCAAAGGCAGCCCGCAGTAGCTAAATTCGTGGTTTTCACATCAGCCGAGAGCCCGCTGTCACCGGCCACGGTGAAGCCCGTCTATTCTGAGAGAAGAGTGCATGATGCTGTTGGACAAATGCAGCGAAGGCACCCCTGCGGGATGCCCGCACCGCGGCTGCTCCCCGGTGTACAAGCCGTGGGAGCGGAGCTGAGGGCAGCCAGCGCACCGGCGGCGCTGCGCGGACACCTGCGGGCCGAGGGGCCGCACCCCGGGGGCGCACGGCGGCTCCGGCCCCTCCTGGAGGGAGAGAGGCACTCCCGCCGCCTGAAGCAGATGGATAGCTGTGCTCAGTTCAGATGCAGTTACTCTCGGGCGAGAATCTCCTGGAAAACAGATAATACTGGAAAATTGAATAAACAGGTAACGCAGTGCAATTTGGTTTTAAAAGGCGCATAATAAAATGGTGTTATCTGCAGAAAGGCTGAGCGAAAACAAAGCGTTTCACAGACAGGTTTCCAACTGCAGCAGAAAACTTGTGCAGGCAGACACAATATGCAGCGTGCATTGCAGCATGTGTGCGTGAGCGTGTGTATGTGTGTGCAGAGGGGGAGGGGGAAAAACTGTGCAAATCAAAGCAGGAAAAAAAAAAAGGAAGAAGAAGAACCCTACCGGACCATTTCCCTATAGGACAGATCAGATCCAGTTTCTTCTTCAGCACATTCGGACTCACTCTGATGTATTTATTAGTTTATGAATCTGGATGCGTTTATTAATCTCTCCTAAAGAATAAGGTGGCCATTTCTTATGCAGAGGGAAAAATTTCTTCGAACGTAAACCATCACTTACACACCGCTTTCGTTGGTGAATTAAAAATGCGGGTCGCTCTCCCGATTACTTAAAAGAAAAAAAACAGCACCCCCCCAACAAACAAACAAACAAACAAAAAACAAACAAAACCCAAAAACAACAGCAGCAGCAACAACAACAAAAACAAAATGATAATTCGGCCTGGTATTGATTACAGGCAGATTACCACAAGCCAACCCTCCCTCATCTTTGTAGCGGCGAGAGGCGGCATCCGACCTCGCACGGACCCTCACGGCCGAAGGGAGCGCCCCGCCACCGAGGCATCGCCTGTCCCTGAGATGCGGCTCACCCGCCCAGCCCCGGGGGTGCCTGAGGGAGTGCGGGCGCTTGGAGACCGAGACTGTTTTTTCAGAACCGAGTAACTTCAGACACACGCACTTGGGTACCCTGGTGAATTGGAGTGTGATGTGAATTTTCATCCATGCCCTCATCAAGGCTTTATTGACATAAATACACACGGCAAATGCTCTTTGAGACCATTCAGAAGTAATTAATATGTTTTAACTGATCTAGATCTTAACCTTCAAGATTCAAGCCATGCTCTAGGTACTTTATTCCTGCTCTTTTGCTAATGTTATTAGGATGTTCAGGGCAGCAGGACAAGGAGAAAGCCGATTCTCTAACACAGGAAATGGTTAACAGACCCTTGGATACCAGTTCTCAGATATAAACGTTTCTGAATCCATTATTTAGAAATAATTACGGAAACACTGCAAAATTTGAGTGATCGACCACTATTGTGATTGTTAGTTATTTTAGGCAACTCCTTCAAACAATTTTTGACGATATATCCGTGTTAAGAGATACTTTGCAGGGAGGAGAGACACTTCTCTTGACTACGCACTCCTTTCAGTTTTATTGTTTTTGGCATAAATGTAACGAGATGATTTATATTCATGTTTCCAGAGGAGGCAGAGGTCAGTACCTTTTAGCCCTTATCTTATTGAATACACTCTTGCTAATGATCGGAAGTCAAGCTATCTTACTGTGACGCGGAACAGCGAATGAAAACAAACTAAATATGAAGAAACTCTTAAAAATCTACTTCATGACTAGTAACAGTTATCCCAAGGGACATTTTTTCTTATCTTCTGCGTTTCCAAAGGAGCCTGGTCCACTAAACACCCGAACCGAGCTGAAATGCCCTTGCCAGGGTGAGAGGTTCGGGAACGACACGGGACTGGAACTTTGATGAAATTATAAACTTCAGAAAGTGCTTCCTGCCCTCCCTGTGCCTTCACAGACACCCTGCCTAGCTCTGACAGTGCTTTCTGCTGCACCGGTGTGCGTTGTTTCCCCGCTGCTCCCGGACGGTACCGGCGGTCCGGGCGGTCCCGGCCCCTCCTCACCTGCTCCGGACTCCCCCGGCCCCACGGCCGGAGGTGGAGCCGAGACCCGCACCCAGCTCCCTCACTGCGCCCCTCGGGGCCTGCCGCAGCCTCCCGGCGCCGCCTGGAGCTCACGCCCAGCAGGGCTCGCCCCCCGTGCGATGCCTCTCCCCTTCAGGTCGCCACGGCGCTATTCCTGTCCCTCCTCCTGGCGGGGGCGGGGGCCCGAGGGCCGATGGCGGCAGCGGCTGGGGACACAGCCAGCCGGGAGCCCCGGGTCCGCAGTCACTCCCGCCCCGCCGAGCCCCTGCAGCGTTTCTGGGGAGGCTTCCCGGCGGCCGAGGGCTTTGTTCGGCTGCAGGCTCTCTGGGAGATGGGCAGTGGCCTCCCCGTGCTCCGCTCCTCTCCCGTTCCCTCCTTTCCCTTCCCTTCCCTTTCCCTCTATTCCGCCCTCTGCCCTCCCGCGGCCGCCGGACCCGCAGCGCCCCAGGCGCCGCTCCATCCCCCCGCAGCTCCTTCCGTCCCCAGCCCGCCGCCCCAGCCAGTGTCCCCTCTCCTGCGAGGGAGCCCGGCGAGGCGAGGAGAGGGGCCCGCAAGATGCCGACCACCGGTGCTCGTCCCCCATCCCGCAAGTTTGTGGTTTGACCTGCCTGGGGTCGAATCTGCCCTCCTCGCCTCTAAAGGAGAGGGAGCCTGAGCTTTGCAGTAGGCGATGGGGAGGAAACGTGCTTTTCACGCTGTCTTAACTGTTTTGGTGCATTTAGGTTGGATTTCACTGTCCCAGTCCCAGTCAAGGAGCATCCTTGTGTGGGCTTTGCCCAGGTACAGGCCGACTGCAGGCAAGCCAGGGGAGCTGCCTCACGGCAGGGGGAACCCTCCTTAGGAGGGTGGGCTGCCCCAGGCCTCAGGTACAACGTGAGACCTGCACTTGTTCATTTATGCTGGTGGAGCTGGAGCTGTGTCAGTCTTCCTCTAAACCCTGGCTATCACTGAAACCTCCTTTCCCAAAGCCTGGCTTTGATTAGCGAAGAAGTTATTTCATTAGTCGGGGGGGAATCTGTCAGCAGAAGCCTGTTTAAATTTCAGCACCCCAAAGAATAATGCTTAAAATAGTGGGATCCGTTCCACAGTCTGTTCTTACTATCAACCTGATAATTAACAGGTCACAAATATACTTGTATCACTGCTTTGTTTCAGTGGAGGAGAGCGGCTTAACCTGCTTTGAGGACACATTTCGCTTTGAAATAACACATGCCCGTTTCAGATGAAATCAATAGCAAAAGGAACCACCCCCCTCTGTTGCTCTGAAACTCTTGTCTTCAGCCTCCTTTTGCCTCAGAGAATAGGCTTGATCAGACCAAAAAAGGAGGGATGCAGAGTGTGAGGCTGCCTGACAGCTCTGGAGCTGATGCCTGTTCCACTTGGTGTGTATCCTAATCATCATGGTGCTTATAGCTTTGTTGAAAGGCAAGGTGGGGAGCATTCCCAGCATGGGTTTTGATAGAATCTTTTCCTGTTTTAGGCTCATACCCGTTTGTGGTTGCAAGTTTAATTGTTTTTATGAGCATTGCACATGATGCTGGGAACAACCTCTCAGTCACTGAACATTTTCTGAATTATTTGGTCATTCTGCAAGCCTGTTACTACTCTCCTCTGCATTCTCCACGTGGTGAATAAATGCCTTCAGAAATAATGTGGAGGAGATGATGTCTTCGTGTAAAACACCGTGAGATCAATTGCTTTTTACATTGGGTGGGGGCACAGAGAAACAGCACCAGACTTGTAAGCATGAGTCCAGCTTTGACCTGTTTCAGACTATGCCAAATCTGTTGCTGAGGGATAAGGGTGTTTCCCAAGGCTTGGCATATGCCTGTGATTAATATTTTTTTATTTAGGTTTTGCTTCACTGTTGAAATGTTTTGTCTAAACCCTGATTTCTGACTATTATTCACTGATAATCGGACTCCATTTCCATGTGACTACTGGATGTAGCCAGCTGAAGCTAAAGCCTATCCAAAGGACAGTTCCCCCACAGCACCTCTCCTGAGGAGTGTCCTCTACTTGCAGCTGGAGAAAGTTCCAGGGCTTGCTTTCTCTGTGCAAGTACTGTAAGACTTAGCTGGTAGAAGAAAAATGAATTATCCTTTCTTTGGTCTGTCAATAGCTTAGTGATATTCATGACGCATTTTTGAAATGTGCCAAAGCCTTAGGATGCACTGGAGTCAAGTTTTAATTTTGGCTTCAACCAAAATGCTGCCAGTGCATGGCAAAACCCAACCCCTTGTCAGAGCAGACGTAGTGGAGGGTGGACTGGGTGTCAGGTCCCTGAGAACAAATGATCCTTAATAGCCCTGACCAGCCTCACCTGGCAGCTCCCTGCTCTGCCCTCGGTGCTTGCCTGAGCCAGGCCACGGGGGTTCCTGTGCCCAGTGCCCCTGCAGCTACACCTGTACCTCCCTAGGCACCGTGCTATCCTACCCCTGACCCACAGACTGACCTCCCACCTTCACCTTGGACCTGCCTGGCTACCCTGGACTCGCCTGATGACTTTGGCTCTGGCCTGAGCCTGGCTGCCATCCCTGTGCCAGCCCTATTCTCCTCATTCAGGTAAGGTGGGGTGGGCCCTGGCTAGTGAGGAATGTCCTGGCTGTCACACTCAGCTTGCTGTTCCCTATCCCAGCCCCACGGGCCAGCCCTTGTTGTTTACTGATATTGGGCTGCTTCTATTCATTAGAGGGTTGCAATGGCCCTTCTGCTTTTCCTCTAGGGCAAAGGATTCTCTGTCTCTCGTGGACTTGCCTATGTTCTTTTGCTCTTCTAAGGGTAGTGCCTGTCTCGGAAACTGTTGCATGCTGGGGACCTTCCTGAGAGATACCACAGACCTCTCCATAAGCCTGTCTGCAGTCGTGGGACCTTAGAAAACACAGGGTTGGAGAAGGAAGGCTGTTGCGTGTTTGATTCTCTGTCAGGAGCAGATCTTTTGAGCTGAAGAGATGTGAATAAGGACCCAAAGTTCCATGAAATATTGGACTTGCCTATGTTTGGGTATAGTTCAACTCCTAAAGGGTGGGATCGGAGGAGATTAGAAGGTAAAGGCTCCCTGCACCCAAAGCTTGCCTGCCCCTTTTCCATATAGGAAGATTATGCAGGAAGCTCTGACCTCCTTGGAGGGCTGGGGGGCTCCACAGGGGTGCAGGAATGATTCTGCCCAGATCAGTTTACGAGGCTGGGACCATACAATATAAGCTCTTGGAGGCGAGGGCTGTGTGTATCTCCATACAGTGCCGATCACAATAGGATCTTATTTCTGTTTAGGGCTTCCAGATGCAATGCTAGTCAATGTCTATAGTAAACAATAATATTAATAATAAGTATTAACATGCCAGGCTACAAATCACTGGCATAGTTTTCCAATATTGCTGGTTGCTTTCCAGCATTGTCCTCCAGCCTTACTGCAGTACATTGTACACAAAAGAATTGAAACCCAATAATTGGTGTGTCAAGAGTTTGAAGGCATGGTCACATTTTTTCTTTTGAAATCTGTCTATTGAAACAGACATCACAACAAGTGAGTTCATTGGCCTAATAAACCCCGTGTCCAGCATGCACACACTGTTCTGTATCCCGGGACATCAGTAATTAGGCTGGTAATGAGGCTGCTGTTGCATAGAGTAACCAGTATGAAAATGTTAAAAGTTAAGCATAATGGGAGAATAATGTAGCAAAAATGTAATCAGTAGACTTCAGATATGATGCTTATTTTTGCTTATGGGAGGACAGCTGAAAGGAAGCCTTTAGCTATAATTTGTTTTCTCTGCTTTACTGAATCCATAGAAAGTCTACCATGATTTTGTTCTTCTGACCACAGTAACGTAGCCTTATACTTGGAACAGAAATACAGCTTTAAATTTAGATTTTAATTTCGTGTCTTATTGCAGACACAGTAGAAACTTTACACTAAAATAACATTTCTTCCATAAGCCAGCTCCTTTTGTGCTACTGAGAGAAATAATAATGAGAAAGTATTCCAGCAGGAGGAGCTGGTTTAGAAGCAAATGGATTCCATGGCAACTCCTGACTCTACATGACACCTAATAACTAGCATTTATGTTGGAAATTGTCTGTGTTATCTTGTACCCCAGATCTGATCTTTTTATAGGGTTTTCCCCTTGTTTTAAAGCAAAAAACCTGCAGGATTTTAAAAAAAATATATATATCCAAAAATAAGTATGAAATAATATTAGTTTGTCTTCCTCAAATGTGTGCTCAGTCAAGTAGTTTTGAAAGGGATTTAATTTTTAAAATTGTTTTAGAAATAAAATATTTGCTGGGAAATGTATTGATCTGTCAAGGGAAGAGCTTTATTGGAACAGAACATTGGAACTGTGTATGTTTTAACGTCATGAGATATCCATATTCAATAGTTTGACACATAATACATGAAGATCCAATTGAGTCAGACCAGTGTTTTGGTTCTCACAGTGCTGAATGCACCAGGGGAATCTCGTCATGGGGCAGCTGGAGAATAACCCAGTCCTATGGGAATCCTGTCAGCCACTCTGACTGATTTATGATCTGAAGAATGTGGATTTATAGCCTTCTCTTCTGTGATCCAATCTAGTGCACGTGTGGGGCCTGACAACTGCTGCTGTCGGAGTGTGGAATATTTGAACCTGCTATTTTATACCTTAATCGAAAGAAATCTGTTCTTCAACTGTCACATGATAAGCAACCTCTGCCTTTGACTATTTCAGTGCTACATCATGACTGAGAAAACAGCTGAAATTAACCCTGGAGATGAAGATTTCAGTAGATGCTTTGTAGCCTGGCTGTTTTCTCAGCCAGCTGTTGCTTGAGGGTCTCAGGTTGTAGAAGAGCATAGCCTAGGCTTGGAAAGAAGTATGTGTCTTGTGTGGTCAAATGAAAGCTGCTTCAGGTTTGTGTTGTTCATCCCGCTTTGGTAGGAGTGAAAGAACGGAGGAAGTGCGGCTGAAAAAAGCCCTCCTGGTTTTGTGATGGTTTGGCCAGGGACAAGTGCAATCACAGAGGGTATTTTAAAGTGCAGGAGCGAATGGTGGCCAAAATGAGAGAGATGAAAGTCTCTGGGGTAGTCTGATCCTATTACTAAGTGTTATTGGTAGCATCTGTATTTAAATATTGGTACCTTTTGAAGATGTCGAAGACCATTTAATTTTTGCCTGAGGAACAGAGAGATTTTTTCTTCTTCCTGTCCACACAGACAAGATAGGTCTACAACACAGAGCAATCATTTAAAACAGGGAGCACTGCTCGGCAAGTATGCTAAATGGATGGGTAGAAAATGTGACTTAGTTTAGCTAATCTTTTACTGTAACTTACAAATAGATGCTGGCATAGACTTCCTTGACAGAGACCCTGATCTGGAACAAAGGTATTTGTGACTAACACTTGGGATCAAAACTGAACTACTCTCAGAAGGGTTATAACTGATCATAAAGTAAATGTAATTAAAAGTATAAAAAAGGTAAGGCTACGTCATAATTTGGGAACCAATTTGATGAGAAAGACATGTAAATGTAAAATACAGAAAGCCCAGAGGAAGGTGCTCTGGGTATAGTAGTAACAGCAGTGAGAAAATATATTTTAAAATTTTTTAGATATGTGTGTTTATTTTTACCTACAAGAGCAAGTACACCACAGACAAAAGAAAGAAGGATATAAATAAAATAAAAGCAATACTAAACAGATTGGGAAATTGAAATGGAGGTGAGGTGAAGGCTAAAATGCAAGTGAGGCCATAGTTATGGGAAAGGAAGAACAATTAGGAAAATTAGAAATTTCAAATAGGGAATTACTTGATTTATCCTTCTTTCTGTACCTCATTACATTACTATTTGTCATAGTCTTACATTTTGTGATTTGGAGAAGGCAGAACAATTTTGCATTGCTGATCTGAGTTGGATAAGGATTCTTACATGAAAATAAAAGTGGCAGATATAAGAATCAAATAATGATTGTGGACAAAGTATGGTTGTTGTTCTTATTTATTATTGACTGTTCAATTTCAGGAAATGAATGGGTGTAAGTAAAGAAACAGAGGAGTACAAGTTAATTTTAAAGGAGTTTGTCTTCTCCGGTTATGCATAAACCTGATGCATAGGCAGGGATCTGATTCCAGGCATTAATCTTTTTTGCTCTTTCAAAAGATCAAAGCAATATTTCTCTTCTGAATGTTAGTTTTGATGGGTTCTTGCCCTCCTTCAGCAGCAGTGGCATCAGTAACTGCTAACTTCAATGGCTTGTTATTTTCATATTAATAAGTAACATGTTCATGTTCCTAAAATATTTATGTATATTATATATACACATATAAAATCCTACCATGAATCTATTCTTCCTTCCCTGAGAAATGTTGATGTAACTGACTCTATTTTATTAATGTCACATGCTATACTTCCAAATGCAAGGAAATGGACCATTTTAAAATGTAGACTACTTCTTAATATCAAGTTGGTGTGATATAACATGAGAGCTCCAAAAGCAGGTGTGAAAAATGGAAAGAAGAGTATGTGTAGTTTATAAAATGAAGACTATACACTTTCAGGGATATAGCTAAGAAAGGCTTTTGAAATAGCAAGAATCTCACTGCAAATGCACCCAGAATAGAATTCAAGATGTGAAGTGCTTAAATTCCCCTAACTGGTGAATATGCAAGATTTGGGGTCTCATAAAAGACTGGATAACTGCATATGAAGAGGGAAGCATAGCACAGCGATGGAACACAGAAATGTAACTTACCTTTGGTGCCTTGCCTAAGACTACTGCACATATGCTTGTCTGTTTAGAATGTCACTTGGAACCTTCCCCTGAAAATAAGAGGCTTGCTGTCTTTCAGAATGAGGCATAGGACTTGTGCTTTCTTACATAAAAATTGGCTGCATTCCACCATCCCATCTGTTCCCATACAAAATTCCTTCCATCAGGTCTTTCTTCTCTTTTCTGAATACATTTTCCCCTGGTGTGCCCTAATCACCAGGTAAATACTACAGGATTCCTTTGTGGAAGCTGTGCCATCATGCAAAATTATTTGGTGTAATGAAAGCAGATGAGATAATATAATAAAACCAAACAGGACTCTTGCCTCCCAGCAGCCCTATCTGCAGGACTCAAAGCTCTGTCCCTCCTTGGAATGGAGATTCTTATCCTGTTTTTCTCATTAAGGGTACTTTTTCATCTAATTTCATCTTTTCATGGCCATGAGTTCTTAGTCTGTTCCTGTAAAGTTAATGGTTCCTATGAATTAAATAACTTTAGGACATTACCTACCTATCCAATTCAAGAAAATACAATTTATCCCTGAATTAGAAATGTTATAAAATCTGCAGCTGTTAATCTTTGAGTCCTAGGTTTGAGTGAAGGATTAGATAATACTAATGCTGCTGTCTATTCACCAAATCCTTTGAAAGTAATAGCAGAAACTAAATTTAATCTAGTGATAATATACGTTGGGAATGTATTTCATCCTACAGTCTCTGAAGCAAAAGGGCAATGCACCAAGAGAAAAGAAACTTCAGTGTGTTTTCTGCTCACTTAATGTTGGGAGTTCTTACCAGGTTCTGTTCATTTCCTGAGAAGCATCTATATTTCCCAAAAGGTTTTCACTGATAGAATTAAATTAATACAGCTGTTTCCCCAAGACTTTCAGACAACTAGGTAGGCACTACATGTTGTCCAAATGAAGAAACAAGGCATTTGTAATTCTCGTTGAGTATCCTCATGTTGCGATTTATCCTTTTATTTTTCACATTTACAAAGAACAGAGTATTCTAGCAATCCATCTGGCCCTGTTCTAAAATAAAACCCTTATTTATTAAGGGGTTTCATCCTTTAAGGTCAGCATTCCCTGAAGACCCCAGTCCTGAGCAAAGCTGGGACAAGGTTCAGTTATTTGAAGCACCTTTAAGTTTGGAATAGAAATTTAGGCTCCCGTTCCCAAAACGGTGCATCAGAGCATTGGCATACTGTCTTGGCAGTGAAGGAAGCTGAAGCCTGATGTGGAAGGCTGACATCTCCTCCCTTCTGTAGGATCTGTAGGCTCAGGAGGGGGTATGGATTTCCTCTGTAAACTTCAGAGGGGCAGTGCAATGCCCAGGAGCTGGCACCTGACTGAGCACCTCCGATAAAGCATATGGAGAGAGAGCTGAATGTGTAGTGTCAGCCTCTCAGAATGTTCCTGAGTTACAGAAACTTTACCTAGCTCTGATTTCTTCTGCATTGTTGGGGAGCGTTGTAGGAGACGGCACTGCAACTATGTATAACTAGGGGAGAGCAAAGTCCTAATGCTGTATGAACATATCTTGCAACTTCTAAACCTTTTGCTAAGATGTCTTTGTGAAGCCTTCTGATACCTATGCTATTGTGTGTAAATTATGGAGGCCATCCTGTCTTGAGGAGAGCATGTATTTCCCCAGTATCTGCAAGGATGAGGCTGAAAGGTGTTGTCAGTGTTTGCACTTAGGAGTCAAATAAACATGTATGAGAGGCACAAAGGCAGGATTTGTATGTGACCAGATCTGTATCACGTGTGTGAATACAAACTACAACTATTTCACTTTCACCAGTTCTGAGCATTTCACTAGCAAGGAGAACTGAGAAATCTCCACGTCCCTCTTTTTCCAGATTAGCTCATTCCCTCTTTGAATAAAGTCACATAGAATTAAAATCTAAAATTTAACTGGCATTTGCCTCAATCATACAGCAAACTGTGATGCATATTTTCCACCTGTCTTATTTGCTCAATACATTCTTGAAGAAACATTGCATCATATTTTGAGTTTGGCACAGTAAGGCCTTATGAGGGTAGATTGCATCTTTTCAAGAACCGAATAATGGACCAGAACTTCCTCTCTGCTGTGTCATATAACCAGAGAATGAAACTTCCCTGGAGGTCCTGTCCTGGAATGCTTAGTCCAAGGGCAACATGGGAGACTATGAAGTGGAGGGTGGGATGGAACACAGCAGAAGCATGCCAAGGAAACAGCAATATCCTGTAACCGAGGTAAACTGTTAAATAGTCACTTAGTTTCACTTGGTACAGAGTTGAGCTATTTCTTGTTGTACTTTAAATAGGGGGAAAAAGAAATAAATGGGGATTAGTCTTGTTTTGGCGTGGGTGAATGAAAGCGTCTTTTAAGGGAGGTGACAGAATCATCTCTATGTTTTTCTAGCTCTCCCTTTAGACATTGTTAGCATTTGAGAAAATAAAATAAGGCTTAATTGCAGAATCTTCACAGCTACAAAGGTGACAGTTTATCAGAACCTGATCTTACTGTGCTACCACAATCAGTAATTAGTTCCTAATTAGTTGGATTTACTGAAAAATACATGATGGGAACTCACCATGTGTTATTGGCATCTGAAACAATTTCATCCTGTTAGCTAGAAGAAAGTACTGCTGTCAAGAACATAAGCCTAATTTTCCCGCATTAGCACTGCTCAATATAAACTG
Source organism: Chaetops frenatus (assembly GCA_013400775.1). Classification (NCBI taxonomy): domain Eukaryota; kingdom Metazoa; phylum Chordata; class Aves; order Passeriformes; family Picathartidae; genus Chaetops; species Chaetops frenatus. The sequence continues at coordinate 54,019 of VZTR01023318.1, read as the reverse complement.
AGTTATTTCCAATTCAAGGTGCAAATTTGCTAGTGTGAAGAATGTGGTTCATCACATTTCACGTAGAGATTTAGAGTGCAGTAGAAAAGGGTTGTGATATGTCTAGACTCCCTTTTCTATCAGTGTTCTTGCCAGTAGTTCATAGCACCTAGTTAATAGCTCTATAACTGTTTGTACGTGTATCATTTTACTGAGAGCGTGATTTTTCAAAAATACCCAATTCACCTCTGCTATCATTACAATTAGTGGGAATCTTATTATTTAGAATGATAATATTAATCCCAGAACACTTACCATTCTTTATTTTGTGGGTTTTCTAGCAGATGAATAATAGCAAAGTCTTTTACTTTCCTTTCCCATCCATATTCAGGTGCACCTTTTTATTGAGAGTCTTGGAAGGACAAGACTAAGCTGGAGGAGAAGAGCAGCAGTGAAGCCTAATGCATGGCCTTAGTGAAGCTTTAATGCTCCTCATTTTTGAGGAGACATTTTAGTAGAGAAGGTTGTGGTTTTCTAAAAATAGAGGTGCAGAAGAAAGACTTGGAGAGCCCTGGATTCAAATTCCATTGATGCAGTATGGACCTTGTTAGAAGATCTAAGTACAAAACATTTAATTACAGAACGGTGTAATCACTGTGGAGGATCCCTTATTATAGAGCTAGGAATTATTTATGAAGAGACTCATTTAGTTCAAGCATTACAGTTGCTTTCCAGGGAAGTTCCTTTAATATAAAATTTCCTTTCACACACTGCACATGAAAGCAGCTTAACTTTTTACTGCTACCGACATTTGACATCAGTAACAAACTTGGTTTGCTCATTCTAGAGCTTTTTTGCAAATCACTTCAGAAAAACGTATGTCAAAATTTCTGTGAGTGTCAGTCTTGGCACCACCTGCTGAAGTGCAGTGCAGTCTGAGAAAATATGGTATTTACCAAGATACATTTTTAGAAGGGCAGGTGGGAGTCAGACATAGCTGATAGAAAAGGCACAGTGCGGAAGTAGAAATGGGAATGACAGCTCTCAGCAGAAGCTTTACTGACCTTTCTGTAGCTCACCTATCTGTCTGGGTATCCTATGGCACCCAAACATTTTGTCAGAAAATATTTCTTTTCATGAAGCAGGAGAATTCTCATTCTCATAAAATTGCTTGGAAGAGAGAATTTTGAATACTTGCAAAATATCATGGGCTTGATTAGCTAATTAAGATTGAATATCTAAGCATCCACCTCATGATACTGGCCCCTGTGACATGGGGATGACAGAAGTGACACACGACCTATGAAACACTTCCTGTCTTCTGGAGTGGCAACCAAAATATCTTTGGTTTATTTTAAATCTCATTAGATGCAGTTAAGCAACTGAATTGCAAACCTATCACTAAACAAGTGACAGGCAGTCAATGTGGTTACCTGAATGTAGATACCAATTGCTATTTTGGATGACTTGGATTACTTGAGGCATCCACAGAGAGTGACAGATAAAACAACATTGTGTTTCTTCTGGAGCTGTATGTACAGGCCAGATGAGATATTTCATATTAAATGGCACTAGATCTCTGCATGTAAGCAACTAAACCAAGGCCAAAATGTGCAATTTAGCTGGAAACCTTTAGGTTGTGGAAAAAATATATAGGGTTTGTTTGTATTGCCTTACTTTTCTCTGGTTCAGTGCTTACTACATAGGCTACAACAGTGTCCACACCACAACATAGAGATGTTATCTTAAACAATTCCTTTTGTGATAATTTACTGTCATTAATGTGGATAATGTCTCTGAACAGGTGAGGGTGTTGGGTTTACAGATAGTGGAAGGAGCTAAAGGGAAGGCTGCCTTAAATGGGAGGGGTGGAGACAACACAAGAGAGGGATGATTCAAAAAACATTGTCCATAAATATGTCTCTTCATAGAGAAGTGATGCCTCCTGGAGCACCTAATCAAACTGTCTTAAAAAATACCATAGCCTCTTTTTCTTGACTGCGGGAGGAACATAGGAATTTGGACTCAGGCTTGAGGTGATGAGTATGGGCAGACGCATGTGAGATACTTTCTTCTCTTTAGACATGCCTCTCAGAACTAGAAAATTGGAATTACATAACTTACATTATTTACTCTTTAAATGCAACCTATTCTGTGAGTGTTCAAGTCTTATACTAGGCTGCAGAGTGGGGGCTGATAAGAGATTTCCTGAAGTTACCTTCATGATGACCATCTGGAGCTGGTCTCCAGAAGCAATGACAAGAGGAATTTTGGGTCATCAGCATAAACCCCTGAATTAATCTGGGTAAGACTGGGGCCTCCAAAGAGTCAATCTACAACAGAAGAACTCAGTACTGAGGATGGCTTCATGTTGCCACTGATACATTCAGTACCTGGGCTAGAACTGAAATCTGAAGTAAGGTTCTAAACAATAGACTGTGTTATAAGAGCTCCTTCAGAAGAGATGGGGCATGGTGGTACATACCCAAACCTCCTCTAGCTCCTGCTGGGCACTGCTGTGATGCTGTTATCAGACTAGGACAGGAATGTTGCATAAGGATGAAGTCACAGAGGCAGACTTAAATATGTCTTGGTACACAAGATGTGCCTGTTTTTTGTTGCTTTCCAAGTTTTGGAAGAAGTCTCATACCTGAACAGGTGTGCACTGACTGCAGCTGCTCCTAGAAGGGGCAGGGGAGAGTGAAAATAAAAACCTACTTGCAAACTGGAATGAGCAACTTAACATTAACAATTTCTGTATGTGCTGTTACTTTGCCCATTTATCCATAAAGGTGATAATTACATTACTGAAGTATTTATCTTTTTTTTTTTAAAAAAAATTTAAAATTCTGTTTGGTTTTCATACTTTTGTTAGAAAAGAAATATTCTCACTTTTCACCATGAGATATCACTGGATTGAACACATTCATTGTTCCTTCTAAGCAGCTGTTTCAAATGTATCAGAATTCTTTCTCTCAAATTTTTCAGTTAAATACTGATTCTAATCAATTTGCTTAAATTAATTTTGTTTTACTTTAGACTTTGTCGTCATGAATCCAATAGTTTCATAAAAAATCCAAAAATGCTTCAAATGTATTATTTAGAAATGTCACCAAACTATTTCTAAAAACAATTAATACACTAGGAAATATGGTATTTCCAAACCAAAGTACAGATGGCACAAATGACATTACAGAAATTCTTTAATACTGAATACTGAAGCTATTGTCTGCTACTCTGCAGTTAGACTTTCTGTGATGTGCATTTACAAAGCAACAAGAGCTAGCATCACTATGTTGGTATGTTTGACTGTGGCCTAGCTCTTTTTCCCAATTAATTAAAATTGTTGAGGGACAATGTATTGTTTCAGTCAAGTTTTCCAAAGAAAGAATTTATTTCTGTGAAAATTTAAACTTCCAAATTAGATGAAACAATTCTCTTAAAAATGGACTAACGCAATGTTTGAATAACCAAACTATTGCCTAACAATTTGAAAATTCTGTTTCTTCTGTGAAAAAACACTGTATTATATTGATATAGTCTAAATGGCAAAGGTGGCTTTTGTATCATCTACCCATCCATATATTTAGTAACAACTTTTTCTATTATCGTCCCACGTTCTTAGGCACATTTCTATGGGTAATATATTATCTATAATAATGAAATATAACATTTTTAACATGATCAGGGGATGAATACGCTCAAGTACAGAATTGATAATTTTAAAATCCCACAATTTAGAGATGCCAGATGTGAAATAAATTACTGGTTAACCATTAAGCCTTTGTAATCAGCCAGCCTTCTGCTTGTTGCAGTGTGGTGTTGCCAGCAGGTTGAGAGAGGTGATCAGCACTGGTGAGGCCACACTAATGGAGCACCATGTCTAGTTCGGGGCAGAGATATGGAATTGTTACACAGAGTCCAGCAAAAGGCCACAAAATATCTGTTTTGGATGGAGGGGCTGGACCATCTCCCACATGAGGAGAGGCTGAGAGAGCTCGGGCTGTTCAGCCTGGAGAAGGCTCAGGACAATCTTGTTCAGTGGGTATCTAAATGGAAGATGTTGACAAGGACACAGCCAGGATCTTTTCAGTGGTGCCTGGTGACAGGACCAGAGGTAACAGGCACAGCTGGAAACACAGAAGGGTCCCTCTTGAACAGCAAGAAATACCTTTTTTTGTTGTGAGGGTGACCAAACCCTGGCACAGGTTGTACAGGGAGGTGGTGGGGTCTCCATATTTGGAGATGTGGTCCTGGGCAATCAGATCTAGCTGGCCCTGCCCAAGGAAAGGGGTTAGACCAGACAACCTCTAGAGGCCCCTCCCAAACTCAGCCATGCTGTGATTCTGTATAGATGCAGCATCACCAGTGTCATTTTTTTCCTGGAAAGCTTCTGGTAACAACTCTGCTGCATTCTTTCATCTGGAGAAACACAATGGAAATGACAGCGAAATGATCCCTTGGAGAGGTAAAGCTTATCAGCTCAATGCAGAGCTGAGTAAGTGCAAGTATTAATATTCAGTTTAAGTTCTAGTCTATCTGAATGAAAGATGCACTGATGTTTCTCTAAGTATGTTGGCTCCAAGCACTTGCTCAGCATGTTGAATCCTCTTAAGATTGAGGACTGGCCTCAGGATGTGTAGTCTCATCACAAGATAGCTGCTGCTACCTTTTGCCTTCAGATTTATGCCTTGCAGGTACTGTCACAGAACTGGGCATCTCTTATACACTACCTTTTTGATGGCAGAACTATTCATTGCTCATCATGCCTCCTGTTGTAACCCCCAGTTTTGGAGCCTCATGCCCCCTCACTTACAGAACTAAGTTATCCACTTTAGCACTGAGCCCTAGAAAAGACACTCAGTTTTATATGCCTTAGCCCTACAAAATTCAGGAAAAAACCCTAAGGAAATTGCAAATATGTAATATATATAT
>VZTR01023318.1:12951-25909 GCA_013400775.1 Chaetops frenatus | reverse complement strand
TTTTTATTTTTTTTTTTTTTTTTAAGATGACTGTATATATAATATTATGTAGTAGTTAACTGTAGGTTGGAGTACCAAGGCATAGCATGGAATGGCATTTTTCTGAACTTTACTTCAGTTTAAAGGACCTGTTGAATATTTTGGAGGTTTTTCTTCTAAATGACTATTGTTTATGAAATACATATGATGTAGTACCAGGATTAAGAAAATACATTTCCTAGCAAAACAGAACAAATATTCAGCAAAATAATTACTGAAAATAGTATTTAATTTAAATTTTCCCCAAATATGTAATTACCCCCATTATGCTTACTCCACAAACATCTAAATAAGCTTTAAGTTTGTGATTTCTTGGAAACAAAGGTGACTTTTCTTACCTGAGCAAGTGAGGCTTTTCTCTGTTAATAACTGAATATATGGAATAGCTGTTTCTACACTTTCAGCACCTTGATTTTATTGATTTGAAATAGACTAGCATCCAAGCACTGCTGGTTGCCAAGATTAGGACTGCCTAACAGTAACATCTGTGGTGTTATTTGCTTCTTGTTACAGAAAATGACTTTCCCTGATTTCAGTTTTTCTTCATTTGATATTAGTATTTTAAGCTTGTTTTTATTAGTGCAAAGTTGAGCCTTATCCAAATTGCTGGACACTGAATTGCCCACAGTATTTTCTCTGTCTAGAGCACCGATGAATAGTTTCTCATAGAGCAGTTTTACAAACTGCCACGCTTGACACAATGATGTTTGCAGCTAGCATACTGCCAACAGGCTTCAAACAAAAGCAAAGCTTCTGTCTGATAGTTGACAAATAGATCACTGAGGATATTAAAATTTGAGCAAACAAAAACTGTAGAAAGAAAGAAGTACTGGCTCTATTTTACAGATACTGAACACAGAAACATAAAAAGAGCAGTTTGTTGAAGGCTGCCTGATCTTGAAGAATCTGTGAATGAGTCCTTGTGCAGTTCAGCTAAAGAGAATAATTCTTCCCAGGAGACTGAGAGGGTTGGTTGTTTCCTGTGACAGCTAGAGCTCACCTTTCCTGCAGTAACTGTAACTGAGCTTTTCAGATACAGCAGCACTCTATCCTAAACTCCAACTGCTGCTTTAAAATTCTTTTGAGGTGGCAGCTGTGCATGTGATTGCTTGTTACCAGTACTCTCCATGGTCGGTTTAGTTTCTGCGGGCTGCAACTGCAGTACAACCGTAAAAATCCACAAGTCTCCAGGCTGAGTTTAAAATCTGTGTTTAAAAACATGCTCTTTGACTCTGTGATAATTGGGAAGTAGAAGATGTGTCTTTACACTAGCTGGAGGAGCTTAGAGAAAACCCCCACATCTCACCCTGAATCACATTTCAAAACACGTTATATTTGTGCTTGGGAGTGACTACAGTGCTTTTGGGTGCTAGAAAAGTAGAAGTACCCTGAGGATACAGGTTTTTGGAGGGTCAGCATAACAACTTGCAGGGACCACAGCCATGCCAGAATGACTCCCATACAACATTCCACAATACAGAGATAGAAAGCTGTTGCACAGCAAGCAAAAGTGATCCTATGGCAATAGATGCCTCCAGTCAGAGCACCACTGTCTTTTACTCTGTTTACCTCCAATTCTGTAAAGTGGGAACCATTATGGGCATCCAGTTCCTCAATAAATAAGGTGTTATAATATCATGTGGTACCAGCTCTCCACAAGATTGCAAGAAATCTTTAGATTCTTCTCTACTCAAAATATGACCACATTCTACCAATAAACAGTAAACCAGCAAGAGTTATATACTGAAATGCACCACAATACCTGGCATATTCTGATTGCTTGGTCCAGTACTGTCTTTGTATCAGTTGCATAATCTGGACAAGGCAGCATGGCATGGCTGAAGTGGGCTTGCAGCAAGAGGTGTGTTTTTGTGTGTGAACTGTCAAAGGAATGGGGGTTGACTTCAATCGGAAGACGTTTGGCCAGTTCACTGTTCATCTGATCTTCATTGTGTCTCACAGGCAGATCTGTGTATTCATCAGCATTCTTTAAAAAAAAAAATTATTAATCATTGTAATTAACTTAAGAATAACTATTACTGCTTACTGAGGCATTTAAAGTATATGCATTTATGCATTTATTTTACTACAGTTAGATTCCATCACAAAAATAGTAACATTTAAATGTTTAGAAAATCTACTTATTTATCAAAATCACACATGGGAAAACAATAACTAATATAATATTCTCAAATATTGACACACTTATAGATTTTAAACTTTTTTTATTCCACATGGCTGATACTAACATTAGAGAAGAGGAAAATAAATGAAATAAATATACTCATTGGATGGATTCAGTGGTAGAAGATGACCCACAGGTATCCTACCTCATTGGCTCACAAAAACATTGTAAGGTTAGCTACGAAGAAGTCAATACCTTATATTTCCAATTTTCATATTTTAAGTTTTTCCCTTAGTATTTGAAATTCAAAATAGCTCTGATAAGGTTATTTTCAAATATTTTTTCAATATTGGAGCAGTGTCTAAGCAACAGATGATGTGTGATCAAACTAAAAGGCAAAATTTTAAGTAGGTGCTGAAAACATTCTCTGTACTCCAGAGTGGGACTAATGCTATTCATGCTAAAATGAAAGCTGGGTAAGAACTTTCTTACTGTTCCAAAAAGGAGCTGCCCACCAATGTATAATCTAAATGTAGTTATAAGTAGCAACATCACAGCGGCTGAGAGAAGCAAGTACAACTGTTTCGGTATCCCAGGCAGAGATGTCAATTCTCCTGCTCAGGAAATCCATTGCCTTTGAAAAAAAGTTAAACAGAAACATCCTAAGAACTATAATTTAGGCTAAAGAGTCAGTTTTGTGACTTAATTGGCAACTTTTTCCTCCACAAAATCCTCTTGTGCATGTATGTGTGTAGGTACTATTTGGAGTTAGAAAAATCTTTCTAAAGTATAAAACTTGCAAGTAAGGTAAGAGTTTTATAATATGGGATATCTTTTCCATCTGTAATTTAAGAGAGTGTATTTCTTTTGTCATAAAATAAAAAGTCATTTGAGGAGCCTGAAGGGCAATGTCTTCGAAACTACAGGCTTAGCAGAGACCATTAAATTAAAGTGTCCAGGGTTTTATATTCCTTAAACTACAGATCCAATATTTTTCATTTTAGTCTTCAATTTTGTCAGACTTCCTGCAAATCCGTATTAATGAAATATGCACAACAGTAACCAGTGAAGAGTGAGGTAAAGAAAAATGGCAATTTTAGAACACCTAATTGAACTACCTAATTGACTTACAAAGAACCATATCCCCTCATTAATATCCTAAGACACAGAATCTTTTCTGACAATTCCTAAAAGCAGTTAGATAGCTGGCTTTCACCTCCTTGAAAACTGACAGTACAAAATTTTCTATTTTTTATAGTGGTGCAAGGAAACTATGTCTAAACTGTGATTTCAATGTAAAAGGAATGGTAACCATTAGACAATTTAAGGTTTGGAAAGAAAATCAGAATATCATTAATTTATTTCATATCTCAGCTGCAGATTAGAATTGAAGACTGAATAAAGACAACTGCTGCTTAATCCTGGATGTCTCTGCTAGATCTCTTGTGAAAACTGTGGTCATTTATTCTCTGAACCTAAGGTCACAATCTTTTTAAGCCCTATAGAAGGCTGCATGTTTGCTTCACTCTTTTTATTTAACTGGCTTCTCCTTCAAAGATATTTTAAAGAATATTTACCAAGGAGATTTTTTACTTAGTTTTGCCTTGCAGTTTAAAGTAGCAGAAAGAAGGAGGATCAGCCAAGTCAGTCCAGACCAATTGGTACCCCTGAAAATGCATTTTCCCTAATTCTTCCCCAGCACATGTCTTACATCCAAAACACTCCTCTTATTTTAAACAACTTGCCTACTTAATTTCCTGTTTGTGATCATTGACTGTAAGTAAGTGAGGTTCATTTTCTTATCTGCATCATGTAGGTAATTAAAGGAAATTGAGAATGGGTAGTGAAGCTTTTATAGAACTGAGAATGAAGCTGAATGGAGGGCACTGAGGTCAGCAGAGTCCATTATATTTTTATGTGAGAGGCCGGTATGTCTGCCCTGTCCTTGTTTGCTTAGTGTAGGCTGGACAGACTACTAACTGCAAATCTGTTTCTCTGATTTGCCCAGCTGTCCTTGAATAAAGACATCTTCCATTGCAAAATGTTAAATGACAGTGATTGACAACTTTGTGATGAACTCTGCTTGTAACCCCCTGCTACTGTTTTCAGGTTGCATAAGAAAAGACAGAATAAAGAAACATCCTTTGTAATCACCTCAAATGGGCCCTGCTGTTCACTCAATATTTTTTCATTTTAGTTTTCCTTTTCATTGCAAATCTCAATCTGTTCTGTAACGGCTGTAGTTTCACCTATTCTACCCAATATATAACATATATTGTTTTAACACATAATATCTGAACACTGCTCTTACTTCCACGGGTGAGGAAACAGATCAAATTACATATCAATCATTAATCTTCAATCTAAAGTCAAGAAACTTAATACAAGCTTCATAGTTAAACCACAAAGAACTGCTGTGCATTTTTCACTTTCCCTTTTTCTTCTCTTAAATCAGAGCTGTTGCAGCCCATGTACAAATAATATATTTACAAGCACCTACACAGCTAAGCATAACTTGGAGTATACCAGGAGATAACCAGGAATTTTAGCTACAGGTTCTGCAATTGTGCATTTGGTAGTCATGTCACATCTCTCCCTCCTACATTTCTGTGATGGACTTTCCCAGTAATGTCTCCTTTTGGGCATTAGAGACTGCTGCATCATTTCAAGGGTGTAGGAGTCATCTCAGACTTACATTTCAAGCTGCAGGCAATACAGGGTGGTCATATAGGAGACAGTAACTTGCACTGCCGGTGAGAAATGTCACACACAGACCTGCATAAACTCAACAGTTACATTTTACAAGGCCAAAGGGCTATTCTGGTAATTGAATTCTGTTTCCTGCCTAACAGCAGCCACAGAATCATCTTGAAGTCCTGTCTGCAACACCATGCTCCAAATATGCAGCTTACCATCACCCTTTATTCGAACTGTTAGAATAGTCCTAAAAGGAAACAACTCATCCTATTTTAAAATATATCTTTTGCAGTTTAGTGGTACTATCAGGCATTTGAGGAGCCAGAGCAAACTAAAATTTAAATAAGGTATCCAACATGGGTGAGGACTGTGCTCTGCAGAGTATCCCCACACCCCCTTCCCAGATTTTCTTTCTACCCCCAAAAAGTGTAAGTTTGGCTGAAATAACTGATTTATAGTGAGAGCTGAGCTATAAACTTATTCCATATGTAGATCTTCTAAAATATTTTAAATCTCAAGTAAATACATCTTGCCACTTTGTCCACAGGAGAGAAGAGGACACTTATAGACCACAGACAGAAATGGAATCAAGGTGAACTACAAAAGTACACTTGAATATTTTAAGTTAAGTTCAGTCATGGGAACAGAAAAACTTATAAAGTTAATGAATTCTAGACCTTAAAGAGCAGTTGATTAATTTGTAACAATGAGGGTCTAAACCAAACCAAAAATAGTTTCTCACATTCCAGAGCTGAACCAGTAGTCTTTTCTTTAGCAATGTTATTGAAACTGCCTTAGAATTGACAGTCTGTATGTTCCCTTTCCTTTATATAGATACTGTGAACCCAATCACATCATATTTTCAACTTTAATAAACTTGAAAAGTATTTTGCTCTTTTTCAAGTTTCTGATGTAGGAAGAAACAAGGGAAAAGCATTCTTAGAATGTTTGCTATAAAAAATCAGTTAAACAAAAGCATAAAAAAATCTTGCAGCAGACTAGTACTAAAATTAATTAACAAAATAATGAAAAAGGAGAAAAGACAAGGATAATTTTAGGCTAGTAGAGTAATTCCATTCTCTTTACCTGAAACTTGATTTAAATTACATAAACTTCTCTAATAGTCTAAGTACATGCCTGAAGGACTGCAAAAATCATACATTTGTGAATAGAATCAGCAATAAAAAGCTGCAATAAATAAATGTGGGTGTTTTTACAGCTGTTCTGCAATTAACACTAATAATGCATTATGAATTTTAGTTCTCTGCTACCAGAAGTACAATGGTATGCCAATATCCAGCTTATTTTTCCAAGGGCAACCAACATATTTTGATCTTTGGAAAACCGAATAAGCAAATATAAGCGCAACAATAATATTATTATGATAGAATTGGCTTTTGTATTTTGATCTACTGTACAAAGTGATACAGAGTATACTACTGCAGCATCCAGACCTGCCACATTGTATAGGAAGCAGCTGGAATAAAAAATTTGAAGCAATCTGCACTTGTCCTCATTTAGGTGATACCTACTTAGCCCTAATATAGGATAGAGAAAAGAAGCGTGGTCAAAATGAAGAAATAACAAGGACTGATAGTTTGCAAGTAGCTAGGTAACATCTGACTTATATTCACAAATTCTAAATTTTTCTTTGAGGATACTTGAGCTTCTGTACTTAAAACCATTTGGAATTATTTCCATTTTTTATATATACACATATGTACCTCCACTCATGTGCTGACAGAAATCTCATTTGATCCTGTTACCTATATCATAAGGAAAATTAAAAAATCTAAAGCTCCCAAGCTAATCTTCTTTTGCCCATTATCTTCCCAAGAGCAAAAGATTATGTGACAAAGGAATGGCACAAGTATATACTATGAAAATTATTTAAATTAACCAACATATCTATAGTATATTTTACTGTCACATTTTTGAGTGTGATTTTGATTAATAAGGAAAAACATTACATTTACACAGATGTATCCTGACAGGTAGCTAGAAGATAATCACGCTTATATTTATATTCAGAAAACTAATAAAGGTGAGGAAATATGTGCTTTAAAAAAGAGGGAAAAAACCTGAAAAAAACCCCCAAAGAAATCTAACTTAAAAGTGGTTTTTCAGCTCATACAAAAAAGTAATCTAGATTGAGAAACAGAATTTGAGAAGTACTTGCTAGAATTACTGCTCTTAAAAGTTTATCTTTGTTAGTGATTCCATTATAAACTCCTATTTTAAGGAATTTATTGGTAGCCTGTAAATGTATGCATTTTGGTCTCAGTTTTATGAGAATAATTTAAACTTCCAAATGCTTGGGTGTTTTTTTACTCTTAGATATAAAAGGTCTAGGACAATATTCCCGTTAAAAAATACTTACAAACATATGTTACTAGTTAAATGTTTTAAGAACAAACATGATGTGTTTTCAAAAGGGTAAAAAAAAAAATTTCTACCAGTTCACTCTGTTTTACCCATGTAAAAATAAACTTTAAAGACACTTTGTAGAAGAAATGCTCCATATTTTCAGGGCAGCCTGGCAGGCTCTGCTATACCACAGAGCAGGCTGAGGTTTTATAGAGATCTTAAAAAATGGCTAACATGGTTCAAAAGAAGACAACAATACTTTCCAGGCAAGACTGAAATATATTTGCTACATGATACTGTCATTCACCACAGACACCACGTTTACAAATAAGTATCGTGTCTTCACACACTGTACAACATCTCCCCATCAGCTGCAGGTGTATGTGGCAGTGCCATCAAACTGCACACAGAATAGTAGAACCAAGCCTGCAGTGCAGCTCCTTCCCCTCGGGGGCCTGTCCATGCCTTCCTCTCCAGGGCTGGTGGCTGTCAGGGAGGAAAGGCAGAAAGCAGAGCCCTGTGCCAGCCCTGAGCCACAGGGTACAGAGGGGTCAGAGCCACAGCCTCCAGGCAGCAGCTGTCCCTGGCTCTGGAAAAGGGGGTCTCTCTTGGGCACTGGGGACCCTCACCGAGACTCCCTCTGCCTGAACCCTCTACTCCAGCTTAGGTTACAGGGAAATGCTCCAGTCACTTTTTTAACACCCCATCAGACCACTCTTCACCCTTTATTTCTGGAAAAATGACAGCAGGGAAACAGATGTATATGATGGAAAACATTGTTCCAAAAACAAGACCCCCACTCAGTATCTTTTAAAACAAATATAAACTTTTTTTAATTTATTAGCTAATTAGTGTTTAATGCACTTTTCGAGATAATAGATATATATTAAAAAAAAAGTATAAATTCAAAGTGGAACATTAACCCAATTAACTGGGTAAGAGCAAAACAGCAAGGCTGGGCTACCCTGGGCTCTGCCTCTAGATTTAAGACTCACCAGAACAAACACTGGAAATTTCCAGTTAGACATGAGAAGCTGAAGAGAGAAAGTTATAAAACCCATCAACATGCAATTAGGCAAATCTATTATGTTTTAAACATTAATTTGTAACTATCATTCAGGATTTAAAATGGGCCCATTTGTGCCACGGAACCCGCAAACATAGTTTATAAGAACATACTAGCTGAAAGTTCTTACTATTCTTATAAAGTTCTCATGGTAGTGATCAGAGAAATCAATTATTAATTAATATATTAATATGTTAATATGTCAATATATTAATTTTATTCTCAGATTTTTAACTGTAAATAGACAAGTGTTTGATTTTTGTTTTTAAATAGCTGCGTATGATAAACACTACAAATTTTACAATTACAGACATCATAAAAAGTACAACCTTGGGCAATGAAACAGTTGACTGATCACTTAAAAACACCCTAAAGGGTTTAGATTTCACAAGTTCACCTCTTAGTTAAAACATCCAAACTACAAACTACTGATGACATTCCTGATGACCAGGGGTCAGGAGTCTGAAAGACCTTTGCCACTGTGCACAGAGCAATAGGAGGTCAGCAATATTAGCTACCAGTAGCAGGGTGACCTGGCAGATCTGGGAACTTCTAAACTGAAGTTAAGTTACAGACCTCTGCCTCAACATGGAGTTGATAAAAGAATATGCTAGCATACAGGAGAGGGAGGATTATTATAAAGTAACAATCATTTGACATGGGAAAGAAGTTCTTAGGACTTCTATACTAACCTGAAAGTTGATTTTCCTTTTTTTTCTCTAGTTTCCTAAGCATATTAGAGAAGCTGAGTTTCAGCGTAGGGGAAGATACAGTAATAGATAACACAATCACTGTAATTGTCTAACTAAATGTTAAAAAATATAGAACCATTCTATTTCAGGAAATTTTCCTAATTAATTTACATACTTTACTAAAACATTACAACAAGGAATGAATTCACGATTTTGAGTCCTACCTCTCACAATCCATATTTCATAAAGGTTATGATCACAGCCATAATTCAGTGCTACTTTTTCTGGCCAGTCCTAATAAAACCAGTTCTAAAAATACATTTTCCCTAAATGTATAGATACTTTCATAGTATTAAGCCTGTACAACTTTCATAGATGTGGCTTTAGTTCACTCTTAGGTTTTTAAGTTAAATTATTGCTTATAAGTATTCCCGTAATACCAGCACAGTTTATGAAAAAATAAATGTGAAAAAAGACTAAATTAGGACAAAAATAAGAGCAAACATCTGGTACTGAATGCACATTATTCACCTAGAATAAGACACTTTGACCACAGCAAATAAAATATAAATAGAATGGTACAAATTCCATTTATAAAGTGAATTTCCATAATGTGAGAGAATTACTACATTTTATTGCTGTAAATGGTATATCAGAGTTTTTGCCTCTCCAAAATGCCTGACTTTTCTGATTACTTCTCATGAGAATGCTTTGAACCTGCACATTTTGAATGTGTGTCCTGGTTCGAAGGACAGGTTATCATTGCTCCATTTTTTTAAATCTTAAAACCTAGATGGGGCAGCGACCACAGCTTACTTTCCCTGTAATCTCAAGTAATATAGAAAATATTTTAAACTGACTGGTTTTGGCTGTACTGAAACTAATTGTATTGCAATACTACAGAAAAGCTTTTCAGGGCATGAACTCAGTAATCTGCTAACACAAAACTGGGAAAATCTCTCTGATTATACATGCAAAAGTCTCATTGTCATGAGAACTCTACTTCAGTTCCATTTGGACGTCTGTCCGTGTTTTGAAATTGAGCTTGGCTGAATTAGCTGGCCCAACTAGTGATTGAGATGATGATAGCAATAAAAACTGGAATAGCAAATCCTGGCACACAGCTTTCCCCAAGAAAGCGATCAGTCATTTCCCAACTTTGGCTTTGATCCTCCATTGGGATCTTTCAGTGCAGAGCCCAGGCTCAGGGAAGAAGTTAACAGATCTCTGCATTAAGTTAATGCCACTCTGCATGGAGACAGGAGTAAGCGCTACTAATTCTTTCTGTGAAATAGGGCCCATACGTACTGTACATATTAATGGCAAGCTGTAAAAGCTCTGTGTGCTGAAAACCAGATTTCAAATCTGCTGACCTGTGGCAGGTCCCCTAGTGGGGAGCCACAAATGCACACTGCTGCATTTTTGTACTGGATTAAATTCCGGATCTAGACTACCATGTGACCAGAGACAAAAGGCAATAAAAAGTTCACAGGCATGAATACCTGTCATCATGTGGTGAAACGAGTAGCAGCCTGTGTTCAAGGGAGGCTCAAGCCCAGAATAACAGAAGAACAATACAAACTGGCAGAAATATATGGGAAAATTGGAAGGTGTCTACACGCACAATGTCTTTTCAGCAAGCCAATGCTACTGGTCTCACTCTGAGCACTTTAAAATGAAAATAGTTTAATATAATAATAAAAAAACAACTCTAAGAGGAAATGACAGCTGTTGCAAGTAAATTTCAATAAGGCTAGTTCCCTGCTGATAAAAACTGGCACATCTCCATTCATTTCAGTGTAACTATGTGGATTAACATTGTTTGAAAATCTGACCCAATGTTTCGAAGAACTCAAGAGCTACAAGCAAATACATAGATGGAAGACACTGGTAATTACAAGTGTGAGAAAGAAGAGTAATTACTGAGGAAACAAAAAAGTCATTAAAGGAAAAATATGTGAAGTCTATTATACAAATAGACAACTTGTGAGCTTTTCAGGATGCTGGATTTGATTTCTATCAGCATTTCTGTTAGAAATGACAACAGGTCTGATACAAAGAATAACATGGCAAAAATGCCCTTGTACCACAGTTGACCTTAAGAGGACATATCATTATGAAAATAGGATGTACCATGAATTACTAGGGTAAATCTAACCCTTTTTCAATGGGAAGTGGTAATTTTTCTTGGTGATTGTCAATGCAGACAAATTTGTAAGCACACTGTAAACTCAGTGTTCCTACACAGACATGTACCATGTCTTTCCTACAAGTAACTAAAGGCATTCATCTAAAGTACAGTGTAAGATCTGTATTTAAAAAAAAAAAAAANAAAAAAAAAAAAAAGCAATGATAATTGATGATTAAGAGAGTTGCGGGTATTTTGCCTCTGGCATAAAGTTTTAAGAACTTCTTTTAAAAGACAAAGAAAACAGACATTTTCAGGACCAGATGTCTAGGAAGATCCCATTTGGATTTGAGCTACTTAAATTTGCAATCATGTATTTATACATCTAACAGAGCTTCTGTTTCCCCTAGAATCTGAAAATTAACTAGCTTTGTAGCATCTTCCTTGATCTGCCACCCGTGCCCTGAGGATTAGAGACTCCACCTGAGCTTGTTTTACAAGCATAACAGAAAAAATTAATCTCTGCTGGCAGCGATCCCACTGGGATACTGATGAATAATGATATCCCTCTCTTGCTGCCCTCTCAGTCCACTAGAAAAGCCACTCTAACCCAGCAACGTGGAAACTGCTGAAACCATTCCAGCTGTGGATTAGCAGGCAGTCAAGCATCCATCTGTTCTGTGTGAATCAAGAGAAAGCAAACATGCATTCTTATAGCTAAAGAAGTATTAAAAATTAGCATCTTATATGACTGCATATAGTAAATATTAAGGCAATCATATGCAAAAGAAAAAATAATCTCTTATCTACACCTCATGCTGTTTATAATTGCTTGTTGCCTTAAGCAAATGATAAACCAGTTGAAATTAATCCCCTTAACATAAAAAATACTTTGCATTCAACGATTTAATATGTTTAAGATAAAATTTCCCAATACTGTGTGCATCATTTGTACCTAAAAGTCTTTTGTCAAGAGATGTGTGCACCCATTTCGTAAGCAAGCATGGTGATGTCCTGCCATGAGAAACATTTAAGAGGCCTGTTGTGAGAGGCATTTTAGCCTTTTTCTCACCCCATAAGGTGAGAGGAATAGACTCGAGATATTTCCTCTTTCTGAAAAAGCTTGAGTAATCTCTGCTGGCCTGTTACTCTTTTCCACTGGAAGACAGAACGGGAAGGCAGTGGAAGTTGGAATGTGGGCAACTCAATCAAATTGGTGATTTGACTCTTCCATGGAAAGAGGACAATGGCCTACTGTAAATTAAGGAAAGCTGAATTTGAGCTTTACCCCAGAAAAAGTACTTATGAAAGTGCATATTTTGACAGTTTTACCATATATCAATTCTAACACTTTGCTTGATGCTTGGCTTACATTTCTTAGGTTGTAGAGGCGAAGAAAATGTGTAACTGTTTTTTCTCTAAAATCAACCTTCCTATTGTACGTTAAATTTTCAAATATATACACAATTTTTTTCAAATGCTTTCAATTTTTTTTTCAGATTTGAAGGTCTTTTGCCAGCAAAAATCCNGAAAAAGTCCACTTCATTTCCCGTATGAATACTTTGCATGCATACAAGTATGCATAATTTGAAATCTTCCATGATGGTGGTGGCAATTCTAACTGCCAAGTGGTAAGAAAAAGGTGTTTGTGCTANCAAAAATCCCTCTGCAATTTCTTCTAACATTATAGGCACCATACATAAGTACCTGTGAAATAAAACATCTTGTAAATATTAGGCAAATAATAGGAGAGGATGATTTCTTAAAAATTAATCTCTGATAATACACAACATCAACATTTAAAGTAAAATTCAATTTCTGAAGCTAGACAGGCCCCCATCAGA
>VZTR01023317.1:516845-554106 GCA_013400775.1 Chaetops frenatus | reverse complement strand
GGAAGGAAGGAAGGAAGAGCAGACCCACAATCAGAAATACGACCACAAAGTAGATTTTCTCAAGGAAATCCAGCTTTTCCTTTAGCTAACAATATGGCATTCTTCAAGTTTCTACATTAATAAAATGGCACAGAGCTTCCATAACTATTTTTTTAAAGTAAAAATAAAGATTTTAGACCACGCGGAGCTGCCCCAATTTCAGCAGCAGTCGGAGATGTTCAATCTGTCTGTGCTCAGCGAGCCCACTTGAAAAGCAAACAGAACAGGGCGTCTGTAATGGCAAACTCCTCACATATGCCATCCAGTAATGTCTGTCAGTGTAAAAATCCACTTTGCATTGATTTACGTGTCAGCAAGCACCCTGCAGTCTCAGAAACTGCAGAAGGAACCCTGTGCCTTTGGATGCCAAAGAAAGCCCTGGTGACATGAGCTCCTTGGTCACCCCTTCAGTAACTTGTGAGCTGAACTGGAGGGTGGAAACTTCCACCCCACGGTGCATCCTGCTTTCATGCAGAGATTTAGGGAACTGCTAAGCTCTGCATTTTTCTCGGAGGATCCCAAGTGACAGACATCCAGTAAATTTGATGTACTTTGCTTTAAAGAACTTTGTCTCTGCAGTGTGTGTAATTTAATTGGTGCCAGATGAAAATGCAGCTTGTTTTAATACAGGGGAGAGAAGCTCACATGTATCACATCCCACATCCCTGGGAGACAGGAACCCTACACGAGCTAGTAAGAACAGAAGAGACAAGAGACATTTTATCTGTAATACCAGTGGAATAAAACTTTAAAAGGTGTCTTACTGCTACAGATGTGACAATCGTTTCCACTGCCCTTAACCTGCCTTGACAACAATCACCTGTAACAGGGCTGATCCTTTCACCCATCACTAACAGGGAACCAGCAGGGCCATAAAGGTCTGTGTGAAGGAACTGCTTTTTAGGAACATGGCATAAAGCTGAAAAAGGCCAGGAATTAGATGGTAAGTTCATTAAAACTCATGCTGAAAATCCCATGTAAGCCTTAAAGAGCTAAGATTTCCTCCCAGTACCAAAATGCATTTGTGAAAGACCCACTTCCATGAGGAAGCTTCTAAGAGTTATTGCAACAGAAACAATATCCAATAATGATGACTCCTGTCATATAGGTAAGATTATACACAGTTTTTCACTAAATTCATCCCCTCTTCCAAACTCTTAGCAGTCTTTATTGCAGATTGCTGCCTTTCCACAAATTCATGCTCTACCATAAAAGCAGATTATGCCATTAACATATACTTGATTCTTCTGCTGATAGAATTTGTGAAGGGAAGAAAGACGTGCATGGCTCAACTCGCTGGATGACTCTGCCCATGAGACAGGTCCATAAATCCCAGTCCTGAACTGCAGACTTGCCCAGTTCTGTACCCTCTGCATTTCCACAATGCTGAGCAGAGGTCAGTATCAGTAGGAGCTCTGAATGCACTGAAGAAGCAGACAATAATATCAGTAATAACAAGCACAGCCTGCTGAGAACATCTTGGGAGAGAACATTGCCCTTAGGATGGTCCTTATTAAACGTCCCAAATACTAATGGCAGTAAAAGGCAGTCACCTTAATGTGATTTAGCCCAGTGCTCTCAGAAAACACCTCTTCTTTCAGCTCAGCAAAACACCTGGTGCTCTTAAGATCTAGGGCACAGCCCAGGCTGTGGCGAGATCATATCAATACTTGTGAGCCTCAGATAAGCCTCAGTGTATTTTCACTGTAGTTTTAAAGAAGAAAGGGGGGAAAAAAAAAAGGATGCAGAGAGTGCACTGAGATTACCCTGATGACAGGCCTGTGTGTCCTCAGGGCTTGTCCCTTGTACCAACCACAGCAGCCCTAAGGACAGACCCCACTGCTCCCCATGGGCTTTGGCTCTCCTGAAGTGGAGCTCAGATGTGGTGTGAGCAAAGAACCTGCAAAGCAGAGGCTGCCATCCACCACCCCATGCTTTGGGAAGCACCTGTGGTGCTGCCCAAACACCGATGTTCAATACTGACCTAAAACACTTGACAATCTCCAAGGTTTAAAGTCATCTCCAAAAGAGATGCTCCCCAGGCAAGGCAACACTTTGGGAGCTCTCCAGGGCTTTGACAGCTGCTCCATCCTTCCCAAGAACATTGTCTGGGAGAGGGGCACCCAGCAGGGCAGCCCAGCTCTCCCACCCTCCAACACAGAGAGCAAAGAGCCATGGTCACCCCGTTTCACAGGCACTCCAGTCACAGCCACCCCGTTCCTCTCTGCTCAGCTCCCTGGTGCTTTGCTTATGGCTGCACACTGTGAGCCCTTCTCCCACAATTTTAACCTGATGAGCAGCCAAAGCTGGGGTAAAAAGGAAGGGTTCACAACATTCCTACTGAGAAAGTGCCCAAATAATGCTGAAAATTCAATATATGATTGCTTTTATCACCAGGCTAGACACCACACCAAGCCTGCACATCGTGTTCCCACCACACCCGCTCCCTGTTCTGACTTTCCACAGTTTAAAATTATTACAATTTTGTCTATAAATTTTGTTATTAGGATCCATCTCTGGTAACTCTGAGTAATTTGTCTCCATCTACACTTCATTTTGAAGCCATTGCTTCTATTTCACCTGAAGAAGAACCTATCTGCTGAAATACCTGCCTAATTTTTTCCAGCAGTACCCATAGCCTAATAGAAGTTATTACCTGTATCTACAAACCTTCTCTTGGTTGTTAAGAAAAGATTTATGATCAAGAAGTGCAATGGGATTGCATAAACGTGACAAATCTCAAAGGAGAATGTTCCTGAGCCAGGAACAGTGACAAAAAGGCTTTTGGGGAGGGGATGCTGAAGATGTATTCTAAAAAACAATCACCAGTCTTCCCTTCATTCCCACTCCTCAAACAGTCAATGAAAAATCCCTTGGAACTTGGTGGATCCAAGTGTAAAAACAAACCCAGCAGACAGTCAGCAGACCAAATCCTTGTCTTCTACTGAGCACTGGCAGGAGATACTTGAACCAGATTTGCTCCACTGTATACTATTAAGTTTGAATTAAACAGTACTGAATCCAATGAAAATTACCATTTCTATAAAGGATAAATAAGGCTATGTCCTGGATGAAA
Organism: Chaetops frenatus; assembly: GCA_013400775.1. Lineage (NCBI taxonomy): Eukaryota > Metazoa > Chordata > Aves > Passeriformes > Picathartidae > Chaetops > Chaetops frenatus. The sequence continues at coordinate 550,991 of VZTR01023317.1, read as the reverse complement.
AAAAAAAGAATTAAATCATGTTTCAGCTCACAACACTGACAACTTACATGAGTTAAATACAAATTCCCAATCTACTTTCCTCTTCGTGCCAACAGGGAAGATTTGCCTCTCTAGCTAGCATCATGCTTAGACACCATCAGTGGCACAGAAAATGCAGAATGAACAGCCAGAGCAGCACGATTTATCTTCCTAAATCAGACCAGGTTAAAAACTGGAGGGGTTACGTGCTTTTAAAGAATAATGTTCAAAAGCCTTCTGAGCTTTTCCAATTTTTCCTATCTCAAAGCTATACTGAGCTTTCACCAGGGAGGATGTGTGATTTAATTAGAGCACGACACAAAACCATGGCGTTCCCAAACCATGCTCCCAAGCCCTGCCACTGACATGCTGCAGGACCTGGGGAAATCAGCTGTGATGCCCCAAGCCCCCTTTTACGCCACAATTTGAATAACAGGTTGAGAAAGCCTCTGTATGTCCTCTTCCACAAGGAGCCACGAAGTGTAATTAAATTCCACCCAATACTTTGAAACTGTCAGAGGGAAAGTGCTGTATAAACGCCTATTAATTAAGCCTGCATTTAATATTCTGGGAAATAAATACACTATTGGGGGAAACCAGCTCTTGGAGATCGTGCAGCTCCAGGGCTTGACAGGGAGTCAGCTGCTGACCACAGAACTCATAGAGGCAACACGAGAGGGAGGAAGCCCCCCAAAAACAGCTGATGGCTCAACACAAAGCTGGCATTTTAACACACAACATTTTAAAACTAATTCCAACTCCTCATCCCACTCCTGCTCAAGAGGAAAATCCACGGATCATCAATTCACTACCTGCCATCAAAATCAACTCCAAGCCAGCACACCAGGCATGAATGCGAGGTACATCCAGCACTGTGCAATATGGAAAGGTGGAAAGGAACACTTTTCAGCACGATTTCACACCCCACTGGTGTCTTGATTAATACTAAATGTGACAACTCTTCTCAATGCTCAGCTCTGCCCACCTTTCCCACTCCTGTCCCCAGGTGGACGCTGGCACAGCAGTGCTTCCCCATGGCAGGGTTGCCCGAAACTTGGGCTGACCAAGGAGTTATCTTTTAGCAAACCCAAACCCGAGCTCTCCTGCGTTTGTGCAAACACTGCTATGTCTCAGTAGTTATGTGCCAGCGCAAAAAACTACATTAAAAAATGACTGTAACTAGCACAGGACTTGCCTGAAGCAGCACCTACACCAGCACACCCAAAGAGACAGTGGGCTGCAAACACATCGTAACTTCAATGGAGCTGTGCACAGTGCTCTTGATTAGTGCTCTGCACTGGATGGAAGGGTGAAATTAACTCCAGCAGCAAGGAATATCTGGATACCACACAGTCCTGAATTAGCCCTGTAAATATTCCCTTCATAGAGGAGCCGTAAATGACCAGCTGCAGACAGTTCTTCACCCGTTTGCCCAGCCACAGGATTACCATCGTCCAAACCACAGTCACTCCCTCACCGCTCTCCCGGCACCTTTGCCACAGACTTTCAAGTGTCACAGAATTGCAAAGAAACTTTGAACCCCCCGAATGGAAATGGCTACAAGTCCTAATTATTACAAAACTAAATAACGAAAAGGAGAAGAAAAAGAAAAGAAAAGGAAAAAAAAAAAAAGACCCGATGGCAGGAGAGGATGACAATTTATTGTCTCATAAAGAAAAAAGGGGAAAAGGTTCAAACTGGCAGTGGCGATAGCGCGGGGAGAGACGGGGGAAGGACCGCGAGGGGAAGCTCCGGAGGGGACGAGCGGATCCCGTTCCTTGAAGGCACCGCTTTGGCACGGACCCACCAGCGTGGCAACGCCGGGGCGAGCGGCCGGAGGGAGCGATGGATGGACGGGCGGGTGGACGGATGGGTGGATGGATGCCGGGGGAATCTCTCACCGCTGGAGCGCCGGACGATGTTCTCCAGGAAGGTGTTCTGCGGTGCCACCAGCCCTCTCTTGCCCCCCGGCATCCTGCAGCGCCGNGGGACGCGGAGGATGCGGGGGGACACGGCGCGGAGCCCGCGAGCATCCCCCACCCTTCGCTGGTCCCCTGCGAAGTTCTGCCCTGAGCGAAACTCACCCAAAGCCCCTCACATCCCCTGGCTTTGCATCTATGCATTGTTTTGTTTGTGGTTGTTCTTTGGTTTGTTTTGGGGGGGTTTTTTTCCCCCCCAGCGGTTGGGTTTGAGGGCAGACACTTGGCAGTGCTTGTTGTGCCACGCTGGAAGGCGGCCGCACTTTGCCCGCAAAAAGATAAACGCGAAGTGCAACGTAACGTGTAAAACGCCACTAGTCTTGCCTGAAGCTAGCAGGATTGTTTTTTAATTTTTGGAGGTTTCCCCCCTCTCTCGGCGCGAGGCAACAGGAGGCAGATTTGGGGCTGGAGACCTCTTTTCTCGCACTGTGTTCGGGGCTCCGGCTCTGCTGCGCCGGAGCCCCAGAGGAGCAGGGGAGTCAGTGCCGGGAGACGCCACACCCGAGATTCTGGGCAAGCTGTGCCCTATTCCTCACCCCGCCGCCGTGTTCCCTCCAGCCCTTTCTTGACTAGGACAGTATTTTTTTAAAGCTACGGACATTATAATCCTGAAAGGAATTTCTCCACCTAGTGCTTCTGCCTCTGCTTAATTTTGCATGCTGCTGCAGACAGGAAAGGATCGTAGAAGGAACTAAGACATGGAAAATCAGTGTTTGTCCAGAGCAGGAGAGTGCTCTGCAGAGCACATCCCGGTGTGCCCCACACTCCTGCCCTGGTTGGCACAAGCAGCAGTGCTTCTCCCAGACGACATCATTCCACTGTGGGAAAATCAATTTATTTGTTTTTTCATCCTGCTTGCAGCACCTGCTCCTTCCTGTACTTGAGTGTCGATCCAGCAAGTCATACTGAAGTCACCTGCACCCCACTGCCTAAAGTTTAAAATCTCTGCCACACCAGGAGCTGTTGCTGGAGCAGCTCTTTCCTGGGTGCCAGTACTGCTGTCCCTGGCCAATGTCTGGTTTTCCTTTCATTTAAACAAATGCAAATCAGGAGCAGCTCAATTACAATCAGCTTGGGAATGCTGATAGAAAACTAGTTTGGGAGGTGAACCACACCCATTTGTCAAACATTCCTTGTTTTCCCCCAGGTCTGGCATCTTCAGGGCTTTCCTTAGAGTGATGTGGTTTAAAAGATGCTCCTGCTGAACGCTGCCCCGAGGTAGAGGGAAATTTTGCTCCAGGTAGTTGGAGGGTGGAGGGCAGCACCTCTGTTTGTTTCCAGTGAGCAGTAGCTCACCTAAACCAGCTGTGCACAGGCAAGTTCTGTGTGACTGATCTGTCTGGACAGTGCTGCCAGGACTTCTGCTTCCCAGTTCCCTCCATCCCAACAAATCTGAATTTTCCTACTCATTTCCCAACCTTATTTTGAAACCTAGACTTGATGCTTGCCCTCCCACACTCCTTTTCATTACTATTCATTTTCATAATTCACATTCATTTTCATAACTTTTCATCAAACCCCTTCTTGTTTACCCTTTCCACTAAACTTTTCTGTTCTGATGTGGCAGCCATGCCCACGAGTCACTCCATCCTCCCTGCTCCATTTCCTCTACTTCAGATCCTCCCTGAAGTTCTGTTGCTGTGTTTCCAGTGGCACTAATTAAACAATAGGTTATGGAGAGGGACAAGCTCCAAAAACGTATCTTTAAATGTCACAGACGTCAGATAGAAATGGCAGGACATGTGGTGGGATTTTTCTATACCAAGGTTGCAAAAAACTCCCGAGGACACTTTCTTTTCCTGGAATGCTGGATGAGGCTAAAGATAACCTTGAAAAGAAGAGTCTGACAAAGAAAGCAAACTGGGAACTGCAAAGAGACTCTTGTCTTCTTTTGGGAATCTTCAAACTGTGCTTGGAAACAGCATCGAGCCACCATGCAGGAAACTGTCAGAAAGGTTTGAGGTCAGTGTAAGAAGGAAAAAGGCAACTAGGCAGCTTCTTTCCACACCAAAAATACCCCAATCTCAACCAGCTGTTTTTAAATGTGGCAGAAAATACACTGTGATTCAAAATCCCTTTTTAATTTTTTGTCCCAGAATAGGTAAGTCAAAGCAGTTTCAATTGTAAGGAATTAATCAACTGTTAAAACATTAAATAGAAAAAAAAGTCTAAACTACATGTAACAAGCTTCCTGATGGATGATCAGAGGATTCCTAGTTCTTCTTTCTTCCTGACTTGCAAACTGTATTTCTTTAAGGGAAGAAAACCAGCTTTCCTTTCCTAAAAGGAAAAAGCAAAAAGGGAATGAGCACATTGCTGTACTAGAGTAAAAGTAATCACCATTCCTTCCTCTTCTGCTTCACCATTTTTTTTCTTTTGAAATCTGACGCACCTGCTCAGGGTGATTTACGTCTTTTCTGGTATTTCTACAAAAGGCACAATACCCCAAATGCACCCAGCAGCAGCAAGCACAGAACTCCCACAGCCAGTGGAGGCAGCACACATTATGAAGTTCAGCTGCACGTGGTGAAGAGCTGACCCTTGGGATCTAAACCTACAGGAGAGGGTTATTTTACTTCAGAGACTATTAAACATTTCAGAACTGGCTCTTATTCACAGCACAGAGCTTTAAATGTATCTTCAGTGAATTTATGAATTGGAGAATCATCACTGCCAGGGCTCCTGGAAGAGCAGGGAGACACAGAGCAGCATAAACAGGTCAGGCACTGGTCCCATCCAATAGCCTGAGTCACTGAACATCCTCTGCTGAACAGATTCACATTTCCTTTGCTCTCAGTGCTGTGTGTAACAGGGTGACTCAGGTTCCCTGGGACCACCCTGGGCACCCAAGGAGACTCACCTGCATTGGTCTAAAAATACTGTGAGCAGAACTGAGTCACGGGATGCCCTTGGCAAGGCTCAGAGCTGTGTTCTACCCCAGGTGCACACAGAAGATTTCTCATTCTAAAAACCATCATCAAGATGACCATGGGCCTTCATTGTTACAAACAATGTGATTTGTACAAATCTGTCCACTAACTCTAAATAAGAAACGTTTGATTTCTAATGAACTAGAGGTATTGCTGAAACTACAGCTCAGGTGGGAAAGAGATGCCAGAGAGAGACATTTAAAGGATGTTAAATGGTGGAAAAGCAGGTAGGGTTTTCTCCTTGAAGTCCAAAGAATCTGCACCAAAGAATGTAACAGAAGAGACTTTTCTGCTAGGAGGCATGAGACCCTTAATAAATCTTTCTCCATGAGTAAAGTACATCTGTTTTCAGACACTGGAGTGGGACAACAGGGGAGCTCATACTGCAACTTTCTTCTCCTCAGCAGGGAGGACTNACACTGTCCAAGAACTGTGTGAGGGGTTTGTCAGAAATCTGCAAGAAGCAAAGCAGCATCTCTGAGCCCACCATCCTGCTCAACATAAAGGTGGAATCTGAGTCTGAAGTTGCTGGGGGGATGGCATCAGATCTGCATTTCTGCATTGCCCTCAGACAGTAGCCTTCAGAAAGGAGGAAATACCTCTGCTCATAGCAGCAGCTGACACTACCAGAAAAAAATACTTAGGTGGCAAAAAGCAGAGATGGGGAGGGAATAAATTACTGTTTCTTTCCTAAAAATAAAAAATTGCAGTTTCTTTCCTTCCCTATTTTGGGGCATTTTGCTTCTTACCCCATTACAAATTTGAAAAAGCACTTTGGCAGACAGGAAATCAATAAAAACTTGACAAAAGTTGCTGCTTTTGGTATAAAAATTGATGGAAAGTATTGACGAAACCTCAGACCCAAAGTACTCACTGGGTTCTAATCTGGCACCAGTGAGAATTCTTTATTCTCTGTTGTGTTGGGCAAGTTAAGTTTGGACAACTAGACCTGGAGGTTATGGATCTCCTGTCCCTCAGTCCCTTTGGCAGTACAAAGCAAAGGGATGCAGAACTCAGGGGAGGCAACAGCATTCAGCTGAGTCAAGTGCACAGGGATTAGGAAGAATTAAAGCTCCCTGGGTGGATGGATCCAGGATGGAGCACCTGGGATGCCCTGAGGATGGCTCAGAGCATGGATAATGGCTAAGCCTCTCCCTTTTACACTTCTCTTTCAACATGGCCCTGTGCCACATTCCTGGGACCCCAGCCAACCTCTGCTCAAGTATGGCATGATTAATTTCTTTCTTTTTTTTTTTTTTTTTGCGTGGTGCTCATCACTAATCTGCTGGTGCTTTGTAGGCACCATTGAATATCTTCTGCATTTTACCTCATCATGCTGGGATCAGACAGGAAACTGGGGCACAGGAAGATTAAGGTCAAAATGGTCAGGGAAATCACAGTGTCCAACTTGAGACACTCAGAATCCTTTAGCAGAGGAGTCCCAGTTCAGCAGAAGTTTATGCATTCAGCATCTGGAGGCTTTGGTGACAGCTGTGAGAGCAAAGCACTTCTCCACATCACAACCTGTGCATTTCCTGTGAGCTTAGGAAGAATGGGCAGTGGGAGGCACTAGGTTTGAGTGACTTGCACAGCTTCATGAAGATCCCTGTTTAACAGGAGCTTTAACAGTAACATCTCTGGCTTATTTTTAACATGACACTTTTCATAGCCCTTGCCTTATTAATTCATAGCTTTCATTTTCTCTAGTGAGCACACCAAAGATATTACAGGCCAAAGCTGCACACAAGTCAGAGGAAGTCAGTGGGGGAGGTTTATCCACACACATACATGAAATATTGTGGGGAACGGAACTGAAGGCTCTGTTGCAATGCACAGGCATAAGGGCAGGAGCAACCCAACCATTATATGGGCATTGCCTCCCTTTGGAGTGCTTAGAAACCCAATTTTTCTTATCCACAGCCTTTTCTTAAGCCAGAATCAGACAGCTGGGAAAAGAGCTTTTAAAAAATTTTCATTTTATTGATGTTGTTTTTCATATTCCTTCACCTGCGAGCTCTGTGCTTCAGTCATCATCAGTCCAGCTGTGCAGTCACAGGGAGCCATTAAAGCTTCTGAAATGACCTAAAGTAACACCTTGAACTGAACAGCATCAAAACTTTCAAAGTCCATTATCACAGCATCAGGCAGGTGCTGCAAGGTCCAAACCAAGACTGGTGTACTTTTCCCCTGGAAGAAAGGGAGATCTCTCCTTCTCAAGGGTACAGAGCTCACAATTCTAACCCGAAAGGAAAACATGACACATGCTGCAGCACATTTGTGGGTAGGGAAGCATACAGTGATAAGAGTGAAAGCTTTCATGTCTTCAAGACCTTTCAGGAGAGAAGAGGTGGAAATCTCAAACTCCTACATGGAAAGAGGAGTCCTCTGTTTTAACCTAAAACCCCAGTATGAGGAGTACCACAGGATGGCAGCTCACAGATGCCCAGGAAGCAATGCTTGGGACAAGGGTAAATCACAGCCAGAGTCAGATGTGAAAAGTAAATGGTTGGTGTTCAGTGATCAAAAGGGTATGTGGAATAAGGGGGGGAAATGTTCTTCCATCCTGAGGACAGCAAATATCAGCACCCAGGTTGATCACTGAGGGCTCTGATGAGTCCATGGCAACTTCCTCTCCCAGGGTTTCATCACGAGAAATATGTTGATAGAAACCAATAATTTGTTGGCAGGCTTTACAGAGATAAATCACTGTATTAATTACAGAGGACCAAGAGAAATGGACTCATTCTCTTCTCTTCTTGCTGCTGTTTATGGGTGAGGTTTTTTTAAGGGGAAAATATTTTTACCCTGAACAGGTAATACCTGAAATAACAATCATGTGAAGATGGGGTGACAATGCTTCAACATTGCACTCTTGAGCTTATTTTGGCCAATAGCTGAATCTTGACAGAAAAGATTCAGAATAGGACACAATCCCTGGTTTATCTTTAGAAGAAACATTTTGCATTTAAAGTAGTGCCCGTTTAAAAACACATCACAGAGTTCTGCTTCTCTTGGCCTTTTTGTCTAATCCTAGATTTTTACCCCAAAATCATCCTTGCAGGCATGCTCTGAGGGAATCCATGGCAGAGGAAAGGACTGCACAGGTCCTTCCTAGGTCCAGTTTGCAATACACGTAAGAAACCCTGCTCTTGACTCCAGGGTTCCACACTGGGGAGAGTCTTTGGATTGCTTGAACCAGCAATAAATCCTTGACGCTATAGGGGCTGGAAACTCAGAAATAAATGCTATCCTAGTAGCAGAAAGGGATATTTTTTCAGGCAGGAGAGGATAGTAGTCTGATTAAGTCTGATAGAAGCCCCAAACAGCATGATACCCCCCCTTGCTCCCCAAAGGTTGCAATCCCAGCAGAGAGAACTGGGGGAGTGTGAAAGGAAGAGCAGCAAATAATTCCCACTGTCCTTCTGGAGCCATGGCCACACATGGGAGATGAGAGGAGACCAAGTACCCTGCTGGAGAATGGAGCCATTTTCTGCATCAGAGCTGTTTCTCAGGCTCCCAGCAGACTCCAAGACATGAATTGCTTCGTACACTGTGGTCTGAACAGTGTTTCCAGGCTTTTTCGGGGATTCCCAAGTGAAGAAACTTTTCTTTTCTAAAGAAGGGCAAGCTGAGAGTCTCTGGCCCTGTGACTCAAGAATCTGTGTCTCTAGTTCTGTTCTTGGCTCTTTTTTTTTTTTTTGGATGTTGAATATTTTTGTCCTTGCACAGGTGGTAGCACACACTCGGGAAGCAGACAGGAAAGCTGCACTGGCCAGAAGGGGGACAGACCAGTCAGTCATCCCTGGTGCCTGTAGCAAAGTGAGACACTTCATTTTCCTCCCCAGAGGTGCCACAGGCTATTCCCACATCTGACAACTTTTCTGGACCCTTCTCCATGTGAGAATCATGCCAGTTTTGGGGCCTCTTCTGAAATCAGCAGGAACTACAGAAAAAAACCCTTCCCCAGAACTAAAAGTCCACTGTGTTCACCCCTTTTTATGTTACAGGGATAGCTCTGAGAGCCTGGGGGTTGTGCCACAAGTACACCAGAAAATGTCAAGACTTTCTGGCAGCTGAAGGATGGACATAAGCTAAATACATTAAATACATTAAATTGTCCTGGAACTTATGTACTTAAAAACCGAACACCAGACAAAGGTGTTAAACACAACATTTGCTTCTAATGCAGGCAATAAGTTAAGTGTTTTGTATGTTTGGGGGAATACGTTATAATAACAGTAATGAAGTTAGAAACAAGTTGTTGGGGATTTTTTCCAATTCTAAACTAATTTATATACACTTGTTTATGCAAATTATCTTTGAGAAGGAAATTACTTGTGTCAGAGCTTAGCTCAACTGCAATTTTACGAGGTTTTTTTTTTTTTAAGAAATTGTCATTAGAGCTCAGCATGGGGCTAATTTTGAGTTTAAACATACTTGTTAGAACTTGTGTTACTGGAAAGCCAGAAAGCTTAGCTGTCCATGTTTAGGATGAGTGGTGGCTGGCTGGCTGCTTTTTCATTTTTAGATTAATTCCGTGCGAGTTTCCATATTGATTTTCACGGGAGCAGAAAGAAGCCCTTAAATTGGTATGTTTATAATAGTGACTCTTCAGAGAAGTTAAAAAAACTTAGCATGGAATTGCCTCTTTTTAGTGCAGTTAATCTCAACCTATCACCTCACTGGCAATGTTTTCTCACATTAAGTTTTATTAGGATTTGCTGCTGGCTCTGCAGAAAAACACAACACAGAGGCAGAATCTGCTGACACACAGACCTTTCATAACAAGTCACACAGCTGCTGCTCCAGCACTTCTTTGGAGAGCAGTAACATCTTACATGACTAATTGATTAGCATGGAAAAGGTGTCCCTAATTTGCTGTTCTGTTGGATACACAGAGTAACACAACTCTTCACCAACACCCGCTGGCCCAGCAGATGAGATCCTCTTTGAAATGCTGGTCAGCCTGGCTGAAGGATTGAAGGACACTAAATTCTGCTTTCTTTCTTGGAAGGATGGGCCAGGCATTGGCCAAGCAACTTTCAAAAAACAAAAAATCTTTCCAGGTGATCTGGTTCCTTCCCTTGTGTTTACAAGTGTGCCAGTTAAACAATGGAAGATAAAACACACTCACTGCTTATAGGTGAAGCCTCCAGAGCTTGTACTGCCTGCAGCACCTTGGGACTCTGGAAAAAGCCTTAGGATGAGGTGTCCCTCAGAGTCAAGCTGCTGATTAATTGGATCCAACCCTTCCCCCAAACAACTTCTTGCTGGATAAAAAGCAACCAAGCTTGTCTTGCCTTTTTTTTTTTTTTTGGTAGCAGGGGTTTGAGGAGGGCTCAGGGAAAAGGAGTTACTGTGTGCCACTGATCCATTAGAATTTCTCTTTTCTGACAGTGGGGGACCAAGAGTTGCTCAGAGTATCCCAGGCACAAACTCTGCAAATGCTGGAGGTTGATCAGTTCTTTATTTCAAAATCCTAACTGTTACTTTACTGTGGAAGGAGTTATTAGGTGGTGTAAAACCCATTTTAATATAAAGCAGGTAATTAAATCAACTTCCTGAAACTTAGAGCATCTGAACTTTTGGGACAATAATTTGTATTGACATTGCTTTATGAAAGCAGTTCTCAGCTGTATTGCCTAATTATTTGACGTCTGATCCCTTAATCTCTTTCCATGTTTCCAAATGCAGCTCAAGTTACCTACAGATTGTAGAAATCACTTCACCTAAAACAGTTTTCCAGCTGCTGGGGTGTGACAGGAGTGCAGAGTAGGCTACAGTTTTCCACTTCACGTGTGAAGAGAAGAGAAAAAAGTGGTTCCTACAGTCAGTACTGTGAATACAAAATATAAATATAAAAGGAATGTGTATATGAATAGTGCCATGTACAGGAGTATGAGTGGTTGTAGCCATGATAATTATCTCTGTAATAAATATTACTTTCATTTCCAAAGACCACAATTTGTGCTTGCACTGTAGCTTGTCACTGAAGTCCTTTGCATTCAGTAATCAAATAATTCAGGGCGAGGATTTCTCCATAATGAAGGGCAGCAGTTGACTGTGCACTGCTGAATCTCATTTCCATCAGAAAGATATAATTGCAGCCTTACATTAATTTCTTGTTGGAAAACTGGGAATTATCAATACAAACAAATTTGTACCAGAAACACTCATATTTTTCAAGTGCTTTTTGAGCCGCAAATCATGCAAAAATCATCTGATTGTTAATTACATCTATCTCACTTATCTTTGTCTCAGAATAAATGCAGGCTAGACCTAAAGAAAGGCAGACTTATACAGCTACTGAATCTTTTGGAAAAAAAAAACCTGAACAGAATCCTGCATTTTTATAGGGTACAAGATTCACATCCTGCTGTTTTCAATCAAAGCACTCGGAGATTTTTCTCTGCTAGGAATAGAAATACACATTTAATAAGCATAAACCTAATGCCCCCTGTTGGTTATATACAGCTTAAACCCTCGCCTGTGCTCACGGGGTCTCCTCATCTCCTACTGCTGACTAAAGCATCCCACAGAACATTTAAGGTTTTACATGGGCACAGAGATTATGCTCCAGAATCACCTGAATTAATTTCTCTCTTCTCTCACAGGCACAGAGCCATATTCTGGTACTTAAGATGCTTCTGTGCCTACAAAGCCAGCCCATACCACCAGAATGCTCTGCAATATGCTGTCCTCAACCACTGCACGTGGAAATTGCAAAATAATGGAATCACAGAATCATTAGGGTTGAAAAACCCCTCTAAGATGACTGAGCCCAGCTATTAACCCAGCACTGCCAAGGCCACCACTAAACCAGGTCCCCACCTGCCACATCCACACATCTTTTAAATCCCACAGGGGATGGTGACCCACCACTGCCCTGGGCAGCCTGTGCCAGTGCTTGACACCCCTCCAGCAACAGAATTATTCCTAATATCCAATCCAAACCTCCCCAGACCTCTCTGAGGCCATTTCCTCTTCTCCTATCACTTGTTACCTGGGAGAAGAGACCAACTCCCACCTGGCTACAGCCTCCTGCCAGGGAGCTGTAGAAAACAGCAAGGTCCCCCCTGAGTCTCCTCCTGACTAAACCAGCAGTGATACAGCCTGGGGCCTCTGTGTTACCTGTTAGAAAAAGGCAAAATGTTAATTGTGGGTCAGGTGTTTAAAACAAAAATTACTTGGGGTTTTTGGGTTTTCCACAACACATGTCAGTAGTTTCTGAGGAGACCTCCAAACTGAAAACTCACAGCATCTTTGGCTGGGTATGTATTCTGTGGTCAATGGAATTTTCCTTTATTGAGAAAAGCCCTAAGAACAAAATTAAACAAAATTAAACAAAATATTAATTAATTAATATTAATTAATTTAAAAAATACACAAAATTAAGTGAAGGGGTTTTTTACCAAAATTTCTTTGGCCAACAGCACTCTTTCTGTTGAGGTAATGTTGAGCACCTGGCTCTGCACAGCAGAAGGTGCTGTGGTCTCAGGAGCAGTAAGAGCCAATATTTTCAGAGGCAAAAATCACTCCTGTGAGTGACAGGAGGCTGCTTGTGCCCCTCTCTGCCTTTTAGCAAGGACCTCTGCCAGCCACAGCTGAACACTCCCTGTCCATCCTACCTGGCAGACACATCCCCAGAGGAGATGCTGGACCAATCCTCCATAGCTGGACAAGCTGAGGACCTTGTGCCTCAGAAAGACACCACTCAGTATGGAATCACAGAACCATTTCAGCTGGAAAAGCCCTTTAAGGCTATGGAAGCAATAGCTCAGAGCAATGCAGCAGAGCAGAATGCAAAGATCATCCTCTTCTCTTCACCTGGAAATAGCATCAGAACTGGAGGCACACAGCAGGAAATGCCATCTTCTCACAATTTACTGCAAATGCCACCATTAAAGTTGTTACATTTGTGAGGATTCCTGTGCCATCCCCTCTTGTTTGTGCCTGTGATGTGACAGACTCCAGGGTTCATCAGAGAAAGGAAGGCCAGGGCTGGGTACCTGCAGGAGCAGCCTCCTCCTGGGGACACACCTGGTGTCCAGCACACTGATGGAGAAGGTGCTTAGAGCCTAAGGGACTGTCAGTGTTACAGAATCACTGAATAGTTTGGGTTGAAAGATCACCCAGCTCCAAGCCCCTGCCATGGCCAGGGACCCCTTCCACCAGACCAGGTGGTTTCAAGTCCCACCCAGCCTGGCCTTGAACACTCTCAGGGATGGGACAGCCACAGTTTCTCTGGGCAATCTGTACCAGTGCCTCAGCACCCTCACAGTCCAGAAATTCTTCCTAATATCTAATCTAAGCCAGCCCTCTCTCAGTTTGAAACCATTGCCTCTTAAATCCCCCTGCATTCCCTTACCTTGGCTCCTGGAGCAGCTGCCTCTCCTTGTGGAACAGCCTCACTTCTGTCTTTAGATCAACAGCATGCCAGTGATATCAGGGTCAGGGGCAAGAGGCACAAACTGAACTCTGCATGAAAAGACAGAACACTGAAATACAGGGGAATACAAGGAGATATTTTGTGACTGCTGGCCAAACGAACCTCATCTCCCCCAGCCACACCAGGCACAGCCAAAACCTGCACCTCTGCTTTGTCTTGCTTAAATCACTGCAGAGCTTTTCTTGCTGCCTGCCTCAACCCTCCACAGCTGGCTGGCAGAGCTACCCCTCACCTGTGCTGAGCACAGCTTTTCTCAAGCCCCTCTCCTCGTTCCCTGCCAGGCTGGAAGTGGCACCCATCCACTGCAGGGGTGCTGAAATCCCCAGGGACCCCGGATGGGAGCCCTTGGTGCCCTGCAGGGTAACAGGTGTCACTGGCAAAACCAGCCTTACCTGTCCAGTTTTTACTATTTATCCCAGAAAGGAGGTGGGCTGGTGCTAATTCACCCCCTGGGTCTCATCCCAGCAGGATCAGGGAGGCAGCTGGTTCAGGTTCTGGAATTGCACCCTGGGGTCAAAAACTTGGGGCACCATCCCTCCAGTGACCTCAGTTGTCTCTGGATTTGGCCAAACCTATGTTTCACACCCAAAGTCTCCCAATTCCCCATCTCTGGCACAGCAGAGCTGAGCCAGAACTGTAAGTTATAAAACATCCAGGTTCCTTAATTGCAGCAGCACACAGAGAAAGATGGCAATGCTGAAATTACAGTATAAAACATGGGCAATGGAGAACCAAGCTGTAAGCATTTATTTGAATCAAATCCAGCAAAGCCTGCAACAATTTTCCAATATCCAGTTGCTCCTCAAACAAAAGGAGATGTAATTGTCTTTCTGCCCTTAATTTGAAAACATCCTACATTAGGTGATTTTTTGGCTATTCATTAATGAAATATAAACACTATCAGTAGTTAGGCAACAAAATTCCATTGCTGCTTTTGTCACAAAATATCTTTACTGAGCCACTCTTGAACCAGCATTATTTGGATAGAATTAAAATGTTATTTCAGGCCCTTTGATAGAGGTTTGGGGATATTTTTGGTCTTCCTGGCATTCTCCCATCCTGTCTTTTTTAAAATGAATTCAAGAAATCTCATAAGTGATAGGAGAGAGGGGAGATACATAAATCCAGCTACTTTTTGCAGTGTTAAAGTGTTTTGTGCAATCCAGTCTGACTTTATTCCATGCTGGGGAAGCTGATGCTTGTCCTCAGATGTAGTTCTTCGTGACCTCCAAGGCCATGAAGATAAGAAGAGCAAAGCTTTTAAAATAATGCAGTGTCATATCTCTGAAAGATTCCTGTAAATCTGCCTTTGAGCTGAAGAGAGGGAAGGAGAATCCAGCTGAGCAAAAGCTTTAAAAAATACATATGAAACACTACAAATCCGTGTAAACCACTCAATGAAACTGGAAAAAAAGGAGCAAAGAAGCACCTGCAAAACAGCACTGGAAATGGCACGTGATGCAAGAAAATGATAAAGAAACTCTTGTAGCCTTTAAGGGCAAGAAGTGAAATGCAAAATGCTCAAAGATGGCTCGGCTTGCTCTCTGCTTGATTTGAATTTCAAGCTCTGATGTACAAGAAGCTTTGTCTCCATGCAAGGTTTTGAAGTCCTGCAGGAGTGCCTGCCTGGATGCTTTTGCTTTGAAGCTGTCTAAAGCTTCCCTTGTCACCACTGTTTCACATTAAAATATATATTCTCCATTGCAGGACTTAGCAAATAGATTTTCAGCTGTTCTATCCCCTTCCTCCCCCTTGCTCCATCAGATTGTTTTCTTCAGGCTCCAAGTATATGCAGATTTAATGGGGAGATCTTAAAAAAATAATGCTTTCCTGAGAGAAAACAATAAGTTAAAAGCCATTGTTGTCTCATGCTGTCAGATTTTTGCCAACAAAACCAGAAAACATAATACAATCAGAATTATCTGTGCTGTGAAGCAAAACTGCCTGCCTCTTCTAAACCATTCTTTTGTCCTGGTTACATCAATTCCTGACACTGAAGCATTTCCATGATTTCAGCCTCCTTCCAGGTGATGCCCAGCCCCACGAGCTGAGCAGAAGACAGTGGATGCAGTGATGGTTCAGATCCCAGGCACTGCAGATTCCCTGTGCTCTGCATTTCAGGCTCAGTGCTGGGTCCTGTGCCAGACTCCAATGGCTCCCACATCCTCCCAGCTCACACCGAGCACCTTTGCCTTTCCCTCCTTTTCCAGCCTTCTCTTCCTCCCTCCACTTCATGCTTCTACTCATCACTCTCCAGTTTCCTCCTTTCCATGACTCAAACTCCTGCTCTCTTGCCTCTTAAACTCCTTTTCTCAGACTTATCTCCTCCACCTGCCTCTTCCAGGGAATGGATAAACACAATGGATTCAGAGAAGAGCACAGCAACAGAGACAATCACCTAACTTACCCAAGGATATGATGGTTTTGCAAAGGGAAGAGACCATTCCCTTCTTTCATGTTGCACATAAGTAACACTAATCAGGATCTGAAGATGATCTTTACCCATCACCAATTTTAAGAGGGTTTCAGGTAAAGCATTATGTATTTTAGAAATGTGAATACACTGTGGTGATCCATGGGCTGGCATAAGCAGAGGAACAAGGAACTGTGTCAGTGAGGAGCACCCTTAAAAGAGATTAAAGCAATTTGATTTGCAGCATGAGCAGGTCTGTCTCCAGTTACTCTCTTGTCTTTGCCTAGAAGGCTGAAATACACCTATTAATTGGAAATTAAATAACAAAATTCAGCTTTTAATGAATAAGATTTACTAATCCTACATTACGCTGTCTGAACAGAGACTCAGTGTAGAATATATTGCCTCAAATTCTTTTTATTCAAATCTTCTGTTTTTTCTTACTCCATCTACTAGTTTATTTCTCAAACCCTGCAGCTTTGGGTTACCCTTATGTTCTGAATCCTGTTTCAGCCCCATAAATCACAGAATGGTTTGGATTGGAAGAGACCTTAAAGATCATCTCATTCCAATCTCCTGCCACAGACAGGGACACCTTCCACCAGACCAGGTTGTTCAAAACCCCATCCAAACTGTCCTGGAACACTTCCAGGGATGAAGCAGCCACAGCTTCTCTGGGCAACCTGTGCCAGGGCCTCACCACCCTCAAAGGGAAAAATTTAATTAAAAAAAATCTAAATTTACCTTCCTTCATCTTAAAGCCATTGCCCTTGTCCATCTGCCCACGTGATTTAATCCCTCTCCATCCCCTCTGTGCCCTGCATTGCAGGAACTCTGTGTCACAGCTGCCCCAGGGCATCACCCCTGGTTTCCCTTCCATGTTCCAAATCCCACTCCCTCTCCCCAGCACTCCCATAAAACCTGAGATCCCTCTGGAAGTGAAACGACCCAACCCCTCGCAGTGTTTATTTCTATCCAGCAGTTCTTGGTGGAAATCACTTGAGCAGCTCTGGTTTATCTCCTTGGGAGGTTTCTTAAAGTGCTGCCCAGCTCTGGTTAATTTGTCAAGCTCCTGGACTTGCTGCATTACTCCCTATTCCCTTCCACAGTGTTCTTGGCTTTTCACAGCTGCTTTGCACTGTGGTGACATTTTCCCCAGGTTCACAGGGCCACCTAAAGCTGTTCCCTCTGAGTAACTCCAACCCTGTGTGCAAGGGTCACTCTGGTCTGCCCTGATTTTCAATTTCCTCCAGTTTTCTTAGCTAAGAGTACCCCAACTGGCAGATTTGGAGGAATTAATATGAATCTGGAGCAAAAGTAAATTTTTGCTGGAAATTCACCAAACTCCAAGGCACATGATGTCTTCCACATTCCTGCAGGACATCTCATATTTCTTCAGGTTTCCCAGGCTCTGAAGGACCAGCACATCAAACTCTGCACGTGATTCTGCCTGGGCCACCAGAGACAGGAGCTGAGTCCTGCTCCCTTCTGGGCAGATTTCTATAAAAGAACACAGAAGATCTTAATAAATAAGAAAAATTGGTAAATTTTCTTGGAGGCTGCTGGTGAAAATAGGCATAGCCTTATGTTACACCCTTCTGGGATTCCTCAAGCAGCTGTCCAGTTCAAATTAACCGAAGACATTTGTTAATGCAACATGTCTTCTTAATTTGTTGTTTCCTTTTTTGAAAGGTGTTTTGATTAAATGGTTTTTCACTTATCAAACTTCAAGTCTTGAGTATAAAGTTTAGGGAGGGGAAAAAACCCAAAAGGGAATGAAGTATAGATTTATTTTTGTCAGCTGGGATGTTTTCCAGGCAGGTTACCACAAGACAAATAAACCCCTCCAGGTACATCAGTGTGACCAGAGCTAATCCAAATAGCATCAGGTGAGGGCAAGAGCCTCTCAGCACAGCTAAACCAGATTATTTAGGCATCTGCAGAGAGGCCTTTTCTTCTCTAACACACACATCAGCACTTCTTTAGCCAAATTGAACTCGTTGAAGAACTCCCACTTTGTCCTGATGGTGGCTGTACCAAGGGGCTGGAGAAGTCACAGCTGGGGGTCACAACGTCTTGGGTGTGCACTGATTATTTCTGGTATAAAGTTCTCCAAGACATCTACAGCCAGAAGACCCCATGGAAGTGCTGCAGGGGCCTGAACCATTTATTTAAACTTTCCACTGCACTGCTGCTACCACGTGTTTTCTTTCACACTTCCCTGGTCCAAACAGCGTGGATGCCAAGATAGCTGGGACTGGGGAGAAGGATGTGGAGTTGTTTCTGATTCCCTGGCAGCAGTGAAAAATGATAATTGGGGCAATCTGATTAAATTCTCTATTGTTTTTGGGGAGCTGTCATTGTTTAAAAGACATGAGGTTATCGGTTCTGCTTGTGAAGGAAGACACACTGAGGGATTAATTGCTTTCATTATGCAATAAGTTATCTATTCTCATCTAACTGCTGCTGCCTTTGCTCCTACGGGACCTGTGCCCCTCAGTTTTGGCAAGCAGGAATTCTGTGGCCTTAATATTCACTTTGATTGTTCATCCTTTGTTATGGTTCATCCATACAGTCTCTTGGAAAATTTTTGATCACCTAGGTGGCTGTTGTTCACCAAAAAGTCCTTCTCTTGCTGTGTCTGTGGCCAGCAACCTTCCCCCATGTCCTTTGGCAGCCTTTGAGCCACACCAGGAGGTGACAGAACAACATCTGGCACTTTGCAGGTTCAGGGGATAACACTTCACCTCAGCTTCTCCAGGGCTCACAGCTGAGGAAGACCTCAGGGCCAATGTCCCAGAGAGCCTTTTCTGAGATCAGGGAGCACAGAAAGAGGGACTGCCACTAGCTCTGGTATGGAAACCTGCTCCAGACTTCAGCAGAAAGGTAAACAAGATGCCTGGAAAATGGTGGGATTTGGGGAATTTTCAGGCAATTTGGTGCTGTTCTCCAAAATGATCTTTTTGTGGTTTTATTTTCTGAGGAATATTTCTACCACAAACCCTCACCTAAGCACCCAAATTAAGGAATAAGTTACACCCCTTGTCTAGTTACTATATGCGATCCAACTGCTCACCACTGCAGCTGAAGATCTTACCTATACAGACATAATTCTGTTTGAGAATATTTGAAACCTGCCAAGGGAAAAGATAAGCAAGCACATATCACAGGATGTGAGAAAAAACCACACATTTCATCCAAACTGCCTGTTGGGCAGGGTATTGCACCTCACCATCTTCCTAAGGTTTTGGGTTTGGTGTTTTTTAAGTTTTCCCACACAACCACAATGGAGCTGTCAGTGCAGTTTTACACAGATCCCCAGTAGGGGTGAGACAGTGTGATCTCCAAAAACTCTGTTTGTGTTCATGGAGGATTTCTCTTTAGGTGTTCAAATATTTACTGCAGAGAGATTCATAGACCTATTATAATTACATTTTATTTACTGATCAAACCTCTGACTGTTCCTAGTGCCTTAATTACTAAACTTGGATTTCTTCCAGGAAGAGATAAACACCAGTAGGCAGATGGGGAAGAAAAAAAAAAGAAAAGATAATTTAACATTTCCCTGGAGAAACAACAGAGAAGAAAACATTTAACAATAACCAAAATTAAGAATAGATTAAGATGTTCAGTAGTGATTGTTCATGGACAAAATCAGACACACTAGAAAGGGACACAAGCCATGTTACAGCTCCCTGTACCCAGCTGGTCCCTCGTGTCCATTCACCCACCAAGGTTCCTCTTGCCCCTCAAATAACTCTTTTTACTGGACTTTTGGCACTCCTTATGTGGATTATTCAAAGGCCTGGTACAACACACCACTGAGAAATTTTTCTTGTTATTCCACCTGAGGTTTTCCCTTCTGATCATCAAAACTTTGGCTTTAAAGGCTCTGTGACCTGCTGGCTGCAGTTCTGTGACACCACAGGAGTTCACCAGTTTCCCTGCAATAATTTGTTCTGGTTTTCAGCTGGGGATGGAAATTAAACTCGAAGTAACACACAGGCAACTCATATTAATCAATACAACTTCCCAATGCTGCAGAGAGCTGTGACAAGCTTTCCTGTGAGCTAAAGTCAGGAGGGCAAAAAAATCACACAGGAACTTTGCAAGGCAGAGTTCCCACTGAACCCCTTCTTTCAGCACCAGGGTGTCTGGCATGAGCAAGAGCTCCAGGAAATCTGTTCCAGGTCCTTTCTTGGATGTGTATCACACACACACACACACACACACACATACACACACATGCTGCTGGCTGTTGGAGAAGGGTTTTCCATTAAGACCTCACATGCACACACTCAAAAACCCCCATCCTGAACAAAACACTGCTCTTTTCCTACCCAAAGGGAAGCCAAGAGCACAATCCAAACATACACAAGAGCTAATTTATTTGCTGGGCTGTTGCAAGGTGCTCAGAGAAGGGAAGGACATGCCAAGCTTGCAGACTCTGTGGTGTGGTATGGGATATCTTCCAGCTGGTGGCTTTCAGTTTGCTGCCAAGGGCCTGCAGGTTCATTTTTAAGGGGTCACAAGTGGTAGAAAGAGAATAAGACTAACATTAGAGCATTTAAATGCACTTTTACAGAAAGTAATAAAGGAGTCTGTCTATGAAAAGTGCTAAAAAAAACCCCTGTTCTTAAAAAAACAATGTGGGAGTATTCCCTATCCCCATATCAAAGCCCTGCTACCAAATCCCAGGTTTGGTATGAAGAAGGAAGGAAGATGAGGGTGTGCTGCTCTGCAATCTCATCTCTTCTTCTTGCTTGACCCCACTTCCCAGGGGGATGAACTTTCCAAACTCAGCTGGAAGCAAGTTCAGCCTGAGCCTTACCAAGCCCCCAAACACCAGCCAAGAACACCACGTGCATGTGGAAAACAGGGGCTGAGAGGGAAAATCCCACTGTGCTGTTGTGAGTGGACAGGCAGTGTCAAGAGTTCAGTTCATGGTATGAGCTGGGTGTTACAAGAGTTGCCAAATCCCATGCAGGGCAGAGATTTCACTGCTCACGTGGTCATTTCTTCAGTGTGAAAGAAGCACAGCACCCAAACTTGCCTCTTCCTGACTTAATTTGGGTGTTCATTTTGCTATTCCTGCTGCGGAGTATAAAACCATAAATCACATTTCCTGGGAGAGTAGAAGAAAATGCATACCTTTCTCATCATACAGGATAAGACAGACATAATTTAAATACAGATGTTCTGAAGATGATGCATCTGAGGCATTTTTCATTTTTTCAGAAAATCAGACTTAGCTCTAAAACCATCTGGAACTTGAAAATGAGTACAGATTTCCCAGTTACATCATTAGAGTTTCAAAAATAGTCCATTACATCAGATACAAACTAATTTACCTGCATTATTAGTCTTCATTAGTTGTATTACTAATCCTCTCAGGAGAGTCAGCTGTGAAGAGCAACCACCATGAGCAAGGCTAAATGCAAATAACATCAACCATTATCTTTTTACCTGTTTTTGACATTTATAGAATTTGTGCCAAACTCATCCCAAGAGCAACACAAAAATGACACCCTGGGTCAGTTCACTCCCCTCCCCTCAAATCTTCAGTCAATACTCATTTATTTTCTTTGACAGATTTCCTGTTTCCCCTAATTAAGCACATTCTGTCTCAGACAAGACACATAAAACATTATTCAACATTTAAATAGATCCTAGAATTTATTTTCATTTCTTTTTCTCTACCCAGTGGTCTTTCTTGGTCTTTGCAGCACTATCAGCTCTTTCCAAGGGAGCAGAAATGAAGCAAAACCTTAATCCTAGCAAACAGCTTGCTGCCTGCCTTTAGGAAGTATCTAATGGATTTCCATCCCCTGGCAAAGGAGAAGGCTTCAGCTTTCATGTGTCCTGTAGGTTATTGTGGAGCTGTGCATTTCTTTGTCTCTCCAAGCCAAAGAGACATGTCCCCAGTCTCCTCAGCAGATTATCACTGCTATGTCCTGAATTATGGATGGCCTGAGTGCTCAAACATCACTTAACTAGGTTTTATTTAAAAAGATAACTCCATGAGACAGTGCAAGCCAGCCAATGAACCCAAGCCAATAGCCAAGGAGAAAAAGAAATGTGTACCTTTTCCTCCTGTCCCTTTCACTGACTTAGGATCTGGGCCCAGATTCTCTACCATTTTGAAAAGGTTACACATACTCCAGCTTTTTCAACACCCTATTTCATAAAGTGTAATTTGCTCAGTCTCTTCTCTTTCTGGGTGGTCGGTGTCAATTCATCATTCTCAAGTAACACTCCATGGTTGGTTTCTGCTATTTATTTATTTAATGTTTCGTATTAACAGGGGCAGATGCTCTGCTGAGTTGTTTTAGAAGTGTTGCACCACTAAGTCAGTGAGGTTATTACCAAAATAGAGGAGTGTTTGCTCCAAAGGCTGTTCAACACCTCCAGGGTATTCCTAAATACCCAGTTATGCCAGTGCCACCGGGGCAATGTTGTTGTCACTGCCCACTTTTACCTCACTTATATTTAGATATATTCTTAAGATGCAAGATGTTGTTTCCTTAGTCAGGGCCATTTTGTCAGCCACAAAAGAAAGAAAGAAATGACTGTGTTTGTCTTGTGAGATGTCTTCTCAGCTATGGTTTGTTACAACCCAAAAGAGATCTTGCTGTCACCACAGTCCTTCGTAACCATGATGTCCCAGGGGCTTCTCCATTACCAGGGAACACCAGGACTCAGGAGTAGTGAAGCCAGCACCCTTAATCTCACTGAAAGCAAAGGATTAATTTTCCTGAGCAACCCTTGGGTCACTTGCCCAAGAACCAAGGTGAGTGTACCTGGCAGCTGATCTCAGCCATTCACTGCACACCACTGCACTGACAGGTTCTTCTGAAGGGCTTTCCTCTCTGGTGACCCTGCAGTCAAATCTTCCACATTGTAAGTATTCTTTTAGGGAGAGAAGGGGTATTCCTACATAAGTGAGCTGCAGTCTGTCCTGTGAGCTTCCCACTAATTTGTCCCCAATACTCTGTGAGCTTGGCTGCAGTTCCTGTTCTTTATGTCTGCAGACACTTGACTGAGAGCTCTCTGTAATGGAAATATTTGGCAACTGGGCTTTGTGACCATTTTTTCTGCTGACTTAATTTCTTCTGACCAAATACTGGAGGAATGAAGAAGAGATCTGTTTTAAATAATGAGGATATTTGACTTGGGAACATGATGCAGCTGCTTCAGTATTAAGAAAAAAATAATGACTTTAAAATTATTTTGTCTGTCACGTGGGAAAGCACTGCAGAAAGGCACAGGGAAAAGAAAGCTTCTGGTGTGAAGGAAAGAACACAATGGTAGAACTCAAAGAGGGACTTGATTTGGCAACCTTTATCATGAGCCTGCATGTACCCAGGTGGCCAAGGGGGCCAATGGCACCTGGCCTGTATCAGCAATAGCGTGGCCAACAGGACCAGGGAGGTGATCCTCTGTACTGGGCATTAGTGAGGCCACACCTCAAATCCTGGATTTATTTTTGGGCTAAAATATTCCCTCACCTTCATGAATTCAGTCATCCCCTTGCTTCCTTCAGAGTGTTGTCTTGCATGGAGCTGCCCAGGACTCACATTTCAGCCCTCACAGCAAGGGGCTAAGGCTGAGCCACAATTCTACACTCTAAAGAGAGAACCTCAGGAACCACTGCAATACCATCACAATGGCTGCTTAATGTTAAATTTAAAAAAAATATTTCATCTAATGATACACATCAAGAGTTTTAGAAACAGAAATCTATTATGACAGCATGATGGGATTTTCCCAAACTTTCATTTTTCAAGCTGTGGGGAACAAAAACTACAAACACAGATCCAAGATAGCAGTAGTACACTTGAATTTAAGCATTTACTTTCCTTAATGCAATGAGAGGCAAAGGGAAAATTATAACGTTATTAATGATACAAGTGTCTTCTGAATTCTGTGTACCTTTGCCTTGTGCTATGTTCTGAACAATGGAAAGGATGCAGTGGTCAGCAACAAGAAGAAAATAGTTTTCATAAGGGATGTTTGTGTCTAGCACAGCTTATTAAGAAAGTTTATATAAGTATCCTGTTCCAGTACCTAATCCACCAAAATAGGTCAATCAGGCATTGCCAGAGAAAAAGAAACTTTCTTTTAAATAAACTGTTTGGGAACTTAATTCAGTTTTTATTAAACTACAGGGTTCTTCCATTTTTTTCATCTCCAGGGATTAATGTGGATATGATAGAAGCTACATGCCTGACTTGGGCCTGTCAGTTCTTTCAGTCCACCAGCACATTCCAGAAAAGGCAAGTTTGGCTTTTCCACGAGGGGAAATGTACAGCAGTGCACCAAGTCAGCAGCCCTCTACCAAAATACCCAAATGCCAGCCACCAAATGCCCAAGTGTTTGGATTCTGGTGATGCTCCAGCATGTGCAGTTCTTGTCTGGCAGATGCTTTTCTCCCTGCAGCCCATCCTGACCGAGCCACCACTGCTGCCACTCACTCTCTGCAAAGGTGGGATGCTGCTGCTGGCACAGCCTTCCCCTGCTGCCTTTTTCTCTCTCTGAATATTCAGGTCTTACCACTGCTGTTGTTCCTGTTTAATCCTCGGGATGACTCAGAATTGTTGCTATCAATGCAATATCAGTTTGCTCTATCTTTGCATAAAATGACTCGTGCTGCACACCAGGAGAGTAAACAGAGTACCTCTCACTTTTAAAGGTGGAAAATGAGGGTCTGGGGAGCCATAAAACCATCAGTCTGGAAAAAAAAATAGCCCAAATTATTAAACAATCTGTTTATTAACACCAGGGGGACTATAAAGTGATTTTTAAAAAGCTAGAACGAGTGTCAAGAATACATTGTACCCAACCCAAACTCATCTCTCTCTTTTGACAGGATGAGTGGGAAAGCAGGAGGTGGTAGATGTTGGGTGTCTTGATTTCAGTGATGAGAAACAAGGGAAGTGTTGTTTCCAGGAGCTTGCAAAAAGATGCCCCAACAGTCTGTCCTCAGACTGAGAGCACACATTGCCACTGGGCTCCTGAAGTGGTCTGTCCTGCTGGATTGCACTCAGTTATTCCATTCACCATGTTAATGGTGCAAAGTAAAGCTTCAGAAACATGCAGGTGGCCTCAACTGAGAGGGACCTACCCACCAAGGAGGGCAGGACATGCCCACAGAGAAACCAGGAGCAGGTGTGCCCAGGCAGGGCTGAGAGGCAGGAGGCTGGAGGGGAAGGGAGTGCTCTCCCCTCCCTGCTCACAGAGCTGTGCCAGACCAGCAGAGCATCAGCAGCCACATACCCCTGCAAACACACCTTCTAGGTGCTCAAGGTGTAAATTAGGGTTAGCTGTCAACCTAACCTAATTTGAAATTAGTCACTTAATCTCTCTTTGACAGCTTCTTTGGCACCCACTGCAAGGGAAACATCTACTGAAAATAAAAATAAAAAACCCCAAGATATCTAACAGTGGCTGTCAGTAATATCTTATTTAAGCAAGACAATGTGTCCACAGCCCTGTCCCATGCTGTTATATATTTCAGAACAGTTAGCAATAAATATCTGACTGTATGTTTAGAGAAAGCAGTGGCAGCTGGGAACATTGACAAGCAAGCTCCATTTCCCTGTTATTTACTGTTGAGCAGAGGTATTGATAAGAGAGCCAGAGGGAGGATGCACATTTCTCTCCATCTGCTTTATTATACCACTGTAAGGCACAGCATGAATGTCTCTGTAGAGTCAAGTGGAGAAAATAATAACTAGGTTTTAGATGAGAAGGAATTTAACTTGCACTTCTTCCGTCCCGAACTGATCCCACCACACCTTTCAGAAATGTGGTGTCACATGTGGAAGCCTTCTGCCAGACCTTTATTCTCCTCCTCACCTGAGCCACAGAATCATTTGGTCCCTTCCCATGGGCTTTCAGATTCTCTTCCTGGTTTAGGTATTTTTTAAAGATAAAGTCATCTGACACCTGAGGCAATTGGTGGGAAGTCTGAGGAGAGATGTCTGTCTCCTCTCCAGGGAAGCTTGTCCCAATTTACTAGAGCTTAGAGCAGTTCAAATCTCAGTTAAAAGACATATTTAGCAGGCTGGAAAGCTCATCAGGAAGCAGTGAAATGGGTATCCCAGGGTGAGATGGTGGAGTAGCACCATGAGCAAGCAACCTCTGAGTCCCTCCTCTACCCAGGGTCCCCACAGATCTCCTGGGTCTGCACTCAGAGCTAAGGGACAGGGAGCTCAGTGCAGCCCTAAATTCCAGGGATTTTCTGCAAGATTCCTCTGGGAAGTTTGTCTGTTGGGGGGAACAATATCAGTGTGAGCTGGGACCCCTGCCTGGGCCCTGCCCCCACATGTGGGACAGGACAGGGTCTCCCTGGGACCTGCCCCATGAGTGATCAGCCTCCGTCAGCACTTCTGGCAGAGCTGCAGTCTTTAATTACACTTTTCGACTTTGATTTTCAAAGTTTTGTTCACAGCAAGAAAAAGATCATTACCCTCATTTCACAGCTTCGTGCTAACAAAACTGCAGCGAAGTTCAGGGAGACACAGCAGGAGATCATCTACTTTTGAAGCAGGGAGACATCCCTGGGTAACCCAGAGTCAGCACAAAGTACCACCAGGGCTCATCTCTTGTGACCTGCTCTAAAACAGGGGAAGGAAAAAAAAAAAAAAAGGCACTTCTTTC
This sequence comes from Chaetops frenatus, assembly GCA_013400775.1. NCBI lineage: Eukaryota > Metazoa > Chordata > Aves > Passeriformes > Picathartidae > Chaetops > Chaetops frenatus. Next base: position 524,540 of record VZTR01023317.1, on the reverse strand, counting down.
CCCAAAAGACCACTCCCCGCAGGATATGTGTGATGAGCAGTCTCAGGAAAGGTAGTGGAACATCTTGTGTTAATACTACGACCACACTTTTGCCTCGCATATATTTTTCTCACCTTACTGATAACACCTTAGGGCATTGGAATGGGAAGAGTTGAAACTTTGCTTTCACTGCTTACTCTCCTGACTCCCTTATTCAGATTTAGACAAGTCAGCATCAGCTTTGCTTAACATCCACATTCATTTTAACTCCACATTCCCCTCCCCTCGCCCAACGCCATGCTATTTGCAGAAAGAATTAACCACAGCCAGGCCAAGCACACCGTTGTGCAATGAAGATGTTTCTGTGCCTGGCACATTTCAGGCTTGCTCTCACTCACCACAAAACCCACAGAAGGAGGATTACAGAGGAAGGAAAAATCAGCATCCACAGCCCAATCATTGGTTCACAGTCGTTTCCTACCATCAGTTCAGTTTCTTACCTTTGCCATATTTTAAGGGTGTATTGGAAAAAAAAGGAAACCTCCAGGGATCCTCCTTTCTGCCTTCATCTGAGCTAGATAACCTACAGCAAAGGGAGCAACCATCTCCTCCCTGTGCTGGCATGGGAAAATCAGAAAATGGATCTGCTGCTGAGCACCCTGGTTTAGGCTGCTGTTCTGTTAAAAGGCTCTTAGTGACCACTAGGTGGGGAGAGAAACTTATTGTCCTTAAATCCCACGGAAAATACTCAAGCAGCACGGTGTACTCTTGCTCCAAACCCTCAGTGTTTAACCTGACCTTTTCCCTCCCTTCCCAGCTGCAGATGAGTGGTGGGGCCATGAACTCGATGTGATTGGAGGCAAAAAAATTCCTCAGTATGATCTGCGGGTTTCATTTATGATCTGTAGCTTTTCTGAGCTCTGTTGCAATCCCTGAGATATCAGATCTTAAATTTGTTGATGGTGCAGGAGTAAGTTTAATATTATGTACAGGAAATGTTGGGCCAAAGTAATTTTTAGGGGTGAGTTCCTTACTGACAGATTTATTTGGCTGAGGGATTTGGACTATTGTGTATCTCTTTGGTTATTAAATAGAAGGTATTTTGAAAAAGAACTGGGTTTGCAGCTTGTGAGTCCTAGGAGAGAATGATCAGATTCAGACAGTTTAAGAAAGATGACTGAAGAGATGCAAGACATGAATTATCTCTCCAGTTATCTCAGAGATGCCAATGTTCCCTCTTTCCAAAGATTCAGTCATCCAAGTTCTCATTAGATAAGTACTTACAGGGGTGCCTGGGGTCTGTGGAGGGGTGGATCTCCCTAAAGAATCATCAATCCTTCTCCATTGGCAACCAGAACCCCCAAGTCAGCCACTTTCATGAGTGCATTCAAGTGGCTGGCATGAATCTGAGCCCGTGTGCCTAAATGCTGCCTTGCAGAGCACCAGGGACCCTCACAGTGTTTGCTCTAGGCAGAAATGCAGCCCTGGCGTTTTCCCATGAAGACAGACCCAGCTGATGAAGGTGCTCAGCCCTGCCGTGGCCAGTCCCCACTCACGCCCAGCTGGCTTCTTTAAACCCAGGCTGGTCTGCACCGAGAACGGGGCTGCAGCACGGACTTGTCCTCAGAAACCCGACCTGCTGGTATTTGCTTTAGAGGCAGAAGCAGAAGCTCTCCCTCTCACTTGCAGTCTGAGCTGAGAACTACAACAGCGCCCACAAACAACTGTGGTTGCTATAAAAATTGTCTCCTAGTCACCTTTCAGTAGCAAATACCTTGAAAGCATTTGGCTTCAGTAGCTCTAAGTTTCTCACTTCATGCCTGGTAGTAAACAACACTATCCTTCAAGCAAGATGTGAAGGTTGCCATGGAGCTCCCAAATCTTTCTGATCCAAGAGAAGTTAATGCTTCAACTACAGCATTTTGATGGGAACGTTCTGTGTGGTCTTTTTTTCCACCACATTCCCTGATAGAGGAATCATTACCTATGACCAAATAAGAGAAGCACTTGGCAGCTACTGCACTCATCCACCAAGTTGAGTGTAATGTACTTCCAAGAGGAACATCTGGCTCTGTAATTTTGCTCCTTGGCAATGCAGCTGTTGTCTTCATGGCTGGCTACCCCTCTCTGCTGGCAGCTGTGAAACTGCATTGGGGTATGCTTTGGACACAGACTGCTGCTTTATGATATCTGGATGTTCTTTGCCCTATCCTTCTTCCCAAAACTGCCTACATCTAGGAATGATTTTGCTTTGCAAATGAGTTCAAGGTGCAGTTCCTCAATATTCACCTCACTGCAGGTGGGAGCAGCTGGGGAAGAACAACAGCATGGGCCTGTTTACATACTCAGCAGAATCAGCAGCAGGTGTCAGTGAATTGGACACCTCACCTGCAGTTAGCAGGCACACATCATCACAAATGCTGCCCCCACACACGCCAAGAGAGGAAAGAACTCTTGTCTCATTCACAGGCCCTTTTATGGAAGCTTTGCTGAGACCTTAAGTGAATCTGAGACAGAAAATAATGAGTTTTCAAAGGAATTTAAATGTCAGATTTCTCTGTTTAACAATAGTAAAAATTTAGCATGTACAAGTCTCAGGCCACCACCTCTAAATCTGCAGAGGGGCAATGCAGCATTAACAACTACAGTGCTGCCTAAACACACAGGAACTGGCATGAACCTGAGTAGGGGGAGGTTTAGGAAAAACAACCAACCAACCAACCAGAAAATCCCAGCAAACACAAAACTTGCACATACTGTGGTCATCATCACAGTGTTTGGCCCCAAAAAACAGACAATTTGAGGTGTCCAAGAATTACTGTGCAACAGTGTGCTTCCACCAGAAATGGGCAGAGCAGGTGCAAAGGGATCCCAAGAACAGGTTTTTTTGTAGAAACCACAGAAAAGCCCACTTCAGAAAATGAAAAAAATTCTCTATCAGCTAACAAACGAAACAAAAAACCCCTTTATTTTAAATGAGTTTGGAGGTGACAAGGCAGTGTCCCCTCAGGAACAGTGACATTAAGGGTGTTCAAAGTCCCTGCCTGCTCCACAGAGAGTGGGATTTTGGATAGACCACAGTAACAGAGCTCAGTAGCTCAAGGTGACACAAACCCTGCTTTTAAACTGTAATATTCCCACTTTAGTGCTCCATGGTTTCTCCATCAAACAGTTGGAGCATTTCCCCAGGATCCAAACCACAGTTGGCCTCTGATGCTCGGAATAACCTTTTGAGCAGATAAACCCCCCATTTTCTGTCAGGTACAGCTGCGTGTTTCTTACAGCTCCCTGGTGGGTTGCCATGAAAGCCAGTGTCAAATTAATAAAAGCCTTAGGAAAAAATGTCACGGGGTCAGACACTGCTCCATATTTGGGGCTGCTAATTACAGAGAGGGAGGAGAGGCTGGGATTTCACCTGCTGGCACTCTTCTCACCACTACTCGTAAACCAGAAAATGCCTTCATGGCTGGACACGGGGGTCAGCTGTGAGAAGAGGGAGAGAGGGAGAAGCAAATAGCTTGTTAGAGTTTGAAAGCTCAAGTTCTGCCCCTGCATCTTAACAGCAAAGCTGTGTGTATCCACAGTGGGAAACAGCAGCTGTGAGCAGCTGCCTGTTGTGAGCAGTAACCTCGTGGTTATGGGAAATTGCTTGCCCCATCAGACCCGTCCTGCACAAATGTAAATGTGGTTTCTGCACTCTGGAAGGAAGAAAAGGTGGATGTGGTTGTGCACCTGAGAAGATCTCGTAGCTGTATTGTCATATCCTTTTGCATTGTAGGCCCATTTTGAACCCACTCTTCTGAAAGACCAAAATTTGCCAGCTTGTTGGTTCCCCGACTGTTGTGGCTGGGTACCAGGGGATTTGCCAGCCAAAGAAATTTAGTCACAGGAAGTGTCCAGACTTGGATTTTGCCTCTTGGGACAGAATGGCAGCAGGTGGTAGGAGTTGTGTGATGTAACAAGTTCAAGCACAAATTCAAGCCCAGTAAACAGGATGGTCTCAGCAGGGAGAGGCAACAAGAGGAGGATGGAACAGCTGGACTAAGGAAAGGCCTCTGTGTCATAAGGTGTTCATTGTCTTCAGAGTCCTTGATACAGCTGGGTAGGGAGAGAAATGCACTCTCCTAAAGAACATTTCCAGGCAAACATCTCTGCTGTAACAGAGAGCAGCAGAGGAGCCCTGGCCTGAGCCCTGAGAATGGTCTGCCCTGCTTGAGTGGCACCTGGAGAACAGTTTCCACAGAGCTCACAGAATCACTGAATGGTTTGGCTTGCAAGGGACCCAAAAAAATCATCTAGTTCCAACCTCCCTACCATGGGCAAGGACATCTTCCACTAGACCAGGTTGGTCAAAGCCCCCTCCACGCTGGCTTTGGACACTTCCAAGGATGGGCATCAACAGCTTTTCTGGGCCACCTGTGCCAGGGCCTCACCACCCTCACAGTTAAGAATTCCTTCCTAACATCTAATCTGAACCTGGCCTCTGTCATTTTCAAGCCATTCCCCATTGTCCTATCACACTCTGCCCATATAAACATTCCCTCTCCAGCTCTCCTGGAGGCCTTTTTGGTACTGAGAGGTCACAGTGTGGTCACTCAGAGCCTTCTTCCCTCCAGGCTGAACGGCCCCAAGTCTCTCAGCCTTCCGTTGTAGCAGGAGAGCTCCACCCCTCCAATCCTCTTCATGGCCTCCTCTGGACTCACTCCAAGGTCTGTATCTTTCAGTTTTAGCACCTTACACTCAGTCCTTCCCAAGTGCTGCAGAGTGGCAAGTCCCACAGCAGGAAAATCCCATGAAGAGCTGCTCTGACCCCCAGCTTGCACTCAGAGCAACCTGCTTTAGGCACAGCACATGACTGAAAGGCATTTACCTCAGCCAGAGATAACCAGTGGTCATGGCTCAAGGGCATGGGCTGCTATTTCTGGCAACCCCAGAAGCTCACACGTCAGCTGGACAGCACCTCCCCTTCTGGTTCCCCTTGTGTCCCCTGCACCTTTGGCCTGTGAGAGGCTGAGGGTCCCTGTCCCTCTGCCCAGTGCTGGGTGTGACAGGAGTGTGTTCCCACTGCTGCCTTCAAAGCACTGCACAGAGCCATTGGAGCAGGGGCCACGGGGACAGGAGGGCAATTAAATCAGGATATTATGCAAACATTGAATCAGAACACAAAACAGACCTTTTACAGAAATAAAAAGCACAGGTTAGGCTCTCCCTGGTTTCCACCAGCACACACTCAGCCCAGTTCCATCAAAAGCAAGGCAGGCAGTGACATGGGTGAGTGCTGAAAGGCTGTTGCTCTGCTATTCACAGCATGACAAGTCCCAGAAAGAGCTGTCACATGAACCCACTCTCCTGTGATTTCCCCATGGACTGTTTTCCAGTCCTCCTTTCCTCCTTACCTCCTTACAGCACAAATTTGGAGAAGGACTGTTAACAGAATCTGGTCAAAAAGATTTGGGAAATCTCATGAGGACGGATTTCTAAAGAGCTTGACAGCTCCTTTTCTGGGAAAATCTATGAAGTAAGTTTATTTGTATTATTCCATGTATATCTTCTTTTCTTTCTTTTTTTTCACCAAAAATCAAAATATAGCCCAGAATTATCTTGGTAGAATTGAAAGAGGCATTGAAATGATAGCAATCTAAGCTGTACTTCCAAACTGGTAAAAAAAAATTAATAGTACTCAAGACATCTAAGAAAGAAGAGAAATGTATGTATCATTCCATTATCCAGATTTCATGCCACTATTCAGGTATTTAATGAAGGGCTTTAACTGGGGATTCTTATTTGTAATGTTTAACAAGTAACTAAAATAGGAAAATTGGTCTGAATGAGCATTTTGAAAGTGGATGAAGCTCTGAGGATGAGCTACAGGAAGGACTAAAAGCCACTGGAGGATTTCAAACAGTTTAACAGTGACAGGCTGAAATGAAGGCTCTTATTCCTGCTGTTCATTTGCAAACAAAAGATAGGTCTGTCACCCATAACAGAGGGAATGTCACCACATCTGCCAAGATTCCAGCCCTTTCCCTCCTCAGGTAGGGCTGAGACAGGGCTGAGACCTGCAGAGAGGACAGGAGGGACTGAAATGCTCTTGGAAGCCATCAGCTCTCTTTGCTGTTGTGCACCTGAACAGCACCTGGCACGTGGGTTTCCCAGCCCAGCTGATGATGGTGATGAAGGCTGGTGGGCTCAGGGCTGTGTGGGAGCCTGGATGTTCTTCACCATCATCCCAATCCCTGGGGCCCAGGGGATAAGGAGGAATTGCTCTGGAGGCTGTGGCTACCATGGAATTTCTGCAGCTCCGTGCTCTCAGGCTGCTTGGGTGCCCAGGTGGACAAAGACAACAATCTGTGACAAAAGGAAGGCTTCACAGCTGGGAGCCCAGGCAAAAGCCAGGGCAACACATGGTCACAGGGCTCAGATGAGTGTAGTGGGCTTTGGGAAAAGCTGTTCCAAGAAAATATTCTACTGGATGATGCCTACTGAGGCCAGGCTGTGTCTCCAGATTGCCTGCAGGAAGACTGGGGGCTCTTCTGCCCCTACCAGTGATGAGCAAAATCCGTCACAGGAGTGCATTTTCTCCTTTAAAAAGCTCGTTGTCAGCTTAGACCAAGCACTTTCTGGGTGACAATCAGCCCGTTGGTTTAGCTGTGTCATGGGCCCACACCCTTCAAACGAGGCAGGAGCTGGTCCCTGCCCTGAAGATCAGCAGTATAAATAGACATAAAAAAGATCATTCCACACATGAGATAAGGGCTTCACTTGGATGACCCAGTCTGCTTGTGCCAGTCTGAGCTGCAGGTTTGGAAATGGTGCTCCTGGGCCTCAGTGCTGTGCTTTGGCACAAGGCTCTGCTCAGAACAGGCTCAGCAAGGAGACACAGCATAAAAACTGTGACATCCCTTTGCTTGCCACCCTGGTCCTCCTGCTGTCTGCCTGCTCCTGGAGTGTGGAGGCAGCAGCCGCCTTCTGCTTATTTTTGAGCGGAGGCAGAAAGATCACATGAAGCAAAAAAGCACATTCCCTTCCTGGAAGCAGCCTGCTCCCTCCTTTCCAAGAGAGTAAAATCTCTGCATGAATGTTTTATGAATCAGACGTGTGTTCATTTCAACGATAAAGCCAGCTTGGCAATTTGGGCTGGAAAAGGGGGAAGCTGAAAACCTGCAGGTTCCAACTGGCATGTTTTTAGACACGAACCTCTCCCCCCCATTGGAAGCACTACACTTGGGCCCATCCAACTTGGGGAATTTCTCTGCTTTTAAAGAAATTGCAGATTATGTCCCAAGCATTACTCAGAGGTGAACAAAACAGATTTGTCCCTGTAATGACTTCACTGAGTACATGCACACACGGTGCTAATTGATCACAATGTTGGTGCCCTCAGTGCTGCTTGATTTCCTGATTGCAGCCCTTTCACATTCCCAGCAGTCAACCTTCTGCAGAGGCAAATGCCATTTCAAGGTGCAGAAGAGGCATAGATAAGATTTCTCTTTGTTTAACCTCCTGCTGTACTGCTCAACTTAAAATAAATGTAATTTAGGAAAAAAATCTCAGTGGAAAACATCATAGGTAGGGAGAAAGAAATTGCCTGAAGTGTTTTTTTTCTGCTATGCTAATCCCAGGCTGAATGCTTACCTAATGCCACTTCTCCCCAGTGTGACAGGGAGAGGTAAACAGCGTTTGTTAGACATCAGCGAGAGGAGAGGAGAGGAGAGG
>VZTR01023317.1:418329-516457 GCA_013400775.1 Chaetops frenatus | reverse complement strand
AGAGGAGAGGAGAGGAGAGGAGAGGAGAGGAGAGGAGAGGAGAGAGGAGGCAACAATGCAAGAGCAAAACCAGAGAACAGAGAAGGCAGAGGTAACAGCCAGTGATTTTCTGGAAGGAAATGAGAGATCTGTGATGCAAACAGGGACAATATGCACCAGATCCAGATATTCCACTATCCAGAGGGAACTTTCATGCCTCCAAGGAAACTTCATCCTCCAAGTCCAAATTCAAATACCTATGAGCAGAAAAGAGCAGGAAATGCAGGCTCTGGATGAGTACCACCAGCTGTGGGGGTCGGTGGCACACACAGCACTGTCTGCAGTCAGTGATGCAGAATTAACTGTAAGGTAACAGGGAGCACCATCTACCCTAGCTGAAAACTGCTCCCCCTGTTCCCAAACACACCAGTACAACGTGTGCCCTTCTCCCTTTACAGCAGCCCCTTCTGGGAAGCAAGAGGCTTCTCTGGTGGACAGGACATGAAACTTCATTTGCTTGACCTCGTCTCCCAGAAGAAGTCTGTTGTTTTACTAGGTCACTTTTGCAAAGGGAAATCCAATGGCACTGATTGCATCCATGGCAGCAGCCTGAAGCAGGGAACCCCCATTGCTGGCACAGACCACCACAGTGGAGGTGCTGGTGGCAGCTGCCTGCTGGGCTGTGATGGCTGGAGAGAGGCTTGCTCTCCCTCAACAAGCCTCAAAGCTGACTCTCAGCACCTGCCCATCAGCAAGATGCCTCTAAAAGGGCTTCACACAGAGCACTTCCACCCCTCCTCTGGTCACTGTTGAACTGTCTTTTTTTTTTTTTTTTTTCCTCCTGAATTTGCTGCTTCTGCTTTTCAATATATCAAACTCGAGGTCTCAGTGAGCACTTCACTGGTGTGGGAGGCTGATGAATGGGGTTGACAGAAAAAAAGGAGAAGAGAGGATGGAGGGAATAAGGATAAAATGCCCTCATTTCGTTAAATCTTAGCACAGTGTGGAGAGCCACCCATGCAACCCTAGAACAAACAAGAGCCACCCCAATATCTAAGACTAGAGGTGAGAGATGTAGTGACTGTGGGGATGTCTTAAAGTCCCAAATATTTTTTGCTGCAAAAGGCTGGCTCTTACAACAATATAGTCCAAGCAAGACCCTGAATGTAATGTCCAGGGAAACTTGCTTTTGAACAGCACAGTGATAGTTAAGCTTAATATAGTTCTGCTATGTTCAGTCCAATACCAACACAATCCCTGTCCTAAAAAACCCAAAATCTAAACAGATTAGACAAAGGATATGAAAAATGTGAGAAGATTTGCCTGAAATCAATTTACAGTTCAGTAGTAGTGCCAGATACTTCATTTCCTCATCAACACTGGTAGGTGGAAGGAGAGTGGCTGAATGTGTCTATTTCTAGCAGCAAGACATGGGGAGAAAACTTCACAGCAGCACTGTCACCTTCAAAATCCCCCACCCTGGGGAGCTTCTTAAGGGTCAGAATGTAGAGACAGCTCTGCTTGGTTTAGGCCAGGAGAGGATTTGGAAGAACAAGACCTAAGGAAGAGTAAGACCCCTTTAAAATCAGTCAGGTCTGGTGAGGAAAGCTGTTAATGCAGAACATTGCTCTGACTGTCAAGTTTTAACTCATAAGGTTGCAGAAAGTTAGACCACTGCTTTTGAGGAGGCACTGGAGAAATGTGAGAGTGGCAGCTTGGCCAGGGGAAGGGAGCGGGAAGAGCACGACAGAGCATCACATCCCTTTTTTCCTCCTGTAAACCTACACAGAAATACAGAATAGAGTTAATTGGCCAAGATACTGCTAATTGCAGAGCTAATAAAAGAATCTGCAAGTCCTCCATGTCCTGCAGGCTGGATGTCAGCCTTCCTCACCTTCAAGATAAACTCCTCCTGTTGGTTTATTCCAGGCCATCCATTATTTAGGCTCTGGCTCCATGGCTGCACTTCTATTATTCACACTGAGGGATGTAAGGCCTTTTTTTGATGCATCTTAACTAAAACTGGTTCCTCACAAAGTGTCCCATGCATCAGAGCTTAGAATTGGAAGGGTCTGCAAAGACCTAAGGAATTTGGGAAGAATTTCTCCTTTGAAAGGATGGTCCAGCATTGGAAAGGGCTGCCCAGGGAGGTGGTGGAGTCACCACCCATGGGAGTGTTCAGTAAGTGATTGGATGTGGCACTCATTGCTGTGATTTAGTTGACATGTGATAATGGAGCAAAGGTTGGACTCACTCGATGATCTTGGACATTTTTTCCAACCTTCATGATTCTGGGATTCTCTGATTCTACAATCCTTCAGTTCAGCCCCTTGATAGCATGAGAAAAATTATAAAATTTGGAAGATCCTTTTTTAAAAGGGGAAGAGAGAATAAAGTCAACTAAATCCTCTAAAAAAACCAGCAAGGAAATGTCACCATATAACCTCTTGCNCCAGTTTCATCAGATGAACCTCTGGAAAAAAAAAAAAAAAAAAAGTGGAGGTGAGCACAGTCCTGCTGAGACCTGCCCAGCTTTATGATCAGGGAGGAATGAGCCATGGGGATTTTGTTCCAGGCCTAAATCTGACCCAAGCAGCATTAAATCTTACCTTAACTGGAGTATGTCTGATGTTGAAAAAGCTTGCAGACAGATTATACCTGTGTAACATGGGAGGCAGGACAGCTTTTGCTTTTGTCTGATACAGGCAGTGGGGAGCTGAACCATGAATTGTTGGAATGTTTTGCTTCCTCAGGCTCTGCAGTTACCTTGCAACAGCATGCACCTACATTTTTGGCAAACTTTCCCCCACAAGGGCACCAGGCTGGTGAGGAAAGAGGGGAGCAGGGTGCTGGTACCTGCTCAGCTGCACAGCCACTAAACAGAGCACAGGCTTGGAGTTTGACCTTGATTACAACCAGAAAGAAGCTTAAAGAATAAATCCCTGTAACATGTGCTGCACCTCAGGATGACCCAGCCAGGCTGCTGAGGGTGGAGGTGATCAGCAGAGCACGTGCTTGCAGAATGGGGGTTCTGATGCCCAGAGCTCACAAGTTTGCTTGGATGAAGCCCAGCCTTGGGCTGCAGTTTGAGGCTAAGGGGATGTACCTGATCTGACTCTGGGAGACACTTCAGTGATGCCCCTGATAGCAGGTGTGATGCTGGGCCTAACACTGCCTGCTCAGATCCCTGTTATCAGCAGGGAGAGGGGGAAGATCATGGGACACAAATTACTGAATGACCAAGATTTCTTGTTAGAGACAGCAAACAGAGCTCTCTGGGGCTCTCCAGGGGAGCAGACAAACCTTGTTCACATGTTTTACCCATCTCCCATCCCTGCAAGTGTTCAAGGCCAGGTTGGATGGGACTGGGAGTGACCTAGTGGGAAGGTGTCCTATTGCAGGGGGATTAGGACTAGACGATCTTTGAGGTCCCATCTAACCCAAACTGTGACAGGGTTCTATAATGCTACCACCTCTTAGGGAGGGTGTCTGGAGTTGATCCAGCACAAACCATTGAAGATCTCTGACAGATTTAGCCTGTCCAGGGGAGGTTGCAGGTGGGTCTGCTGTGCCCCTTCCCCACAAAAATAGAAGGACACACATTTTGGGACTACAGAGTTTCATTATTACAGCTGTGTTTGTCTTTACTCCTGCAGTTTGGGGATAAAAGGCTTCCTTTCTAAGGCTGTGTTGGTCTTTGCACTTCCAGGTGTGCACTACCCCAAGCTTGTGTGTCCTTTTGGGCATTTACCTCTCACCAGGTGTGAGCAGGGCATTTATCACCTGTGGAGTGCCAGCAGGGGGGTGATTTCCCCTCTCAAAGCCTTTCAGCCTCGTGGAAGGGAAATGCAGCCAGCAGGATGTGCTGGGCTGCTGCACTGGGGTTTCTGTCAATGCCTGGCTCGTTTCTGCTGGAAATTGCAAAATCTTTCCTGTGCAAGGAGCGAGAAGTTTTGCCCTTTGTGTACATGTAGATTGTTGTGTATTTAAATGGGGAGAAGGCTCAGGAGGCACATAAAGCACCAGAACAAACCAGAGGAGGGGGCAGGAAACATGCAGTTCAAAGCTGGTTTTTCAAAGAGTGCTATGCAGGGGTTTATTTTGTTTGTTTGTTTTTATTTCTATAACTCTTAATTCCACTTTATTCTCTCTGTCTGTATTTACATATTTACATTAGGAGGGGGAAAATCTGTCTTTTTTTGCGGGAGGGGGGGAAATGCAAGAGAAACTTTCTGAGCATGTGAACTGAAAAATCAGGTATTTATTCTTTATAGCAAACACTTGAAAGAGCTGTAGAGACAGAAATTTGACGTGATCTAGCCACTATACCTCCTCTCTGCTTCTCCACCTCCCCCTTTCCCTTTCCCAAATGGGAGAAAATGCCTATTTGGGATCAGAGGAGGTCGTGCCTGGGATCAGCAGGCATCCCTGGGACAGGGGCAGGGCTCGCAGCCTGGCGTGTCCCGAATTCCCCATCCTCCCAAATCCCCCTCGCCGGTCCCGGTGCCGGCAGCCCGGAGAGCAGCTGGAGCGCGGGATGGAGCAGAGAGCCTAAAAAACTTCATTCTGCAGGGGGACCTCTAGTGTTTTCCTTTCTCCATGTCCTGGCAGAGTTCCTCCAAAGTACAAATACACACAGAGCTCCCATTGTTTGCAGCCCTTCACAAGCCCACTGATCCTAATATGGAATTCAGCAGGAAACCCATGATTTCCTGACACACAGCAAGCTGGAGAAAGAAAGGAAAAACTCCATTAAAAACCTCCAGACTCTCCTCCATGTTAGAAATGAGATGGAAAATGGAGTGGATTTAAGGGGAATCCCTGATTCCTGCGGCCAGGCTGGAGGAAGCCAGACGCGGATGGAAGCCCCAGGCTGCTGATAGTTCTGAAGTCGCAATAAAGACTGAGAACGGCCGGGCAGGATGAGGATTTCCTGACTGGGACAAACGAAAAAGGACAAATCCCTGGTTTTTGGGGGGGTTTTTTGGGTTTTTGTTGGGTTTTTTTTGTTTGTTTGGGGGTTTTTTTTTGTTTTCTTTTTTTTTTTTAATGATATTCCTCTCTGTGTGTTTAATTTATTCACCTCGATGATCCTCCTGACTGCTCTGGTAACTGTTAGAAGCGGCTGTGACAGCCTGGAAGCATTAGTATGATTTCCTGAGTTTGAGATTTGCTGCTCTCCCCCACCCCTACCCCCCTCCTTCTCCAAACTCAGGAAAAGTCAATACAATCGCACTTCATTTTTCCTTCATGTGCACTTGGAAGTCCTGGGAGCAGCAAGAGCAGCGGCAGCAGCAGCAGCAAGAATGAACTGCAAGGAGGAAAATGACAACTGCACTGACGGGAGCAGGAATAACACCAAGAAGATGCTAAAATGTGTGGTGGTTGGGGATGGTGCAGTTGGGAAAACCTGTTTGCTGATGAGCTATGCCAATGATGCCTTCCCAGAGGAGTATGTCCCCACTGTGTTTGACCACTATGCAGGTAAGAAAGTGCTTTGAAAGGAATTGAAGTGAGAGCTGCGGGACAGCCAGGTGAGAGGTGAAGGGAGCTGGAGGAGAGGACAGGTCAAAAGGGATGCATGGGTCACTTCTTGTCTGGGAATGTCATTCAGGCCTGGAGGATTGCCAGGCAGCTTACATGGCAGCTCATAAAATCGGGGCAATGCAGGATTTATTCAGAGAACTTATTTGTTTATTTCTGATTTTTCTCTTGTTTTTTGGCAAATAAGCAGCGTTAGGGGTGCAGTTAAATCCACTGTGTTGTGGGACAACAAATGTAATTCAGCCTCTATCAATTTGTATTCTTGGTTAGTTTTTGAGGTTCTGAACTGTGCAGTCTGCAGTTAGGAAGATTATATATATATACATATACATATATATATACAATAAAAGTATATGCTATCACAATCTCATCCCTTGTGGCAAATGTTGCATAAATTACAATATTTATATCCTATTTAAGGCATAATCTTTGAGAATGTATCCTATTTAAGGAGTCATCTTTGAGAAAACCAGCATAGTCTCTTTCCAAGCTGTCAGTTTAAAACTCTCCTTTCAGAGACATTTGTAACTCCACCTATAAATAGATTTTAATACTACAGCTTGATGGTAGCAAAAAGCAGAAGTGGTGATTGATTTGAATACTCTATAGTAGGGGAATTTGTAGTATAAGAAAAATAAATACAAACATAATCAAGGTCATCAATGATATTCACTGCATTGCTGTACAGAGCAGACCAACAGATTCAGTACAATATTCACAGGCCTCTTTCTGTAGCAATTACTGACTTTATCCAGCGGGGTCTAAAGTTATCACACAGATGTTTCATAGGCTAAAACTGGTGTTCAAACATCTGCTTAGATTTTACTATCCCAAATTCTACTGTTTTTCTTCTCACAGTGCTGCTTTGGCTTAGAGGGGGTTTTTATGAGATCCCTGACACACAGATTCTAGAAGCCCTGCAAAACTCATTGCTTATCTTCCAGCAGCAGTTGGAGTTTCCCTCATGCTCTCCCCACCTCCTTAAAAACTGAATTTTCATGGCGTGGCTTATCATAGATTTGGTATTCTGTAATGGGAAAAATCCCTGTTTGCATTCTGGCTCCATGTCAGGTTTAGCAGCTGAACTGGCCAAACAAGAGAGCTGTGTAATTGCAGAATCTGATCCATGGAAATGTGAAGACCTTTTCCTCCACAAGAGTGGGCAGCGTCACTTCTAATGCAAGCAGCTCTCTCTCCTCTGCCCTTCCTACCAAACAGATTGAGTGACCACTTTAGAGAAAAAACCCATTTCCACAGACAAGATACACGACACAATTTTCCTTGCTGGAAATATGTACTTGCATGAGCCAAAATCCCTCAGGGCTGCCTGAAGTTGCAACAGCCCCCACTTTCCCGTGATAACTTCAGATCTGCTCATCCCTTACAAAATGCTGATCCCAGCACCCACTGCCCTTCTCCCACTCTCTTCCTTGCCCTGCAAACACCTCTGCCTATGGAAAAAGCCATCCAGGAGCTGGTGCCAGACCAGCCTTGGTGGTTTTGGTGTGAGCCTGGGGACACACACGTGTGCATGGGGGCTGTGCACACACGAGGACACTGATGCCAGCCAGGCAGGCTGGCACTTGCTGAGGGCACCACTCTGAGTTTCTCCCCCCCTATCCAGCCACAGGTGACACTCACAGGGACTTGCTTTGATTTCCCTTCCTCTGTCAGAAGTGTTGGAAACTGCCAGTGGGCTCAAAAGTTACTGAGGGATATAAGGGCTGAAAGAAGGATGGGAAGATGACAAAACATAATCCTGATTTCCTTGGGGTGCCAGGTAAAAGAAGTATGCAGGCACTTTTAAATCAAGCCTCATTTTCAGAGTTTGAAGATTTAGCATCTAAAATATCTCCAGCTATTTTTATCTGCCTTCTTAACTACTGTAGTACATAAATATAAACTGAAAGTATTTTCAACGAGAAAACTCATAAAGATACAGGAGAAAATAGCTCTGTACATTAACATGCTGTTCTGAGACAATCCCTGTCCAGCTGCAGTGGTCAAAACTAGCATTGATCAAAAATGGAATTTCAGTTTTTTGAGGAATCCCATCATTTACTAAACCAATTTCACTACAAAATTGCACACAGAGTTGAGCAGTTGAAATTACTTCTAGAGCAGAGTGCTGGGAAAAAAATCCCACTCATAAAAATATTACATGGCATCAAGTATACCACAGCTGATTTAAAATATTGTAGGTGTTGACTGGGCAAAGAACTCACTTGGGGCAACCTTTCCCTGAGCTTACAGTTTTTAGGATCTTCCACTGGATTTTCCACATCCATCTGTGTGGCAGCCCATGGTGAAGAGGAGAGGTGACACAGCAGTACCATGGTCACAGAGGTACCATGGGCATGGTGACAGCACATGGGAAAGCTGCATACATGGACACATCCTGAAGGGTGTAGGAGACTCTGGAAAATCACATTTGAATTTACCCCAGGGAATTGGTTTGTCTACCCCTGCCCTTGCCACTGCTGAAACCAACTGTTTCAGTTTTCCCAAACAAGCTGAAAACATCAGATTCAATGGTTCATTTCTGTGCTGGAAATGCTCAAAAGCAATTAATTGCTGCAGATTTTTGCAAAGCTTCGCTTTCCATGGAAGGTTTTCCAGCCAGGCATTATTACCAGCAGTGGTGTGATAGCAAGGGCTTCCTCTTGCCTGACCAGCTCACAGCCTGAGTGTGAGCCCCGGGGCATTTACCAATTTACTTCTTTCTAATGGAAAACATAGGGGGTGGGGAGGAGAAGCGTTAAAACCCGAGGATTCCAGTGGTGATCTCAGAGCAGTTTCTCACTGCCACGGCTCCAGCGACTCTGGGGAGACAGTGATGCTCTCCAGCCCAGCTTTGGGAACAGCTCCAGCTGCACCAGTGCCGTGGCCAAGGCATTAACTGTTCATGGCCCTGAAGCACCAGCTCTGTGCACTTGCCCTGCTGCCCCTCTTCTCCTTAGCTCCTTCCCTGGGCAGCTGCTCACGGAGCAGGTGAAGCAGGTGGACGTGGCCACGGGAGCGGCCCAGAGGAAGCACACAGCTGAGTTCCTGCACTATTAGACCTGCTCCCTGCTTATCCCGTGCCTTTCACGTGAAAGAGCTTGGAAACACTTCATAAAAGCTGGGCCCGACCTGCCTCTAAGAAAATGAAAGGCAGGAGCTGAATGTCACCCAGGGAAGGAGCAGATATTCCTGCAGGTAACTCACACAGCTTTTACAAGTCGCATGCAGCGGTGCCTGGCACCAAAAGCTCTTGCTGGCTCCCCACGTGTGCAGCTGCACTCTACAAAACTCCAGACCAGTTATTAGCTCCACATTAGTGATATTCTGCCACAGATCTCACCCACAGCCCACAAAACCGAATTTCTTCAGGGCCTGTTGCCAGGGTTGGGATGTGATGGGTGTAGAGTAGGATCAGAGCAGTGCCAGACAGATGGGGAGAGCAAATTTGTTACTTGGATATGAAAATGGTTTCTTCTGTTGGATACGTGGAAGTTTATGAGTCTGGTTGTTTCTCAAGGCATTTTGAGGAGGTTCTGCTGGAGGCCAGAGCCCTGGGTAGGTTTCCTTGCTCTGGTGAATTTCCAAGTCCTGCACTGGAAGTGTTTAGCCACAAGGCTGTTTCTAGGGCAGGCTCACCAAAGTGCTATCCCAGCGACAAACAGGATATTGCTGGCAATAACTGTAACAATAGGGGCTGTTTGGATAGTGAGTAGATGCTTTAACATGCTGGTTCCATTCCATCTTTTGAACATCAAATGCTGGTTTTCCGTGAGCAAAGGTCTCTCAGCCAGGATGACTTGTATTGTGCCCTAGCTATGTGAGGTTACAAATGTTTATTTAGGGCTGAGGTTGGACCAATAAAAAAATTCAACTGCTAGCAGAGTTGGTTTAATAGTACCAAAGTTAGCTGGCTTGCTCTGTGAAATACAGAAGAAAAATATGTATTATTACTTAAGAAGCCACTGAGCATCCCATTTTATATTCATGCAGCCTAAAAACAAAGCAATTTTTAGCACAAAATTTATTCACCCTAAAATTTATATTCAGGCTTCCTGGAGAGCTGATGGATGCCCCAAGGCTGTCAGTGTTTAATAGGCATTTGTATAATGCCCTTAATGATGTGCTGTAATTTTTGGTCAGCCCTGAAATGGTCAAGCTAACTAATGATTGCTGTAGGCCCCATCCAGCTGAAACTACTCTATTCTATTCTATTTTATTCTATTTAATTCTATTACAAAAGTGCATTTCTTGCAAGTGAAAACAAACCTCTCCGTGCTTAAGGAGCAGTAAGGATAGCATGCAGCTAACTTGGCCCACTGTGCAGACCAGGGTGATTGGACTCATCAGGTGGCTGAAGCCTGAGGAGAAGAGGGCTGTGAGTCAAGCTCAACTCTAGTGCAGGCATAGCACAGAGATGAATACCACACAAACAGCTTTAGGAGCCAAAGTTGCATCTTTGGTAAATGAGAGAGGTCAACCCTCCAACAGAGAACTGCAAAGCATCTGCACAAAGTAGATGGTGTAAATATGTCCCTCCTTCCCCTCATGTGTTGGCATAAACTGGTGAACATTTATAAATAGTGAACCCATTTGAAAAAAATTAGCATTGGCATGTGATCAGCTAATTAATAGCATACAGAATAGCTCAGCCCTGACTGGGGCTCTGTGAATTAAAAGCAATATAGAAGAAGAGAGGCATTACTTACTGTAATTACATTACTTACTCCTAACAAGGAGACACATTTTTTGTTCCTCAGTGATGATTCAATGTAATCTGGCTGACTTTGCACTGAAGTGGGCTGGAGCATCACCAGTCTCATGGAGCAGAGATCCCAACCTGGCTGGCCAGACCAGCCATGCCAGAAGGGAGAGTCTCCTGCTCTGGCATTTTTAGTAGCACAGGAACAGTACTACTGCTCTTGCCCAGAGCAGGCAGCTTGAACCTGTGCAAATCCACAAATCTGTTATATCCTGCCTGAATGTCATAGCACTCTCCCTAATCCCTGTTCTTTGTGTCCTCCCATGAAAGACAGGAGTTGGAAATGGGCTGTCAGTGATCCTGGGGCTGCCCATGGCTGGGTGCTCTCTGTCCTGGGGCAGGCAGGAGCACCCAGGGGAGACAAGCCAAGCAGCAGGCAGCTCTGCCTTGCAGTCTCTCCCCACAGGGCAGGAACCACCAGCCAAGACATGGCAGAAACCCAATGGGAGCCCTAACATCCCAATTTCTCCAGCTGCAGGCATGAGTGCACATCTGTCCACACTTTTGCTGTGCTAGCCATTTTTAATTGATTGCTAATGCACTCTGGTTTCAACCCATCCCTGCTTGCCACAGTGTCTAAGTGATAACTTAACCCCCAGACCATCTTATTTTTTTTTCCCTGTTGAAACTCCAAAAGAAAGAGATTGCCCAAGCAGATTTGCAATTTCTGCATGGGTGCTGCTGTGGGAGTCTTCACACTACCACGTTCTTGAGACAGTTGTCTCCCATAAACAGTCCTGGTAGCACATTAGAGAAACTCTTCATAAAATGTTTGGGGTCATCAAACTGAAATAGATATAAATAGCACTGAAAGAGAGCTGTGATGTTTATTTGCATGGATATTTGCAGTGGGTTTTTTTTTTCCCTTTTAATGCTCATCCAATTTTGATCACACAGATTTGAACTTTATCCTTGAGACAAGAAAGCATTGACTCTTTTAAGATCTGGCTCTTTAAACTGGCAGCCACTGAACAGATATGTTCATTTTGCCTCTCAAGAGCTTAAAAGCCAATCTTCCTGGTATCATCCAGAATAAGCCAGGGATCCCAATGAAACATTCAGGGTACGACACAACAGAAACCCACCAGTGCAATTCAAGGGTTTTCATGGCTGGATTTTTTGGAGATGAATTTTACAGAACCACTAGTTCTCAGTGTCCCCCACAGAAGGTTTAATTCTCTGTCCTGAGTCACACAAGCCAGAGGTGA
This sequence comes from Chaetops frenatus, assembly GCA_013400775.1. NCBI lineage: Eukaryota > Metazoa > Chordata > Aves > Passeriformes > Picathartidae > Chaetops > Chaetops frenatus. Next base: position 504,964 of record VZTR01023317.1, on the reverse strand, counting down.
TGTAGTGATCCTCAGGCTTTTTCCCATCCAGGAAGCCTGAACACTCTTTATACTGAAAAGATGCCTTTTGCCTGAATCACCATGGTTGTTCCACACTCATTTGGGAGGCTCCACATACACCCCCGTGCATCTCAGGCCCTTTTCCTTCTGAAGGTGGTGTCAGTATGCAAAGACCCGAGATAACTATCACTGCTATCTCTTCCTCACACACATCCCTGTATTGTCCTGGGCCTGCACAGTCCACTTGAAGCCCATGGAGACAGAGGGGTGTGCTTTGTGTTTCTGTTTCTCAGGGCAGATGGTTTCTGCAGCAGTGCTCTGAGCACTGTGGGGACAAAGTCCCCATTGTCCCCTGCCCCTACAGCTGGGAGTGGGGATGAGCCTGCAGCACCTGAGCTGCTTCTTACCTTTGCCTCTGGCTCTGTTATGCAGATTCTCTGAGCACTGCTGCCACTCCTGCTCTGGTTTTACTTTGGCTTTATGCTCCAGAGAGGCCCAGAAGAGCTCGGCACCAATCCCACACCCACCAGCACCTCTCTGCTGAGCCAGGACTCAGCTGACAGCCCAGGAGCTGCAACAGCCCAGCTCAGATTGGACTCATTAGATGGCTGAAGGCTAGTGAGTCTAAATCAGCTCAGAGACCTGTTTTCTGCAGCCCATGTCAGCAGCCAGGGATGTCCTTGTGCACCAAGCACAGCAGGGGACAACACTGCACCAGGGATGACCTTGGCAGTCTGAAAACTGGATGCAGAGAGTAAGCAAACTACAGCACACATCACACAGGACAGTGCCAGGAATTAGAGGAGTAGATGAAGAAGCCACATTGCTTTATCCAGACTTATCTAGCCTAAATTCCACCTAAGCCCTGCTGTCTACTCTTTTGTATTAGATATGTGGTGCTTGAAGGGCAGGAGGAATCACAAAGAATACTAAACAAGGAGTTAGACCCTTTGAATGTGTATTGGTAGTTTGGATGTAGAATGATGGGATTTTTCTTAAGGTCAGCCACAGGCCTGAGGGAATGGATTGGAAAGATGGAAAAGTCAAATGGCTTAAAAAGAAATATTTCTTTGCAAGGTATGTGATTAACCCAGGGAACTTACCACTTTATAAAATTCTTGAGGACAAAATTTTAACAAGGTTTGCAAAAGAAGGGGGTTGAACCATATATCAAGGAGATTGAGTGCTATCATAAGCTAATGAAAAAGACTTCAGCAAGAAATGAGGTGGCACAACCTTCTGTCAGAGTTCAGGACAAGACCTAAATTTGTTATGATGAATGGCAAATTATCTTAAAGCTGCTCACTGCTATGTCAGAGATGATGACAGCAGGCTGTGAGTTTGGCACAGTCTAGAACCTTGTACCCAGAGCTTTAGAAAGGAATTTTTTCGAGTGATTCTTCTGATATACGGATGGGCAAACAGATTTTGAAATTTTGCTTATGCAGCAACAGACTGCTGCAAAGAGACATGCAGGGATTTGAGAAAATGACCCTTTTCTTTTCCACTACACTAAGACGGTCAGGCCCTGTCTTTCCCTCCCCTTGTCATCTGTGTAACATTGCAGGAGGTGAGAAGACCAAAACTGAAATTGTGGCCTCCAGCCCTTGAAGGAGAATCTCTACAGCTTGAACTTAATCACATCCACTCTCTCAAGATCAGTAATTGACTCAGTACATGTGGCCAAACCACCCACTGAGGAAACAAAGCCATTTTGGGTGGTGCCAGACTAGACAGCCAAGCAGATGCTTCATAACAGAAGATGCTCCACATGTAGGAAAGAAAACCAAAAATTTAGCAAATCAGTCTAAGTAACCCAAATTCCTAGACATGTACAAACTTCATTTCTGCCAGATGTGGCAGTGTTTTCACTAAGTCATCATTGCAATGGCTTATTTACTGATTAACTCAATGCAAAATACCTCCACTTAAACTTGCTTCTCATTTTCTGCTCTCTTGATTAACTTGCTACTTTGGTGTCTGCACTGCTGGTACACATTGTGGCTACTCTGCATCACTGAGTAGATTTTGCCATGCAGGCAGTGTCTTTCCTACATTCTAACTTTCCAGTTAGAATTCCAGACCTAATGACATCATGGAAATGGCAAGGGATGAGGAAGAGCAAACATATTTCCTTTAATTGTTCTGTTCAGACAAAGTCATTAAACAGTAATGACATCTCCTGTCAAATTTTTATTTGTCTTTCCAATGAAAAAAATACAAGGTATTATACTTCTCATGAGGTATTATATGTGAAGGTATTATACTTCTCATCTGCTTTTAAGAGTGACCATTTGCCATTCTCCAGTTATATTATCTTTGTACCTCAAGCTATGGGTCTTCCACCTAAGTCAGGGAATATGTTACTAAAGAATGAAAGTTTTACTAATTGTCACCCCAGGTTTTATGCCAAGGGAGAGTGAATGAATGAATTCTAAACTCTATTAATGAACTAGTATTCATCTCCCTTTTCCCCCCAAATAACATCTGGGGAAATGAATCTTTAAACAATGTCTAATAATTAAAAGATTACCAAAAAAATGTTGATTTATCTCATTTAATGTCTAGCATCATTTGCATTCAAACAGAGAGGTCTCTGACCTTCATAGATTTAAGACCAAGATCAAAATCCTCTTCTTAAATGGAAAGTCATATATGAGGCAAGATGGCTTGGGAGGGTCCTGGGGGACACGGTCACTTGCTGGGATTTGCTGTCCCCTAGCCAGTCCTCATAGCCAAAGTGGTGTTTGGGGTCCCAGGGAAGGGGAAGGCATAAAAGACCCTGAGGTGGTGTTATTTTAGCAAACAGAGTTCTCCAGATTCAGTGTGTGCCCGGTGGAGCAGCAAAGCCAGCGGTGGGGTTGCCCCAGGGTTGCCTTTTTACCTCGGGAGCTGGCACAGTGATGAATCCATAAATACACCAACCACCCTCAGGGGAAGAAAAGTCTGGAAAAAAACTTTCACTGACAGGAGAAGCTTTGGGGGAAAAGAAAAAAACCTCCCAAAGGAAGGAGATGGACAGCTGTAAAAATATTCCCAAGCACAGTGGCACAGGAGGCACAGTCAGCAGGGTGATGGCATTGGAGCAAGAGGGAAAAGCAGCACAGTGCTGCCCCAGCACCCTCATTCCTGGTTCAGGACAGTGTGCAAGTGTCTCATGGCAAACAGCAGTGCCAGGGATGAGCACAGGAACCATGACTTAGGCACCTGAAAGAGTTAAAGAGGGCTGTGCAGAGGGGCTGGGCAGAAAGGTCCTGCCACAGTGCAGGAGGATGCCTGAGATGACTCACTGAAGCTGCTTTCCAGCCCCTGCAAACAGAGGCCACGGCTCTTACTAAAGACTCTCTGGCACTCACTCCAGCTATAACTTGGAAGTAATGGCATTAACAGTATCTGCTCATGCTTGGCTTTCTGCAGACTTGAAGGAAAAGCACAGCTTCAGCAATGAGTGGGAAAACATACATGTTCAAACATAACTTTAATTTCTGTCCCCTGGGAGATGGGACCAAAAGAGCATCTATTTGCAATAATATGCTTCTTTGCTGAGAACAGACTTAAAGGAAAATCCCATAAGGTTGGAAAATTTGTTTTAAGTTCACAAACTGTCTCATGCTCTGTCTCCAGAGCTGGCAGCCATCCAGGTGCTGTGTCCCCACAGACCAGACCCTCCCCATCTAGGACACACTTGGTTTCTGAGCAATCCCTCCAGCTCCATTTCAGAACTGGTTTTCTCCAATAACTAGGTGTAAAGTCAACATCTATGTCTAATTTTAGGAGCCCACTTTCTGGAGACCATGCCCACAAGCAGCAGAAGTGCAGAGAATTGATTTTTTATTTAAAAGTTGAGGCATTTCCACCAGGGGATCTCAGCTCTGGCACAAACTCACACTGAAAATGCCTCCTGAGACCATCTATTTTATGCTGCCTATATCAAGCAATGGCTTGTGTCAGTAATGCCCAGGACTTCGTGTCCATTCCAGCTGGGACAGTTTGGGCTGTATGATCCTGCTTCCCAAATGGCTCCACATGGGCACACAAACTCCACTGAGGGCTCGTGGTGTATCTGCATGTAAATCACAAAATAACTATAGAGAGCTCTTTGGAAACTGCATCTTTATTTTTGTTTAGTTATAACGACACATAAACCTTTTCAGCTGTATCAAGAGCACAAAGGAGACTGGAGAATTTCTTGTAGTTTCTGTTTAGTTTTAGCCCATTTTTGCTCATTGAAAACTTGCCATTAACATTTTCAGCAAAAGCATGAAAAACTTCTAGGAAGCCATTAGGATGCTATTATTTCAGCTCCTAGAAAGACTCTTTACCTCCACAGTACAGCTCTGCTTTGTTCTGGATAGCCAGTAATGTACAAGTGAATTGCAAAAGTTCAGCACAGTTCCCTTCATCTCGTTACCTGCTAATTACTGCTCAGGATATTTTCAGCCTGTTGCAGGAATACAAGGGAGCAACATCTCTCATTAAAAAAAAATATATGTGAAATATAGCTTTAAGAAAAATAATTTTCCAGGAATATCAGCCATGAAAACAGGATCAATTTCAACATTAAAGGAGGAGTTCATACTCAAAAAAAATTCAGCTAATCTGCCAGAAACCAGGCCTTGTGGATGAATTCCAAATTAGCTGAGCCAGTTCATGATATCATTAATATGGAGAATTTTCCTTGCCACGCATAGGAATAGTCTCTCCTGTGTTGTGCCACTTGAAGATCTGCTGGGCATTTACCTAAACCATTTGGTTTGGTTCAAGTCCAGAGGGGTGAGGTTGTTGTTGTTCTTTTATTTTAATGTTTGAGAGTGTTAAGTGCATTTTCTCCCTTGAGTGTCCCTCATGGAAAACTGCTAAAATGGTGAAATATTTCATTCTTCCATTATTTGAATCACATTGCCCAATTTAATTCTTTTCCTGTAAAGAGCTCCTTGTAGCAATACTGTAAGTTCCTCCTGATGCTTCCAAGGAAGGAAGAAGCAACAGGGAGTGTGAATACAAAATGAGGTCCCAAATCTGAAGTAATGTTTGACAAAGGAAATCTGTGCCAAGATAATGGGGGAACAGCAATAACTTGTGTTCTCTCCATATGGTGCTCCCAACTGGGTTTCTCTCCCCCTGCCTTCTATTTAAATGCATGAACATGAGAGATTAGGAAAATAAAAATAATAATACAAGTCTTCCAACGATTTTGCAAGGAAAGCAGTATTTTGAGACCGTGCCCAATAGGGTGGAAAATCCTGAGGACACAAGGGAGTCTTGTCCCTGGCCAAATGCATTCACAGCATGTCTTGGTGAGGTGCTTGAGACAATTCTTACAAAGACCTCCTGACTAGAGAGCACCTTTTACTTTCCATCACATAAAGTCTTTCCAGGTCCTGATCCCCTTCCTGCTGCTCCCTCCAGCTTTCAGAATGAAGAGCCACATTTCCTTTTCTTGGTATTTATTTCCCACGCTGCTTTTTTTCTCATGAGCAGGGTCTTTCCACCTGAAATGTTAAAGAGAAAGAAAGACAGATTGTCTTCCCAAAGCTTTCCTGAGTACAGCACAGGCCATGGAGCTGGCCAGAACCAGATTTGGATCCTGCAGAGCCCCCTCTGAGCCAGCTGGGTCCGAAACCAAACCACAGACATTGCACACATAGCAGCTGCCCCACAAGCCCTGGTGATAATTATGACTGGGTGTCTGTTCTGATTGCCCCCAGCGCTGCTGAGCTGGCCAGGGCCAAGGGCATGAGAGCAAATGTTCTTCCTCCTGGCAGATGTCAGCTCTGCCCCATGGAAAATGTCATCTGAGAGGAGTGAGAACCAGCAAGCAGCCACACAGGGCTTTGTGGGGTGGTGGTGGGACCACCCCATGGTGACCACTGTCTGTACCAGCAGCCACCTCTTTCCTGGCAAACCCCTGCCACAGCATTCCATAAAAACATTATCTCAGCATTGCCTCTTGTCTGTAGGCTAGAGAAGGTCCAACGAGCCAAGGAGCTGCATGAGAACCAAAAAAATGCCTGTGTAAATAGGAGAGAAGAAGTGGAGAAGTGTGGGAAAGAAATGTACATCCTTAGAGGATGGAGGGGAAAGGTATGTTTAAGAGCAGACAGTCCAGAAGAGGTCCATAAATCACAAAACAAGTGATTTGTAAGAACTATGTTTTGGGGGATATGACTCATAGTTTTGAACTTTTGGGGTTAGCAAAAGTTCTGGCCAGAGCATTTTTCATGAACTGTCCCACCAAGAGAAAATGCTGATTCACAAAAGCTGAAGCATTTTTTAAATACTTGAAAGGACGAATTCTTGAGGTCCAGGGCCCTCTGGTTATTTCTGACAGTGCAGCAAAAAAGGCCCAAATTGAAAACATAATATCTGAAGGTTTTGTTTTCATTCCATTGTAAAATGAAAACAAATTGTAAAACCTCAGAAGTTGTCACAAAGCTGAATTATCATCCCCCTGGCCAGTTTGAGTTGGTTGCTGTTATTATCCTTTTTACTGTCACTGTATTGCAATCATGATTATCCAAGGGCAGGCTTCCTCTAAATGAAATATTTTTGCAGCAAGGACAAAAATTTCCAAAGAAAATGCTTCAAATAGTGTGAATTCAGGTGTGGTTTTAGGCTCTTTCAGTATGAAGAGCTGCAGTGGTTGCAGGGAGAGGTTGGCAATCCTCAGAAGCCTTGGCAAACCTGATGGCAGAACCAGGCAAGTGCTCAGGAGATGGGAAAACACTCCTTGAGCTGAGTGTTGCTCATTGTGTCTCTCTGGTACAAGCTGCTGCAGAGGGGTTCTTCCCTCTTAGCTTTTGATGACTTCTGTCATCACATAAATGTCTAATAAATACACATTTCTGATTTATAAGACTATATATGTTTGATTCCCAGAAGAAGGAAGTTACCCCAAACGCTCTCAAAGGTTTTCAAGGGGCATCTTCCCTCTGCCAGACACAATCTTGCTCCAGTGAGTGATCCCCAAAGTTAGTGACACTGGAACAAGGACTTCAGCTGTGATGCCAGGTGGACATGGAGGGAGCTGTCTGTAGCCACATTCTATAAATGCTGCTGGTAAATTATGGAGGAAATATAAAGAACCTGATTGGGAGCTCATGCTGCACTCATTTAGGAAGAACACCATTATAGTCAGGGGAATTGGGTCCCGTGCAATCAGTTTGAACTTGAAATACAACCTATATTCCCATTTCTGTCACATCACTTCCAGGATCCCTCCCATATATCTGCATTTCTGTTGTCTGTCACGTTAACAAACCAAGGCACTGCTGTTTGATAGGAGGGATTCATCCCATAAGCCTGGAGTTAAAACAGTCAGTCCTTCCCAGGAGCTTCTCCAGGGAGGGCTCAAAATTCTGTCACAAGTATGAATTACATCTGACCTAAGAAAGTGCATTTGAGGCGTCTGAGGACCACTGAATTTCAGATTTCCTATATGGGCAACCCTTTTGAATGTGTTCCTGCTGTGAGCTGTCAGGCAAGAAATAAAACAGAGCCAACAGAAGCAGTGAGCAGTCACTACTGATGGTGCCTAATGGATTTTCTTCCTTAGAAGAGCTGGAAGCATAACCTGAAAGAGCCTGGTTTCCTTTCCCAGTCAGCATGGTGGGTGTGGGTGCCTAAAATTAGACATAGCCTCCATTAGTTGTAAATATTTATGCCTGTTGCCATAATAAATAGCTTTTAGTCTGACAATCTTCAGTATGAAGAAATTGTGGTAAATACATTTTCAGATTGAAAAGGAAGAAGTAATAGATTTTTAGGCAATCCTTTTCAAGGATTCTTGTTCACACAAGACTGTTGAGTTCATCTGGTTTTGGAAGGCTCACAGAGCTGGGGCCAAGAAAATCTAAGTCAGAAAACCCTTGAAGTGAAGGAATGTGTGACATATGATAAAAGGCCAACAAGTAGATTAATAAAATAAGAAAAAGAAGTGGGTATTTTAATTAATGCAATTCTGTGCAAAATTCTAAGCTCCTGAGAAATCAGAATAAAGATATTTATGACACACTGTACATAATTTCTCAAGAAGGAAGTATCAATTTTCCCCTTATATATTTGCAGAACATAAAGAGAAATGTTCATATATTAATAACATTGTGGTTTATTTTTGTCAAAGAATTAGATTACAAAGAAGCCATGTGTTCAGGGATTTTTTCCCAAATTTCATTCTTTGTTGTATTAATTTGTATAAACAATTAGAGAAGTACCTATAGTTTCCATTTCAGGGGATTTTCCCCAAAATCGTTTCACAGATGCCTCTTGCTAAGCAAAGACAACAGTTCTAATGTCCCTCTCCATTTCACAGATGCAACCCCTGTTAATTACAGGGGCTCATAAATGAGTTTTATTTCTCTCCATGTTTTGTAATATACAGAGGAAAAAGAGGTTGATCAGCAGGGGAATACAGATGCCATTTCTCCAGTCCTGGGAAATCTCCCATGTACCTGCTCAGAGAAAAGCAGCCCCACCAAAATCCTGGTAAGGGCCAGAGTTCACCAGCAACAATAGGAAAGAACAGTAACAGGAACCAGAAAGTCAGGGCAGATCAGGAAAAATAAACACCAACTTCAAAAAATGTGCAAAGCCCAGAAGGAAACTGGACTTTGGCATTCACACTGTACAATGGAGTCATTTCCAGGGTAGAAAAATATGTAGCTGGTTGGAAAATTTTTCTCTCTTGCCTGGGCACCTCAGGCCATGGCCAGATGTGAGAGGATGAAAAATATATCTACCTCTTATGGAAAATTAGGTCAGGAGTTTTGAAGCCACCTTGTAGAGCTGGAGATCCCATTCAAATTCAGCTTGGAAACAGACATTTTGGGTTCCTTGGGAAATCCTACTCCCTTACTTTGATTCCCAAGAGGTTCAAATCCCCTTGTTCAGTTTCCTGAGCTGGTGAGGGTTCCCAGCTCCTCCATGGCCAGGAGTCCTGTCACAGACACCAGGATCCTCCCTTCAGTTCAGCACCAAGCCCACCCTCAGCACCCACTGCATTAGTTTATAAAATGGCTCATTTGGGTGGCCACTAAACCCTTGGCTGTGGAAACACAAGTGCTCAGCACGAGTCTCAGCATCAGAGACCCGTGGTAGCTGCAGCAGAGGGTGTTTGACATCACCATTCCTGCAGTCACCCAGTGGGGAGGAAGGCCCCAAATTCCCTTAGCTCAGCAAAAATACAGAGTAACTGGGAGATGATCACTGACACAGGGTGTGCAATGGATACACTCCAGATGTCTCTTTAACATCTGCTGGGCTTTATATTCACCCATTGGCAGATGGGAAACCTCAGTTCTGAAAATAAAAGTATCTATGGGCTGAGTTTATAGTAAGGTAGCCAAGACTAGAACTTCTAGTGCTTTGTTTGTCATCTAATTATTTCTGGAAATACCTCCCTCTGCCCTCTTGGACACCAGGGTGTGTATTTCCCAGACATGTAGCTGTCTTAAAAGAAAACAGATCTTTTACCAGGAAGTGAGACTGTGGAAATCAATATGTCTGAAGGAACAGGGGTGGGAAAAACTCCAGAGAAAAATGTTCAAGAAGAAGAACATATTTGCTGGAAAAAACCTCTGCAGTTTGGCATCATCCACATAGCCTTGGGTAAAAAAAAAGAGCTTTTTTGAAGTGAGCAAACATAGGCAAACATGGCAGCAGAGGCTAAGGGATGTGGTCCTGAGTTCAAAAGGATACGGCCCTTGTTTCACCTTGTAATTACAAAGTGAACAGAAGGTTATGAGGGTGAAATTGTACGTAGGATTGAATTAATTTGTCCCTGGTGTGTTCCTGTGATTACAAGAAGATAATGTTTTTCCATAACTCACCCCCAGCTTACTTTAGCCCTGTTTTTTTGGACACCAATCCATCACTGACCAGGTAGATCTAACCTGAGAAGTTTCTGACTTCCTCCATCCATTTGTTAAATGTCAGGGAGTCCACTCTCACACCCCAGGCTGCCTTATGAACAGAGCAGGAACAATTTTTTACTGAGGGGATGGGTTTGAAGAGATACATAAGGGTACTTTTCCTGACATTTTTATCTCCTAATTTCTCTGTGGGTCTCAGCAGTAGTCAATCCATCTTTTATTCAAGAATCTGCTCCCAACTCTAAGTCCAAAGATCCTGTGTGTACAGAGGAATGTTGCTGTTCTGAGAGGGCAGAGGTTTTTGAGAAACCCCTTTGTTTTGAAATCCTCTCAAAACCAAACCAAACGAGTTTCTTAGTGGTCCTCAGTGGTATGGCATAAACAAGGTTTAGTTCTCATATCTTTGCCATTTGCTCACTGCTTTCCCCACTGAAATGGCACCAGCTGGCCATTATTGTTTCACACTCTGGAGGGTTCAAATGTTCATGAGCTCTCTGATTGTGAGAGCTCTCATTACCAAAAGCAAGAAAGGTTTCTGGGCTGTTTGGTCAAAAAACACACTTCCTATATGAGCACAGCATAATAATGCATAGGCTGCCTAATGTTAAACAACCCATGGAACACTATTGAACGCTTAAAAACGAAATGAACCACTGTTATTTTAGATGAACTTGATCATTAAAGCCCTGTGGGCAGCAGGCATCACAGCAGTTAATAGTAACAGTATTTAACATCAAGGAGCAGGATATATTAAGCAAACATTAAGTTCAACCCATAAGCAGTCTCCAGTATAAGCACAGCAATACATAAAAGCGGGTTTGTGTCAATACTCACATTTTATTTGGAGGGAAACACTGGCTTGGGAGGGTCACACAGCTGCAGGGCAGGAATCATGGCCAAATAATCTGTGTGATTAACCAAAGCCTTACCCACAGCCCTTCCCGCCTGCCCCCGCCACCTGCACAAAAGTTGCTCCTGCCTTTGTTTTTCCCCTGGAAGAGCTCGAGGTTTAAGCCCTGTCTGCTTTGCCAAAATAGTTCCCAGTCAGCCATCACACCGTGATTTCTTCTCTGTTTTGGTGTTTGTTCATACACACAGAGTGGAATCACTCTGCTGACGGCAATATCCCTTAAGGCATGGCCAGGGTGGGGATTTCACCCTGTGCCCCAAAACCTTTCCAGCTGGGCAGCCAGGCTTTCCCTTTACTGCCCTTCATGCTGTTTCTCCCAGCATTGCTGAGTCCATGCCCACATGAGAGATGCTGGAGATCACTGAAATCTGTCCTGAGGGGAGCAGCAGAAATACAGAGTGAGGGACTAAGGACCACAGCAAGTTCTTTGTGCCTTCTGCCACTAGAAGCTCCCCTCCATATCCTCATTCAGCCCCTGTGCAGGTGTAATTACACATTTGCCTCCCCACATGGCAAGGGAAGTCCTCCCCATAAGCATGTTTACACTCATCTGGGCTTAAAAACTCATTAAAGAAAAGCACACACTTGTGTGTTCTGCTGAAAGAAACGCAGAATGAGGAAAGTCGGAATTACGCAATATGGAAAGAATACTCTCCATTTATTAAGCGTGTCCTGACAGTACATAAAAAACATTCTGCAGCTTTCTTCTGGGCCAAATATTTCTCCCACTTCATACCATAGGTATGCTCCAATTGTGCTGGGAGCAGAATGGCAATACTATGACTCACTTCATATTGTAGGCTGGAAGCACCACATTTTGTTCCAGAAAGAAATAGATCGTAGGCATAAGATTTAAAAGGCAGCTTTTTGTAAACTCAACTCCAGTGTGCTCTGGAGCACATTTGGATCAGTTGCACCATCTAGACCCTCTCCAACTATAGCCCTGGTTGTGGTTATTTTTAAATTTACAACTGTGTTGGGAATATAGCATATCCAAATTACCTTGGAGTGGCAAGTGAGGGAGTTAAATGAATATTTTGTGTTTCTTTCCAGAGCAACTCTCACAGCAGTAATTGCTGCCACACACTTTTGCCATCAATTCAGTGTTGTGACTGTGTTGAAACACTCAGGCACACATAAAATGATGCTGTTCCTGTGTTTCATAAGGACCTACTAAAGTGATCCAAATCTTTTTGTCTGCCAGCCTACAGGGAGTGAGAATGATCATCCTCCCACTTTGGTTTTGCATGGATTACACAGGGTTGGCCACCAAGACTACCACTGGCTGAAGGTTTATATTTAAATTTTCTTTGGTATGGTGGAAGCAAAAAATAATTTAACTCCTGGTATTTAGCAGATGATGCAAAGCCTCTGCTGTTTAGTAGCAGTTCCATTTGTAACAATCCAGCATTATCCCTTCTGTGTAGGCTCAGACACCAGCCAGCATCACTGGTCCCAGCAGAGCACGTGCAGTCCCTAAAAATCATCCACAGGGTTAGAAACAAACCCTGACAAACAGTCCCCTGACCCACAACCTCTCTCACTAGGACTGAAGCATTTTTAAATACAACTGCCTGTCCCAAAACTGAAGGTGCTGTGGCTGGTGTTTACTCTGGAAGTGCCTTAAGCCCCAGCCATGTTTTTCACCTCTGACAGCCAAGGCCATGTGGCAGAGCTCTGGCAGCCTCACCAGCCAGCCACGCTTTCCAGGGCTTGCCTCTGAAAAAACAGCACCAGGATCCCTGCGAGGAACACAGAAAGCATGTAAAATCTTGGAGGTTCCTGTGTATCCCAGCAGAGCAGGATTTAGGTTCCTGTGTATGCAGCAGCTGAAAAGCAATGGTTCCTTGCTGCAGCCCCGATTTTATTCCTGCAGTTTGTGTTTAGCCAGCCAAGCCCCTGAGCAGCCTCCCCACACCTCAGTGACTGTTCCACATCCAAGAAGTCGGGGCAGAGAGAGCAGCACTCTAAACCTCCAGCTGCCTGGCCTTGGGTTCCAGCCAGAAACCCTTCCTTCCCCCCTCCATGACCCACTCAGCCCCTGGTAAGCCCAGAGCTTTCCCGGGATCAGCTGCACCTGCTGCCTTCGGTTCAGGGCTGCATTCCTCCAGGGAACTCTGAATCCCTCAAAGGGTCTGCTCCAGGCAGAGATTTTTTTCTTCCTCTTAGGAAGCCAATAGTGCAGGATACCAGAGCCTCCCTTCAGAGGATATACATGCAGAGAAAGCCTTAGAACTGTTGGTTGTGTGGAAATATTCAGATGGCAGACAGGGGCATTCTGCTTTTGGTGGCAGCATCCCCCAGTGACAGACTTCCCCACCAACACAGCAACCCACACAGCTCTGGGAAAACTCCACACTCCCAAGGGTGCAAACCAGAGCTGTGCACAGCACCTGTGGGAAGGACACTGCAGGGTTAAAAACACATGCTGGCAGGGAGTAAAAACATGTCCTGCAAGACCAGGTTGGGATTATTTCTCTCTATATCAAGCCCATCTTCCAAAGAATGCTTGAAATGGAAAGTATCCCAAAAGATCACAAAAATAATAGAAGGTTTCGAAAATAAGGTGTGTAAAGGGAAACAATTCCAGCATTGCAGACGTCAAAGCCAGGGACTGTGTGGAAAAATAATACAGAGAAGTAAGGTAAAAGTCCAGAGGGAGCAGGGAGGAAGAGAGGGTAGGAAGCTTAGGGCAGAAGAATCCTTTTTTTTTTTTTTAATGGAGTTCATAGCTACAGAATAGCCTAAATGACCTTCAATTGCCCAAAATTTACAATAAAAGGTTTCTACTAAAATTCAGCTTCCCTGTGAAGTTCCTGTGGCACAGTCAATGCAGATATACAGTTCAGAGGAAGAGTGGGCAGGGAGTGAATGCTCATTCACATGGCCCAGCATCACATCTTCACCTTCAAAAGTCACTCTCTGTTCTTGTCCTGTTTATCTGGTCAAATAAGAATCTACAGTAATATCCAAAAAAAGCCATTTTACCCTCAACATACTGTGATGGTTGAAGAGTGCACAGGCAAAGTAAAACAACCTTCACAGCATCCCTCCATCCTGAATCCAGTGGAAGTCTCAAGGAGAAGAGCATGTCTGTGGTGTGCCATTTGCTGTTGATACAGCCCCTGGTTTTAAGTTTTAAACCTTCTGTGTAATAATGAGATTTCCATTTCTCTTCTGACGTGGTTGAGGCCTGCAGGTTATTGAGTTTAAAAGCCAAAACACACAGACATAGAATTTTGCTTCAGGGTTGAAAAAACATATAACCTATGGGAAGGGTGGGATCAAGTTAGCCTTTGTCCTCCCAAATTTCACATAAACAAGCATGTTCATGTATCTCCCAGTGCCAGGCAAGCAAAATCAAGAGTGCCTGTTTGAACTGGAATGCTACTGGCCCATGGTGGATGGCTGGAAAATACGTGCAAATTATAAGGCTTGTTCTTTAGGACTTCACTCCATAAAATGCCCACATGTATCAGATGAGAGGTTGCCACTCGTTGAATGAACTGCTGTGGACTGGGTCAGATCCTGACAGCCTGAGCCATCTGGGACAGCATTTGCAGGCAGAATGTGCATCAGAATATGGTGTAGAGATATTTGGTCCTCAGAAGTATTATTTGCCAGTGAATTGTTCTCAAGAATCATGCATCCACAACATGTAGAGATTGATGCAAAATAAAACCACAACAATATGAAACAAGTAATTTCCAAATCCTGCAGTGGATAATACTTTATGATGCATGAAATAGCTGTAATGCAGAAATAAAACAGAAAAGACAGAGCACGGATTAATGCTTGGGGTTTTTTTAAATTGTGATAATTATCCTTATGACTACAATATAACCATATAATTATACATTGAAACACATATTCTGCCTTTGTAAGTCTTCTGGTGTCACTTCTCAGCCATTCAAAGCAGTCATTAAATGATGCTGGGAAACAGTCCACATCGTCTGATGTATTGCCTGCCTCCTCCCCCCTCTCTCCTCCTCCTCCTCCTCCCAATCAGTTTCAGAGCTACAAAATATCACTGCCTGCCTCCAACTGTGGAAACCAGGAGCAATTCCACCAAAGTCAGACCTGAGGGAGGTGGATCTCTTCAAACACTGAGGGAGTCTCCTGGTCAGACAAGGGGTTGAAGCCAGCTCGTGGCAAGTGATGCCAAGAGAGAGCTTTAAATCTGCAAAGTCCAACTGAAAGTCTTTCTAAATGTAAATATGAGTGTGTGAGTGTAAACATGTGCCTACAAAAACCCATTAATTTTAGAATACTCATTATTGGTGTAGATGAGTCTCCGGAGGACATTAATTGAATACAGGGATGACCAGATCCATAGTATGGCAGATTCTGTTTTGCCATATTTAGCATATCATCATGTGGTGTTGCATGTGTGCAAAATATTAGACACTGAATCACCCGTCAGCACCTCTGGGAGATATCTGCCATCTGCTTTTTTCCTGCTATCTGCCATTTCCTGTTTCCAATGCCTTGCCTTGGACTGGCAGGTAAACATGCAGTCAGGAGGTTTCCTGGGACCCTATTTCTACCCTATCCCTTCTTGTGGACATGTCTGTAGTTTCTTCAAGCCTCACATAATTCTCTTTAGAGAACTGTGTTTCCTGAGCTGAGACCTTTCTGTTAAAGGTTACTTACCAAAAGAACAGGGACAAAAAGAAGTAATTAAATCTAAAGAGACAGGGAAGAGAGAGGAGGACAAGAAAACTATGACAACTTTCACTCATTTATGTAAAATTATGGCAAACATTCCCTGCTGTGAAAAACAACTTATATCTAAATATATATGGCCAGATGGGTATGGTAACTCAGTGCTGCTTGAGTCACAGGATCATTGGAAAAAATATTATTATTATAGCAGGCCCTTCCTAAGCTATGCAAGGACTGGTTTCTGGTTTTGGTAGTTGTTTTAAACTATGTTATATTTTGCTCAATAATAGAGAATCAAAATCTTAATTTCTAGAGCAGCTCTGACCTCTTAGCCAAAATAATGGAAAATTTTCAAAAAACACCAGGAGAGGATAGAAAAGCTCATCACAATGCTTTTGTTGTCATTGCTCTGTTTTCCCATGGACAGCTGATGGAGGCCTGTTCCACTGGAGGTGGAATTTCAATGAAGGACTTAACATTTTACTAAGTAGAGTCTGTAAGAACAAACTTAGGGAAGCAGAACAGCCATATTAACCATATTTATGGTTTTGCATTCAGGCTGTGATTGGACAGGACAATGCAGGCCCTTTCATTTCCTATGGAAAGCTGGGCACAACAGAGCCATTCTCCTGAGTACATTGCATACAGTGGAGGCACTGGCTGGTTTTCCTGTTGTGCAGAGTTCAGCCTCACTACTCTCAGCAGATAGAGGCCCCGTGGTGTTCCAGATGCAGCACAGACACATCTGTGTACAGCAAATGATCCAGGGTTGCCTCTCTTCTGAAGTGAAAATAAGTCTTCAGTTTCTGCAGAACTTAGTGCTTCTGAAAGCTTCTTCCTGGAGTATTTTGTTCTTCCTTTCCCCTACTTTCTTAGTCCAAACATGTCTATATATATGAGCAACGTGTCTTGTGCTGGGCTGAAGACAGCAGGGTATCCCAGCCAACAAGCCCAGCTGCAGTCACCCTTATTCATCCTTACACACAGCCCATGAGCTTGTCTTCAGAGCAAGGGCAGGCTCTCCTGGGTGATCTGAGAGTCCAAAGCAGTGCCCTAAATTTCAGCTGTCATTTGGTTGGATCACATCAACCATGTGCTGCTTAAGAGCTGATTTCCACAGAGCCACAGAAGGGGCATCATATCAGGTATATATCAGGTATTTATTAATGGGACAGAACTCCAAGTTACCATTTTCTTCAGGTTTGGCTGGTCTTGAACACCAGCTTAAACCATTTGCCAAGGCTCATAGGGTTTTCTTCCTCATATTCAAAGTGACAGCTCTTAAACCTTCTGTGCCAACAATCATTACTGACCTAAAGAAGGCTGAGACCAGAGCATAACAGAGTGCAGAGGGGTGAACACAAGTATCCACTTTGCATAGTGATTTCACTTTTCAGGGTGACAGTTAACCATCATTCCTAGGCTATTATTATTCTTCTAGTCACATATGTTGTGAATTACAGTCAGTGTCAAGGTCAGATTAGGAAGAGGGTCTTAAAATCCAGTTCCTGCTTTCAATACTATCAACACAATTTTTCCATTGACTCACTGGGATTCAACTCAAGAGGGATATCAGAAATGCTGAAACACCTAAGAACTAAAAACATAACCAAAGCAATGGGCTGGGAGCTCTGGGCATCTACACAAAAGCCACTACAACAGTAGAAGAGCAGGCTGAAGAATACAGAGTTTGCTAGCATAGTCAATGGAGTTTCTCTACATTTTTAAGCTTGCACAGCAATAGAAGAAAAGACAACTTACTCAGCTTCTGGGTGTACTCACCAGATTGTCCCACTATTTGCTGTCATGTAAGATTTGCAAGTCTCATGGTGAAGCATGACCTTGGGAAGCCTGGAACAGAAGACATCTTTTAGGAGCAGACGTCTCTTGAGAGCACAGCTCTCCAGACAAATCTGAGACTGTGTCACTGACAAACAAACAGCTGCCTCAGCAGGAAAAACTTCTGAGGCAGTTTCTAGCAGCAAAAAGACAGAAGTGATGTGTTCCCACTTAAAACTCATGTCACAAATCTTATAGGAGCTGTTCTCATTTCTGCCATGAAAAAAACCTGGGTGCACACACAAAACCCAGGTCCTAATATCTGAAATGAGGTGTTTGACTGTGATTTTAATGCCTGCTGGATTTTTATCTAAAAGATTTGAGTAGAAGTCAGGATTCACTTAAAACATAATTTAGTTTTTAGACAATTTAATGATTTTGCATTCTCCAGGAATCACTGTATATGCAACATGCCCATGCAAGCCTCATGGATCTCTTTGTGTTTCCATGCAAGGCTAATCTAATCCTTTACCTGATTGGTGTCTAATTGGTTGAAGATGAGGGGTTTGCATAAACAGCTGAGGGCAAAATTCAGGTCCTCATGACTGGTAACTAGGTAGGACTTAATAGGTTAGTAAAGTGTCAATATTTGGGGAAGGGAACTGGAAAATTAGAAAGATTAAGACAACACTTCTTAAATAATAAAGCAACTTTAGAGTTTCAAAAGAGCCTGCACTACACTTCTGATGTGCAGTTCACTATGAGATTTTGTGGCTTTGTGCTCTTCTGTCATTCATCTACCTTTCAAAACTCCTTGCTAAAAACCTGTCCAGCAAAACCTCAAGGCAACCAGCTGGCTTAAAAACATGTGCCCTCTCCCAGCAGTCAGAGAGGCTCTGCAGGAACACAGGCCCCTGCCCACACACACCCAGCCGCTAGATCACGGCCAAAGTGCTTATCAGTGGAACCTCACCAGAAATTTTTTTAGATCTGTTTGCATAAATGTCAACACTGGCTTCTAAGCTTTTCTTCAATTCGACAGCAAGTGACATTTAAAGGGACAAAAGATCTTTTCACACACGGAGCAAGAGAGGCTGTCACGCGACTGTGAAGTCTGTAGCGTACCCACGCCAGCCCAGAGACACGAGCGCTGTATCCACTGTCATCTCCCCACTCTTCTGCAAGGGAAACACCTGCCTGCCAGATGTATTTCCCTGTCTTTTAACTCTGCTATCAGCACAACCGTCACTGGTTTGCAAGTCCACATGTGAGGTAACCTTCCTAAGAATAGTTTTAAAGTTTACACGCACAGAAGCAGTTTGGCGGTGAGGTGAATGTGCACAACGCTCACAGCCTGGAATACAGGAGGAGGAAAAAGTCATACTTTTTCCATCCAGGTCCAAAAGGTGTTCTTCCTTCCTTCTGAGGTATGGATACAAGATATATAGAACAATGGAATGGTTTGGGTGGAGAGGAACCTTTAAGATCATCTCATTCCAATTTCCTTGCCACTGGAAGTGACACCTTCCTATAGATCAGGTTTCTTAGAGCCCCCTCCAGCCTGGCCTTGAACACTTCCAGGGATGGAGCATCCATATCTTCTCTCAGCTATATTGCACTAGCCACAATTCTCAACAGATCTGATTAAAACCAGGCTTCTTTTTCTTTTCCCTCTGTAATTTTATTCCATTCAATGTTTTCCAAAGAAACACCTACAGCTCTCACTTAATCTGTCTTCAGAGAAAAGTAATCAGTTTCATCTTTCATAGACAACGTTTCCTTTTGTAGACTTTAATTTCAAAGGAAATTTCTTAGGAAATGGCCATTCTTTTACATTCACATATTATAAAAATCCAGCATAGGACACAGGGAAATATTATTTTTTGGCATTCATTGCTGAGTTAGTTTTGATGCTCCGGGCACCCTGTTGGACCAGGGGGATGATCTTTAAGGTTCCTTCCAACCCAAATCATTTTGTGATGCTATGATTCCATGATTCTGTGACTTCAGAAGATAAATTGTTTGAAGTGGGCCACGTTAGAGCAAGCCACAAGCACATTAAGCACCTCTGTGGCTGCCTCTCTCTGTCATGCACAACACAGCCGGGGGAGCCCTGCTGTTATTCAGAGCTCTTCAGCCCTGAGCTGCAGTGACAAACAGCAACTCTGACTCATTGTTGATGTACCTCCAGTGCCCGAGTGTGTCTAATTTCCACTGAGTGTGTCTAATGAGCTGATATTTTATGGGTATTTCCTAAGCATTGTAATATGAGTCCTTCAGATCCCCGTGCTGGAAGTTAGCCTGCTGTTCCCTAAACACAAGTCTTGGTGCTGCGAGCCAGCAGTGGTTGTAAAAATCTGGGTTTCTGTGCGGTGAGAATAACATGGCAGAGCAGGCAGAGCTTCACTCCATGTCAGTGTGTGTAGGGAGGATGGGATGCTCCGTGTCAGGGTGCAGAGGGAGGATGCAATTCATGAGCAGAGCCCATCCCTGTTTCCATCTGCTCGCCCTGGTCCTGCTGCCAGACTGACTCAGAGGCAGGAAGTCTCTCCCCCCATGGGGAGGGCTGCAGGACAGGGCAGTGTGAACCACCAGAGCCAGATTAACATCAGTGATGACCTTGTGGGGAAAGGGGGAAGTGAGACACCAGCATTTGAGGGGAACATCCTCAGAAGGGATTTATCAGGCCTTTCCTGGCAATGCACTGGACTGGGAATAAACCCAGTGGAAGTGTGTCCCCTTCCTCTTCTGCAGCCACATCATAAGATCAGTCCTTTTCAGCAAGGACCCCAGAGAAGTGGTGGGATCAGGGTCAGCCTATTTCCCTGGCTGAGAGAAAGATGATCTGCAAATCACTATGCAGCAAAATTCCAGGAAGGAAAAAATGCCACCAACTCAGGGAAACAATTGGCCTCTGGCCCTGGGCTGCCTTTGCACAGACACGTCATGGCTCCTCTCTGTGCAGCTGCTTTGGATTCACAGCAAGCACCAGCCACAGCCAGGGGCCAGCAGCAAAGTTCAAGAATTAAATGATGCTTTTGACTCTTCATTGACCTGTGGAGCTGGATGATCTTCTAATAACCAGATTAGAGGTGGGTTGCCTTTTTACATTAGTCAGGGGAAAAGGCACCAAGGGGGGAGGTTCTTAAAAATAGAGTGTGTAAAACCAGGACCAGAATATCTTACCAGCCTGTCCAGACACAGAGGGGAGCAGCCGGCTCCTGCTCTCCAGGCAGAATTGCTGCATAAATCTTTAGGATGGCAAGGGTGTACTGACATTTCAGTATCTAGGGCAAGGTGCTGTTCCTCCCTGGTGGCACAGGCAGCACTGCCTTGCAGACAACTCCCTGCATGTGGACTGGAGACACATTTCAAAACAGCCAAAAAAGACAGAAGTATGGCAAGATGAAAGGGAAATTATTCAAGAATATGCAGCAAGCAGCAGTGCTTGCCATCTGATCCTCAGCAGTGAAGCCTGCCAGCTTGCATCAGACCAGACTCATCACTGACCGTGCAGTTAAATTGCCAAAAATAGTGCTGTGCACCTCAGACAGAGAGACTTCATCCATCCTGTCCCATGCCAGGCTTCTGCATCACATCCCTCTGTCACAGAGCTGTGGCTCTCTTGGGTTCAGGCAGAGGGGTTTCCACCACAGACTCTGATTCACAATTCTTGTGCTGGTTTTAAACCAATGGTATGTGGTGCAGTTACACCAACAGGCAGGGAGAAATCCTGCAATGAGAGAAGGCTGCAGTCATGCCTGTGCTCTCTCTTTTCCATCCTCCTCCAAATCCTGGTTCTGATTTACAGAGAATCGCTAATCCTTACATATTTCAACAGTCACTAAATCAACCAGTCTACATGGCTACCACTATCTACACTCTAAGTTGTCTCAAAGGATGAAACGAGCCAGGAAGTCACTCCCAACTTTCTGTCTCCAAATGGTCTCTCTCCAGGAAGACCTGGAAGCCTTTCAATGTTGCCATATTCACATCCACTGAAAGAGCTGCCCATTTCCTCTAGCATCTCTCTAAGAACCATAGCAAACTGAAAGAGTGGTCAGGCTGCCCAGGCAAGTGGTAGAATCACCATTCCTAGAAGTGTTCAAAAGACATATGCACGTGGCACTTGGGGATGTGGTTTAGTGCTAATATGGCAGTGATGGGTTTAACAGCTGGACTCAACAATCTTATATTCCAATCTTAATTATTCTGTGATTCTATGAAATTCAGCCCTGTCACTCTCATATGAAAGTATGTGTGTTATACCAGAGAAAGCCCTCCATGAATATTTTCAGTCTTATTTAATAATGTAAGTATAGCCCACAGATATTGCAGTTTACTCTTCAGCTATGATGCTAAATGCTTTGAAAATACACAACAAAGTGGCTGTTTGGCAGAGGAGAAAGAGAGGAACAGCAAGTTCACATTGTGTGGTGGGAAAGGGCAGTAGCTGCAGTGCATCTATTTGCAGCACAGGTTTGGTGCATGCAGGAGAACAAATTGTTTCAAAGGGGAGCTGTAAGCATAGTGGGGGGAAAAAAAAGGAAAAAAAAGAAAAAAGAGCTGAACAGTTGTTCAAACAAATGGGCTAATCACAGCCTGGCTTACACACACATGTGCAGGTGCAGACTGATCCCAGCCAGCATCTGTGGAAAATGTCACTTGGCAGTGGAGCACATCACACAAAGCAAACGCTGCACACACACAGAGCTCACTGCTCAGAAAGGGCCCTCTGGGCCTCCACTGCACCATGGCCTCTCAGAGGGCATGTGAAATGTCCTTATTCCATCAGGGCTGGGTCAGTTCAGGTGCAGCAGAGCTGTTTCCCTGACCTGCAGAGGGGCAGTGGTGCAGGGAGGAGGGGGGGTTGCATGGATGAGACTGGAATAAACACACCACCCCAAGCAGAGTTTTCTTCACCCTCCTGCTCCAGTTCCACGTGGTCGAGATTTCACAGCCCTTCCCTTGCCTCTGCTCCCTGCCTGGTTGTGTAACATCTACAGCCAACCCTTTTATACTCAGATTTTGTCCTGTTTCTTCTTTGATGTTAGAGGTCTGGATAACCCTGGGGTCAAAGAAAAAGACAGACAGATAAAGTGCACTAGGGGAAAGCAACTGAGTTCATTCTGCCTTCTGCATTTCACTTATGCCTTTCCTCCCTGTGAGAAATGTTGGGTGGAACGAGAACAGAAAAACACAGGCAGAAAGAAAATAGAAAATATGTTTTGCTCAGAGCACTAGTAATATCAGAAATTTAAACAAAAGTTACTCCTTTTGTTGTACTTTTGCTGTGCCTTCGGGCTTTTGGACACAGCTCTGTGGTCCAAGCTTGCTTTGTCTTCCCTTCCACTTTGTGGCCCCAAGCTGTGGCTGAGCACACGATGTGGTCACTGACTGCAGAGCAGAGTTCCCAGTGCATCAGAGCATTAGCTGGCAGCTGGGCAGACAGATTTACACATCCCAGATGTCCAGGGTGCTGCCTCCAGCTCATCCAGGCAGTGTCAGAGAAGGTTTAAAACCATCACCGTCCTTCCCCTTGAATTTCTCTCCCAATGCAGCTCGCTGGCAGCTCTCCTTATATGGATGGGTTAGAAAGCAGCCAAAGGGATATCCCTAATAATTTCAGTCTGTGGCAGCAACAAAGATCTTCAAAATGGAACCTGAGGTTAATACATGAGAGCCCTGGCCCCACTATAACCCATGCAACTCTGAGTTTCCACCCCTGCAGCCTTTGTAAACCAGTGCTCTACCCAGAGCTCACTCACACCACTGGCATGAGTGAGTGTGGCACAAAACCCACCCGAGAAGCAGAATTATTTGGGTTGGAAATGACCTTAAAGAGCATCTAGTTCTGACCCCCTGCCACAGGCAGAGACAATTTCCACTAGACAAAGTTGCTCAAAGCCCTGTCCAGCCTGACCCTGAACACTTCCAGTGATAGGCCATCTGAAACTTCCCTAGGCTTGGTTTAAAATACTGCAGACTCATTTGTTCACTTCATTTTTGTGACACCAAAGCAGAGTGTTGAGTTTCTCAGTCTTTTCTAAAGCTGTTGCTATGAGAATGCACAAAAATTATCTAAACCCTTTTAAATAAGAAAAAAAGTAAAAAACTTGGCTTTTCTCTGTGCAGAGAAGTACACTTCAGCTGAGTTAATATCCGTTTTACTTAATCTGGCAGCCTGATTTCTTTGAGGATGTATTTTCTTAATTGATTTCTGTGCACCTGTCAGACACATTGCTCTGACAAGGCAGGAACTGGGAAAAAAATGTTATCTGATGAGTTCAGCTCTGGACAAAATCAGCACAACACCCTGAGGTGCTTTTTTACACAAGCATCAGCACTGTTTCATTAAAAATCAATAGAAAATTTCACAATGACTGAAAACTCAGCAACATCCCAGTGACTACAGAGAAGCAAGCCCTGCCAGGCAGCTGTGGCTGAGAATGCCTTGCTGATGTTCAACATCAATTTCCAGCAGCAGCGATGCTTCACCACTCTAACCATGTTGTCAGGGAAATCAGCTCAAATAAAACATTGCAGGGACTTTCACTTTCCAAAAGCACACATGGCCAATGCACCCTGTTCTCTGCTGCTCCACACACCTGCCAGAGCAAAGTGTTCAGGAAACAAATAGACAGGGAACCTGACACACGGTTTGGTTTGTGTGGTGGCATTGGGAAAAGGATGGGCTTGATGACCTTGGAGATCTTTCCCAGCCTTAATGGTCCTGTGATTCTATGATTCTGTGACCTGGGATGAGCAGGACATCACATGCAGGCTCTGAGGCCAGACCTGTGTCCAGTTCTGGGCCCCTCAGTTCAGGAAGGACATTGAGGTGCTGGAGCAGGTCCAAAGAAGGGCAATGAAGCTGGTGAAGGGTCTGGAGCAGGATTCCTGTGAGGGGCAGCTGAGGGAGCTGGGGGTGTTAACCAGGAGAAGAGGAGGTTCAGGGGGGACTTTATTGCTCCTCCCTAACAGGAGACTGTAGCCAGGTGAGGGTCGGGTTCTCCTTCAAAGCAACAGGACAAGAGGACAAGGCCTCAAACTGCACCAGAGGGGTTCAGGACATCAGGAGGAACTTCTTCACATAAGGGGTGATCAGACACTGGAATGGGCTGCCCAGGGAGGTGTTGGAATCACTGTCCCTGGGGTGTTTAAGGAAAGGCTGGATGGGGCACTCAGTGCCATGGGCTGGTTGACACGGTGGTGTTGGGTCGTAGGTTGGACTCACTGATCCCAGAGATGTTTCCCAACACCATTGATTCTGTGATTCTGTGATCACTCAGCAGGATGTGCTGCCTGCAAGGCTGGCCAAACCCAGTCTCTGTGCTGAGATGAAGCCACAGACTGACTGAGGCTCAGGGTTTTGTAGCCCAGCTGCCCAGCACAGCCCTGCAGAGCCATGTTCCCTCTGTGCACCTTGTGTCCCTTGCCATGAAACAGGAAATTTCCTTTCTCTACCTTCATTGTTGGTGTGTTTGCTCTGCAGGGCCTCTCTCAGCCTGTTTGCACTGGCCTAATACAATGGAGTCCTAACCCGAGGTGTTGCCATTGCAAAAATAGAAACAGAGAACAATGTCTCTCTTCAAAACAAGACTTTTCATGTATCTCATTCTGTAAAATTCACTGTTTAAAATCCATTCACTGTGCTAAGCAGCAACTTAAATCAAAGGCAAAACTCACATCATACTTGGTAATCAATTGCGGGAAGTAGCTGTGGATTTTCTACCTTGATTCATTTCTCCTTTATTTGCAATTTTCTGTGATTTTTCTTCAAAGTCCCTTTCCTCTGAAGTCAGATGGGATCCCCATTAGTGACACTTTCATGTAGCTGAAGAAGTGTGTCAACATTTTCTAATATAGATTAAAGCTCCAGGAAACAAGAGGGAATGAACAGTTGGGCTCTCAGGAGAGCAGTGGGAAATAGAAAAATTACCAGGCATGATGGTTAAGACACTCTCTCAGAATGCTTCAGAGCTGTGTATTTCAGTCAGTCCTTAAGCAAATGCAGTCCTAAATAAAGCTAGGTAAAAAATAAATAATATTTATGCCAGGTAAAAGAATAATTTGGAGAAATGCCCGATTTAATATAGGCTAATATTTTGATTTTTTAATTGAGCTATTTGCTGCTATCCTTTATTTTTCTGACTGTGTTCCTTTCTCACATAAGGCAAAAAATTAAATGTTATAAAAATAATAATTTCCTCATAAATTTCTGCTCTCTGCACCTAGTGACCATTTCATTTTAAGATCATAACCTTTTAACAGCAATTTACATTAAAATATACACTGCTTGTTTCAAAATTAGCTCACTTGTTTTTCAGCTACATGATTGATGTTTCTCTTGACCAAAAGTAACTCCTCTGAGCTCAACAGAGCAGCCTCTGATGTTCACAAGGTGGCAGAGAAGGTGAATTATACCTA
Source organism: Chaetops frenatus (assembly GCA_013400775.1). Taxonomy (NCBI): domain Eukaryota; kingdom Metazoa; phylum Chordata; class Aves; order Passeriformes; family Picathartidae; genus Chaetops; species Chaetops frenatus. The sequence continues at coordinate 479,311 of VZTR01023317.1, read as the reverse complement.
ATAAATCTCTTCAAAGTAAATACAGTATAAATTGAGTTATAGCTAACAGGCAGTACAAGAAATTCCTGGAAATACTGCTGAACTAGAACATTTGATTCAGAAATTGTATTCAAGTATGGAATGATTAACAGAAGAGTTAAATTATTTAATCCTAACATGAGAGTTAGAAGTTTAAAGAGCTTTGGTTAGAGCAGAAACCCATCACTAATTCCTGTCACTTGGAGAAGCCACACATTTCAGAATTCATTTTCATTATGCATGTGAATGAAAGCTTTAAAATTATAACATTTTCATAAGAAAAAATTTCCTGGGAAAAAAATGGATCCGCTGAAAAAAACTCAGCAGTTTCACTTCAAAATTTTTAAATAAAGGTGAGGGTGGTGCCTATCCACGCCAGCAGCTTAATGCATTTCCAACAGCCTGAAAAACTGGGATTCTGTGCTAAACCTCCTTTTCACCTTTGTGTAGAGCACTCCATGGCAGCAGGAGAACCAGATCTGGTTCTTGGTGTTTGCTCCCAGTCCAGGCTGCAGTTCTGGTTTCCCAGAAAGGCACCAGCCATCCCCGTGCCCGTGGTGCCTCCCTGGCACCCCAGGGCTGTGTTCCCATCAAGGATCACTGCCCCAGGTGCAGGAGTCCCTGTCACTGCCAGGGAAACAGCTCTGCTTAAACTGGCTCAGGTCTTTCTAACAGAGGGAGCAGTTCAGATCAGGGTCAGTTAATTCACATCATTTCACCTCATTTCTCCCAGTGGAAACATCTGAACTCCTCTGTTGAAAGTGATAGCTACCCATGGAAATTTCGGATTCTGTAGAAATCACATTTTATAGCTGAAAATTCCTCTCCAGCCCTACAGAGGAATTTGGATATATTTTTTCTGTTCAAAGGAAAAATCTTCTGGCCTCAGCTCAACCAGGCACTTCAGCACCTCCTCTGTACACCCTGGGCTGCAGCCAAGCTGCAGCTTCTTGCTCTCCCAAGAGGAGGCTGCAAGACCCAGTTCTGTGCTGAGTGGGCCACCAAATCATCCCTGGAAATTACCCTTCTGAGATCATGGGATATCACATCCTGCTTCATGTGAGTGTAACCATGCTGAAATAAAGGATAAGGGTATCCAGAGCTCAGGTTTGCTCTCACCTCTCCTTTCCTTTCACAGACACACAAAAACACACCCAGGGTTAAGACCATTTCATCCATCTCCATCTGTTGCTTTTCCAAAATTACAATCACTTCGTTGTCTGCAGTGACTGCCACACTGTACAGGAAAGTGGAAAGATCCTCAGCAGGGCATAGAGAAAGCATTAGCAGCATTTAAAAGCTTTGTGGTAGCCAAGAAAATAGTAATAATTCTTAACTTTGGATTTTCTTATCAGAAAGTTTAAATATTTCCAAGACTTTTGTTTACAGTGTTTAACATTTCTGCTTCTCGAGTCATATAGGCTTAGAGCTGCTGCCCAAATGTTTGGCTAATCTCTGCAAGCTGCAGGGTAAATAGCAGCTGAGGTCTGGTCCCAGTGCTAAGGACAAGAGGCCTGATTTTCTTTCTGGGAAATGCAAAGCAGAATTTCTTTCATGGTCCTCCTTAGGTTCAGGAATAGGTATTTAGTTTTCAAGCCTCTCAAGCAATGCCTCAAGGGAAAAGTGCATGGGAAAAACCAGCACCTAGGTCAGACTCAAACAAGATGCAGACAAAGCATCAGAAAAGCTGGTGTTGGAAGGGGCTGCAAAATGCCATTTAATTTTCCCTCTGCCCAAAACAGCACTGGTGGCATGCAGAATTTCAGCTACAGAAGCGTTGGAGTCTGGGCAAACCTGATGCTCCTGAGCTCTGACCCTGAGCTCAGTATTACCCTGGAGCCTGCTGGATTCAGTTCAGTGTGCCAAACGTGCCCCTGCCCCATCCGTTCACAGCTCAGGCGATCAGATGCTCTTTTAAGTCATCCAGTACTCTTGTAAGTACCCAGGGTCATCCCATGCTATTTTCAGCTACACTGCCCTAGCTCTGGAATGATGCCCCAGGCATCGCTGAGCTCACTGGGCCAGGGAGTGGCCCTGACTGCAGAGGTTTTGCTCAAATGTTCATGGCAGTGCCTGGGAGACACACACACAGACACAGACACAGACACAGACACAGACACAGACACAGACACAGACACAGACACAGACACAGACACAGACACAGACACAGACACAGACACAGACACAGACACAGACACAGACACAGACACAGACACAGACACAGACACAGACACAGACACAGACACAGACACAGACACAGACACAGACACAGACACAGACACAGACACAGACACAGACACAGACACAGACACAGACACAGACACAGACACAGACACAGACACAGACACAGACACAGACACAGACACAGACACAGACACAGACACAGACACAGACACAGACACAGACACAGACACAGACACAGACACAGACACAGACACAGACACAGACACAGACACAGACACAGACACAGACACAGACACAGACACAGACACAGACACAGACACAGACACAGACACAGACACAGACACAGACACAGACACAGACACAGACACAGACACAGACACAGACACAGACACAGACACAGACACAGACACAGACACAGACACAGACACAGACACAGACACAGACACAGACACAGACACAGACACAGACACAGACACAGACACAGACACAGACACAGACACAGACACAGACACAGACACAGACACAGACACAGACACAGACACAGACACAGACACAGACACAGACACAGACACAGACACAGACACAGACACAGACACAGACACAGACACAGACACAGACACAGACACAGACACAGACACAGACACAGACACAGACACAGACACAGACACAGACACAGACACAGACACAGACACAGACACAGACACAGACACAGACACAGACACAGACACAGACACAGACACAGACACAGACACAGACACAGACACAGACACAGACACAGACACAGACACACACACTGACACACAGACACACGTGTCCTGCAGGTCTGTGCCCAAACACAGCACCCAAAACACCTCAGCCTGGCACTACACACATCCTGGATTTAGGTTCCACAGCCAGCTCAGGACAGCTCTGCCCAGCTTACCTGGCACTGAGTGTGAGGAAGAGGAGTCCCAGGCCTTTTGCACAGACAGCAGCCAAGCTGTGGCTGCTTCCTGGTTTATATTCCTACATTATATTATAAATCATATTTCACCTAATATCAGTTTCTTAAAGAAAACACAATCTTGTCCCCAGCTTGTATATCATAGGCAAATTTTTTCTTCTTTTCTAGCTTTGATGTCTGTACTTTTTGTTGAGTATGCTGGTAAGCAGAAAAGCCATTTTTCCCCCTCAATCACACTGGCAGAGGTAGGAGTGCCACAGTGTCCTGCCAGTATTGATAGGGCCATCTGCCAGTGTAAGTCCCTGGGACAGAGTCACTCCATCACACCACAAGGTCCAGCCCACAGTGGGGACAATCCACCCACAGCAGAGCTGACTTTCTGTGCCCTTCCATCAGCATTACCTGCTCCCACCTAACCCAGACCAAGGCAGACCACCTCAGGTTTTAGAAGAACACCTAGAGCAGAGAGCCAGCAGTGTTATGCAGCATTGCCTCTCCAGGCTGTATTCCTCTCCTTTCCAGGGAAAAATATCCCCCAATTCCAACCTTTGAACAGTGCAAGAAGTGTAGAGATGAGCTGCCTTGATTCCCCTCAACCACACAGGGAGACTTGTCCTCCCATGCTCTGGGAAACACCCTGTGTAGTGCCTGGATACATTTCAGTGCAATTTTTCTCATTTTGCCACTCGTCTCCCATTTACTCTGATGCTATTTACAAAGTCTCATATTCCCTTGATAACCAGAAGCCTGACATAACTCTGGGGATATTCTTTTCCCCAGCACTCAGTTGAGTTAGAGGAATGACTTTTACCTCACATGAACAATAGAAAGGAGACCAGAAAATGGTCAAAAACTCTCCTTATTCGTATATTTTTCCTCCCTTTATTCTTATTTTTTGTCTTTGGTGGAAAATTCCCACTCCTTTCTCTGCTTACCATGATCTCAGCATCACTGTTACAAGACTCCAAATACATCCTTCACTGTTAGGTTTCAAGGTTTTATTAAAGAGTCCTGACTGACTTTATCTGTGTTAAAAGAAACTGAAAACACTGTAGTATCTGGTCTTTTACAGGTCAGGTCAGCATAGGTAGTTAAAATACTAATAAAGATACTCTAGTTATCAGTTACACTTTAATAACCTCAGAGTCTTACTGTCTTTGCTATTGACTTGAGTTATAAACCCATCTCTGAAAAGCAGATATTCATAAATGTGCTAGAGTGATGGAAACTTCAAAAATATTTAGTAGAGCTAAAAATATTTCAAAAACTATGTGTCATCTTTTTTTTTCCTTTTTTAATAGGTTTACACTCCAGTCGTAGCCAAAATTTTATTATTTTATTCATCTCAAGGTCACAGAAAATTGCATGGTCTCAGAAAGGGCATTTCCCCTCCATCAGGATTAAGATGATATCCAGTATTCCTCATTATTTAGGAACAATGAAATTTTTTAAGAATATGATCAGGTTCTATCTAGTTATATTGCTCAATGCTACAGTTGTTATTCTGTCTCATATTTGGTTGGATTTGATTGTGTAACTTTCAGTAAGAGCAAAAAGACTTTCAATTAGATTACCATTGAAATTCACACATCAGAGCCTATACACCTGCAAATGTACTGCATTTAGCTGGGCAGTTATTATTAGCTTCTAACCCAGGAGCAGAACTGCCTTCCATGAGAACAGCCGAGGTGCACAGGGAGCTGAAACACTCAGGAAGCACCTCCCAGTCTGTGGCAGTGCTCAGCCCTCCACTTAAGACAGAACAGAATCTAACAAAAGCCTCCCTTGGACACAATGTCAATTGTTCCTCAATTCCCCAGGCACTGTAATCATGTTTGCCTTTTCCACCCAGCATGGCTTTGCACAACCTCCCGGCCTCGAGAGCTCCCTCCGTACTCTGTTACTGGAGAAACTGCGCATGGTTTTCTTGCAAACAGAGAGCCCAAGGCCCCTTGGACTCTGCTATCAGTGCAGCTTAATTTGTTCAAGGATTGATTAGCACAGCAATAATTCATGGAGATGCAGGGGAAATCCTTCAGTGCTGATTTTACAAACAATGAGGTCGATGATTCCGATAAATCAACTTCATTCATGCTGTCTATAAACAAGTAATGTCCCAGACTGGGAAGAAGCTGGCTCATGTTGTAGTGTTGTGCTTCTTCTGAAAGCTTTGGGAATTCCCATTCTCTTTCATCCATTTCTGGACCAAATGCATTCTGTTTCATTTTCCTAATCAACCTCCACTGCTTTTGTGTTCCATGTCATGTATACACACCAACGCTGAACTCTGACTTCTCAATGTGTTTTGAAAGATTTAGAACATTTCATTAGAGCAGCTTGATTAAAAATGATTGGTGGACTGGAACATCTCCTCTGTTTGCTATCTCTGAGTAGCAAATACCCAGCTGTGAAGAGCTGCATTGTTTTTTCTCTCAGGTCCCAAAAACCCCACACAGCACAAGCTGTGAACCTTCCTCCAGGATGGCACCGTCTGCATGAGTCGATTGCAGTTGCAGAATGGGGCAATAGAGCTGTCATTTGGAGCCAGCCTCCTTCCCCAGTGAGGCTGCAGCAGGAGTCAGGATTGGGCATTTTCCCACTAATTCCACTGGAATCTTCAAACCAGTATGGACAAGGAAGAGGGGAGGTGGTGCCCCTTGCTATATGGGAGATGTAAGAGCCCAGGGTGAAGAGCAGTCCCTAGAGGCAGTGGAGAGATGTCTGGGAATAAAACATTGAGAAGTGTTTAGATATCATTTCTCTGACCTGAAACGTTCTGTTGAAGAAGCTTGTCACTGCATAGACAATCCCAGACTTCCCAAAGCCTGTAATGTTGGCTTCCAAAAAAACCTTTAATGTTGACTTCCATGCTCTGGGAGCATTGCAGGAGCGTGGCTGTTCCCCTTCCCTTTTGTGAGCTGCCTTCAGTGGGTGTTTGAGTTACAGTCTCCAGAGTCTCCACACAGCCACTGAGTTAAAAAAGAATGTTATAAAAAGGCCTGCAAATACAAAAGCCAAGAATGACTGGACTTTAGCCTTAAGAAAGGAATAAATCACTGCAAGACTCATTAAATAATGAGGCTAATCAACCAATGAGAGCTTTAGATGAGCCATTGGGGGATGACAGGTAGCAGTAGGAAAGTCATGTTACCTCTGGCTAGATCATTAATGAAACCATTGCTAGACCACACTGTCTGGTCACAGCAACTGCTCAAAAAAAATTTTGGAAAACAGCTGCAAGAATGATACAAGAACAAGAAAATATGCCTTGTAGGAAGACACTAGACAAGCTATTTAAAGCAGAATAAATGATGCTATGAATCCTATCTGGCTTTAAAATCACTAAATCTCGGTGGCCTGAAGACAAAGCAGCAAATTCCTCACCACCTCATTAGACCAAGAGCTACAGGGAGTGAAATCAGCTGAACCCCAGCCCTGGAGGCCTATCTGTGTTCCCACCACGGGGAGCAGACTGGAAATGTTTTTCAGATATTGTAAATATCAGATGGGCAGAAGTATTTGCTCAGCAGAACATCGATCTCATCCATTGATGAGGTGACAGGAAATGGTGAGGTTGACTCAGAGCCCTTCTTTTGGAAAACACTGGCTCTCAGAAGTCTGTATGTGACTGGTGGTAGATGATTACAGGAGCAATTTTAAGCATTCAGTAAAATTTACACACAAAGTGGGGTATTTAGGCCAATTGCAGGGCAAAATAGCATGCTTTTGATTTTCTTTTCAGAAGAATGTAGCTAAGCTGCAGGGTAAGTTTGGGGTAGAACATTGATTTGGCTGCAATCAAATCCTGTTTGTCATGAAGGAGGGAGTGGGGGAACATTCCTTGAGCATCAAGTCACTCGAATTCCTGGGGATGACCCTTATGCATGGAAGTGAAGAAAGGTCCAGGCTTGAGTCACAGACCCTCAGTGAGCCAAGGGTCCTGTAACAGCAGCTCTTACCTGCCCTGGGTGTGTTGGCCAAGAAATATTGCAGGATTGCCTCTCAGCCAGAGCAAAAGTGGGTATTTCCAAGGAGCAGCACTGCAAAAGAGCCTTCTGGCTAAAGTGGCAGCCAGCCACAGAGCTCAGCTGAGCTGATTGTCATTCCTGGCCTGGGTGTCTGTCCTTAATGTCTTTCTCACTCTTTCTTTCTTNTTTGATTTGCAGTTTCCAGAGCATTCCCAGCTTCCCCTGCAGCAGTGCCATATCTTCTGAAGGGTGGCCCACAGCAACTGAAATTAAGTTCCCCAGACAGTGACTCAAACAAAACCAAAGCAGTGTGTGACACCTAATCCCTGACAGTTTTATTTTCTCCACCTGGATTAGCCAGAAAGATATTCTGAAGAAAAATATGACCCAAAATAGGATTCAGAAATGCTCAGGAGGCACTTAGAAGGTGCTATAAAAATGCACTGCCCACATTCACTTTGTTTTCTGATGGAATATTCAAAGCTGCTATATCTTAAAGCCTGGGATGTGTAGTTACAGTTCAGTTACTCAGATGCCTGGCTGTTATGGGAAACAAAGTTGATTAGAGATCTGAATATCTTTGATCTAAATGCCTTTGAGGTACTTTTGAGTTTCAGTCCCTAGCTGGGACAAGGATCCTCAAATTCCAGCCACAGAGACCCTTATTTAGGAGCTATGTGGTACAAAAAGAAGACATTTTATAAACCAGATTTTTGAAATCACTCTCCTTCAAACAAACTCCTATGAGAACACTCCTGTCCTGTCTGGGGTAAGCTCCAGAGAGCAGAAGACATCTGTAGAGTGGAGGGGAATTTCCAGTTCACCACAAGAAATTTCACAAAACTGCACTTAGGAAGGAAAGAAAAATGTTACCCAGTGAGCAAACATACAGTCAGTGTCCCCAGGGACATGAGCTGCTGGAGGACAGACCACATTCACTCTATCAGTAACTTCGCATCACAGAAATTACCCTGAAAGGTGTCTTAGAAGGAACTTGCTGGCCAAGATCTGTCCTTTTGCCCATCTTCTGATTTTATCTTTTTTCCCAGCTGAAAACGAAACAAACTTGGACATTTCTACTGTCAGCAGGTCGACCAGAACTGCAGTTGTTCTTACACAGGGTGGCCATCCCTGGGAGTGCTCAAGGCCAGGAGGGATGGGGCATTGAGCAACCTGGTCTGGTGCCAGATATCCCTGCCCATGGCAGGGGGCTTGGAACTAGATTGTCTTTCAGGTCCCTTCCATCCCAAGCATTTTACCATTCTAGGGTTATTCTGTGCTAAGTAACGTTCATCTGGTACATGTAATTGTAGTGAAGAGTCAAACGCACAGATTAATACTCAGAGCCTGCTGGCTAGGGCAGAAGATGGCCCTTGTGAGAGCTTGAGGCTTGAAGCAGATTAATTTGCCTGAAAGCACGAGCAAGGCTTTCCATCCAGGCAGGTGCCACCACCCCTGCTTGCTCACAGGCTCTTTCTCTGAAGCAGTTGGACCTTACTTTGTTGGCAGGAAGGCACTAGGATAAATAGATGACTTTTCCCATCTGATGTCACACAGACACTGCTTGGCTGTTGTGTGTATTCTGGCTGGTGGTTTCACAGCCTTTGGGTTCTGCAAGCACTTCTTCACTGGCATGGAAAGATTCCCCCTGATGCTCAAATCCACTCTCCCGTGGCACAGCTAAGCGTGGCTGAGGTATTGCATCCTAGTTTGGTGTCACACCAGAGATTTATGTGTTGCTTTGCTCCATTAATCAAACATAAAATGTCTTGAGAGTGCAGCAGACAATTTCTGTCCCGTTTCTGTCAGTGCAGGCTGTGAACATTGCTGCTGTGTGGCTGAAGGGCTCTTCCACTGGTGCAGTTCAGCCCCATAAAGTCACCAAACAAACCACAGTGGGAGAAGAGTTTGGCAAACATTGGCCATTGACAGGTGGATCTGGGGCAATCTGGGCATCAAGAACATCACTGAAAATTGTCACCTTGTCCACAGAAACACAAACTAATCCCTGATTTAAAAACACAGCTCCCAGCTCAGAGCTGTTCATGGTCCACACACCAGGTCCATCCCACACAATATCCATCTACACCTTGCCCTTCTGCTGTGGTCTCCAAGCTCTGAGTTGAGGTCCATTAGCAGAGCTCCCTCACACACAGACGTGTCACAAAGCCTTGGAAGTGACCCAAGATACTTATTCAAACTCTAGTAGGTAATACCCAGCTAATTTATGATCTAGCTGTCATTCTTAAAGCAGTGTTTTACACATTCTGCACTTGGTTAAAAACACCCAGTGAAGGGAGGGGAACATCTGCACTGCTGCATCTTCTGGTGCAACTCAGATTGGAGAGAAATAAGGGCCAGGACTGTGCAAATATTCAGCCTCATTTTACTGCAGTCCCCACTGCACTCAGTGTTAAAGGCCAGATTGTTTCTGTGCTTAATCAATATATCAATATTGTCAGTAAATGACAGGGAGAGTTCATATTTGTCTTGTTACTCCAAGACTCCTCATAAAGCTGAGTTCACAGTCCCATAAAGAAGCCTGCATTACCCCAGTGGCTAGGAAGGAATTCCACACTGGCTTCCCATAGGCCTGTCCACTGAGAGAACAGGAAAAGATAATAACAGGGTAAGCAAGAGTAAACTGGAATAAAGCCAAAAGTAAGGCCTACAAATCTAGCAGGGCAATCTCAGCTCATAAATAGGACCCACCAAGTGGATACTCTGAACAGCTTTTGCCTGACAGAGGCAGACTGATAAACTCTTGGTATAAAAACACCATGAAGTTTTCACAGGCAAAAGCCATTTATTTTCACATCTGTTTCGCCTGTTTGAAAGTTTGGTGGAAATTTTAGCACCAATACATTAATCTGGACATCACTATTTTGAGCCAGGGATCATTTGATTGGCCTGTGTGATCCATCTGGTCCCCACTGCATTCAGAGCCAGAAATCCAAAGACAACACTCTGCCCATTGCTGAGGTTTAGCCAACAGGGCAGATTTGCTGGGGTGTTAGCTGCAAATTCAGAGAGGTGATGTGGGCAGGAAGAATATCCTCTGATAATGAGACAGGTTAGAACACTTGACAAGAAGAAAAAATATATAAAGGTTGATGGGCAAAAGAAAAAGCAGAGGAGGGAGGCAAAAAGGAAAAAAAAAAAAAGGAAAAAAAGAAAGAGAAAAAAAAGAAAAAGATAAGAATTAAAAATATAGGCCTGGTGCCATGCAGCAATTCACAGCAGGACCCATAAGGGGCAAGTTGCTAGAAGGAGAATTAAAGTGTGATATGCAAACTGGGTAGACTCAGGATGTATTTTTCCAAAAGCCCTTGCAATTCTTATCCCTTGTGTGTGGGAAGAGTAATGGTAGGACACCAGCAATCTCTTTATTCCCCCTCAGCATTTCCCAGAGGTGACCAAGAGCCAAAGTGAACTGCAGAAACCATCCATCACTGCTCAGTGTGTGGCTGCACAGACCTGCTGCAGAACATCCACCATGACTTCATGGACCACAAAGCACAGATAAGAGTTTGGGAGTTATATCCTTCTGGCAAAGCAGAGCACACTCGAGGTGGACTGATCCTCTGTCCAAACAGCCTTATCTCCAAACCAGATTAATTACTGGAACACAGCAGCAATTTGTATCTGCACTGGGGCTTTTTGCCAGTGCAGCTCTCACTCAGATGCCACCAAGAAAGAGATGGGCCAGCAAAGCTTCACAGCAGGGTAAATTTCAGTGCAGCTTTTAAGTTTTTAAAGCACTGAAGACCTGAGCTGATCTCTGCAAGCAGGACCCAGCCCAGTTTGTCTGTGCTCAGGGTGCACTGGCAGGACAGGCAGAGCTGGATAACCCTGTCAGCACTGATGTATGGCACATGTCTCTTCAAACTCACCAGAAATATCAGCTGACCTGCACCTCCACGTGCCTCACAGCTGTCCTGAGAGCATCCTGATTTGGAGGAGCTCTGCTAGTTCCATGGAAATTCCACCAAGGGCTGACAGTGCAACTGCTGCTTGCAGTTCTAGAAACCTGTTGTCCTCCTGAACACCTCCTCAAGCCAGCTGTGAACTGCAGCTGGAAATCTGCCTTCAGCTGAAGGGTACGTCTTCCCACAGCTGGTCCTTGAGCAGAGTGAAATCTGCAGAGCAGGTCTGGCTCCTGCATTTCTTGGCACAAGGGTGGATTGGAGGCTTGCCAAGGTTGCAACTGGGGGAAGAAAAAAGCACATTTCCCACTGGCTCCAGTGAGCTGTGCTGACCACCTGTAACCCCCTCTGCTTCTAAGAGGGCAGCTAAGAAAAGCAGGAGTGTTGCCAGTAACTTACACAGTTCATACCTCTGCTGGGACTTTCTGGGAATCCCTGCACCACAAGAAGTTGATAACCATGGTGCCAGGGAGGATTATTTTATATTATTTTATTCAAGTCAGGTTTAAGGATGGGGTGGGGCATCTGGACTGTCTCCTGCCTGTGTTGGCACCCATCTCCCCCCTCTTTTACTTCTTCCCTGGGTTCTTCCACCCTTGGCACCCGTGCCCAATGTCCATGAGTTCCCTGGGAGCTGCACAGTGCAGGAGCTCCCTCTGAGATGAGGAGAGGGAGCTCTGTCCCCTTCCCCACCTCCTCTTCCAGTGCACACCACAAGGCAGCCCCAGGGGTGGGTGAGTGCAGCCCATCCTGCTCTCATCAGCAAGTCTGGTCCTCACTGAGCCTTTGTACTTCCAGGATGTCAGGTTTGCTCTGTTTTTGTGCTGACAACATTATTGTGTCTCTTTGCAAGCAGACAAAGCTGCTGAATAATCAGCCTGTCCAGTCACACTGGCAGACACTTTCAGTCTAAGAGATTTCAAACAGGACACCAGCTACCAGTGCAGGAGCTATTAAATTCTATAAATTTGTAGCTGCTTTTCTACTACAAGACTTTTGTCACCAAAAAAAAAAAAAAAAAAAAAAAAAATCAGCAAGATCCTGTGTGATATTTTCAAGTCTCTCTTTTTGTCCAAAATAACTATTACTCATTCCCAGCCCTCATTAACTGCAAGTTGTGATCACCTGAGGGGCACCAGCCTGAGCCTCTTCCCCCATTCCTGACAAAGCTTTATATTCATTTCTATGTTCAGCCATTTTCCCTCATGTTTAAAAATATTAATAGTCCATATGCTGCAAGAATATCATTATTTTAAGCAACCTTCCTGACAAATGCTTGAAGGCTTCCTGTTGACTAATGGGTGGAACTGGACTGCCTCCCTTTCTTTCCAGATGAGTAGTAATGATTTAAGCAGCTTAACTGGTTAAATAAATGTCATTAACCCAGATCATGTCCTTTACACGAAATAACAGTGGTTACAGGAACCAGCTAATAATGGGGTTCATGCAAAGGGAAGGAGAAAACATTTTTGCCAATGTCAGTAGGCTCAAAATTTGCCAATGGGCAGAAAATAAAGTTCAAAATTAATTCTGCCAAAGGAGCAAATGTGCTGGGTGCGATCAACAATCTAAGACCAACAGAATGTGGTCAACATCCCTGAAAATATTCGTGCTCCTCTTCCTTCCTGTCCTTCAAATCACCCACCACAGAGCTCCAGGTACTAAGCACTGCCACTTCACCTGTGATGGCACAGGGCAGGACAGCTGCACCTCCAGTGAGACCCACCAAACACCAGCCACTGCTGAATGCTTCATCATTTCACAGCCTGGAACACATAAAGGAAAAAACCCTTCCCAATGATCCATGACAAACCCACCCCAGTGCCCTCAGTGGGGAGGCAGGAATCCTGTGCTCTCAAGTCCAGGATGTTCAGTTGGTGGCTGCAGAGAGAGGCAAGTGTCCCCCTGTCCCTGGGAGCCTGATGGCAGCCGAGTGTGCAGCTCATCAGCCTTGGCTCTCTGTGCAGAAATCAGATTTGGCATAAAGGGTTTGCTTTTGTTGTGCCTTAGGTTGCCTTCAGTTTGTGTTGATTCAGGATGCCCAGTGGAGGACACGTGCTAATGTGTCTATTGGCATTTTGGGATTAAAACACATCAAAATGAGGCCACTGGCTTGTGCATAAACAACATTTCTTTTTTCTCTCTTCCAGTAACCGTGACTGTGGGAGGACAACAACATTTGCTGGGGCTTTATGACACTGCAGGGCAGGTAAAGGACCACAAAACATTTATCATTTTCCTCTCTCTTGGTTTGTTTGTTACTATCATACACTGGGGTTTGTTGCCAGTGATGCTTGTGGAGTTTGTTGGGGTTTTTTCACAAATACTAACAATCAGTTTTGAGTTGTAATGGTTGATCTGCTGACTGTCTCCCTTTTGTTTTCATTCTGTTTCAGCAGTAAAACACACACAAATACACTCATCACTAAGCCTGTGCTAATTACATTTTGCCTAATCAAAAAACAAAGCCTGATGAGGCTGTGCAAGCTCCTCTATATCCACGTCCTACTGCAAATAGGATGTTTTGTGTAGTCAGTGTTTTCTGACCTTTACCACATGGTGGCATTGAAGATACAGAGAATAATTCCCATTTTCAAGATCAGAAAACTGGTGCAATTCAGCACCAGCCTATCAGCCACCAGCTGTTGACTTGTGAAGTGGTAACCCAGCCAGATTTGCATCCATCCCAACATTCTCCTCTCAGGACAAGGGTGCCCATTAAAAGAGAGTCTGTATCCCATGCTTACTTATATATAGAATGCTTTTGCTGCTTCCACTGTCCACACTCTGATATGGTGTGATTGCACTCAAAGCTTGCAGAATAATTTCACCCCCTGCAGAGGAGGAGAGATTATTTCTCAGTGCTCTGCTCTGCTAGTAGAAGGGCAGAAGACAGTACAGGGAGCAATACATTGTTTTGTGGTGAAATTTCCCTCTCCTGACTCCAAAGGCGGGTGAATGAAAAAATAAAGGAAGGGACATTTTCTGCACAGAAACCTCACAAAAATCATCTGCTGAGAGCAGAGAGAGCAGGTTCCAGATTCCTCACAGCCTGGGAATGTTGTAACCCACATCCACCAGCTCCTCCAGTCGGAGCTGACACCAGAGCCAGCAGGAGAGAAGGCAGATTTGGGAACTTGCTTCAGTCTCTCTGGGTTCCAGCAGCCCTGGATGCAGGGCTTTGCTTTCACCAGGAGCTCTACTTGGCTGTAGCAGTTTTGGCCATGGCTGGCTGCTATAAAAGGCACAAACAGTGCAGAAGGAGACCCTCCTGTCTGCAAGAGGCCACTTCTTGCAGAATATACTTTGCAGCACTCTGCAGAGAGATCCAAAATCCCACACCAGAACAGACTGTCACTTCCAGAAAAACCTGCACTCAGCAGAACTGGGGTTTTGATGCTTTGGGTTTCACTTTCTTTAATTTTATTCTTATAATGTTTCTGTAGGCAGCAGCAGTCACTCCTTAGCTGGTTTGGTGGTCCTTACAGAACACACATCCTTCCTATCCACATGGTGCAAACAGAAGATCCAAAAGCCAATCCCAAAATATGACCCAAGTCCTTGCCCCTGTCCAAAGCCCATTCAATCTTCTATTCTGTGCTCACAAGCACAGAGCTCAGAGCCTGTGTCACAGTCCCTCAGCCCTGCAAGCCTTTGCAAGCCAGACTGGAGTTATATTCATCTCCCAGTCGGTTTTCACCCCGTGCCTTAATATTCCTACTTGTTTTGTAGGGCTGACAGTTCCACCTGCCACCCATTTCCACAGCAACACCTCCTCTCATTTGTCCTCCTGAGCCAGAAGGAACACTCAGCTGTCTCTTTGACAAGCCTCACCCCTCCATCCATCCCTCCACATCATTTTGCCATCCCCTGCTCCAAGCTGGGCAGTTCACCACCTGCCTCCAAGCCCTCTCTCTAACTCACCAGGCTCAGGTTCCTCCCAGAGCCTGGTCAGAGGACGTGGCCATAGCCAGAGCTCAGAGTGTGAATCACCCCTCGATGGCCTGGCTGTCTCCGTGGAGCCTGGAGGGATGATGCTTCCCACATGCTCCAGTTATAACAACAGCTCATCTGGGTTGTTTGCTCCCTCCTTCTCCTTGTGCTGTGCCTTCCCAAAGGCATCAGTGTGAAGTCATAGCCAGAAATAGCCCTTGACACTGCGATGCTATAAAACATATGCTAATGAAATAACAATTGGAAAATGTACTCCTGCAGCAGGACCCTCTGTCAGCCTGAAGGGAGAGCTGGCAGAGACCCCAGATTTGAGGTGTCTGGATTTCTGTATCCCTGGCACAAACAGTCCTAGGGGGAAAAACTGTGGTCTTTTTGCTGGGCTGGACTCAGGTACAAAATGCTTTAGCAGAGCGTACAAGAGATCAGCACAGCAACAACATAAAAACAACAACAGCAACAACAACAAAAAAGCCAGTTTTGCTGCATTTTTGGAGCCCAAACACTGCTGAGCTGATGGCAGAGATAGAGGGGAGGGAGCAGCACCAGCTGATCTCAGCCCTGGTAGGTCACAGCAGATAACACAGCCAGGCCAGGCCCGGCACTGGTGTTTCCATGCCAAACCAGTGGCCAGACAATGTTAACTGGGAAGCCTCGTGCTCCCTAAACAGCAGGCAGCACAATGCAAGCATGAGCTGGGAAAATAAATAAATAAAAATAAATTATTGTTCAGCCACAGCCCAAGCCCACAAAGACTCATGTCCCTTCCCAAACATGACTGTCACTCACTGCAGCACCTCTGGACATGCCCCCTACCCATGCAAATGTCCAGGCCCTTTTTTATATTATTTATTTCCTTGACTTCAGCCATCTCAGAATGAGAGATGACCCTGCAGGGCTGTCTTTTCTAAAGGTCCATTGTAAGGTTTTACAGCCTTCTCCTGGAGAGCAGGTACAGAGAAGAGGTCCTTGTCTGATAGGGTTTGGAGTCTCCTGTACATGTACAGGAGCCCAGATTGACTTTAATCCATGATATTTGTGGTTTAACCTGTCTGTGAAAAATCCCATGTGCCCTGGTGGGAGGTGAGACCTCTGCTGTGAGATGCATGGCTGTCCCTGCTTACAGCTTATATAATGCTCTGTGCTGATAGCTCCGATCAGGAATGCTCTTCCTGAAAAAGGATTTTCTAGGGATTCGGAAGGAACAAGTAAATAAAATGAAATGCATGCTCCTGTAGCTGTCACAGCCAGGCAGAGTGCTCATGGCTTTATTCTGTAGTTTTAATGGTACAGTAAGTCCCAGCCCCTCTAAATATGCACGTCTGGAATACTGAAACTGGCTACATTTAGCCGATTTCTTCCCAAAACTTCTAAATGATGATTCCTTGATTCTTGCTGCCACCACGTGGCTGATTCAGGAGCGCGAGTTGCAGCAGTTAAACCAAAAACACAGAAAAGATCTTGGCCAAGCACCCGATATCAGCCCCTGTTGGCTGTGCTACAAACAGTTTTAATCTCAGGTTTGATGTTCTGGGTTAAAATAATGTCCCATAATTAGGCCAGACTTTCCTAACCCACAACATCCACACAAAACTGTCTCTACAATTCAGTTTTTCCTCTGATCCCACCACCTTGGCAACCACTTTGTGTCTATTGACTCCTCTGCTGGGAGCTGGCTGACATCTCCAGGGCCTTGGATAAATCTCCTGTCTCTGACTTTGCTTCTTCATGGACTGAATCACTGGTGTACCCAAAAACATCTCTGAGGGGTTTTTTCCTGCTATTCCTTGAATGGAGAGAATCTACTTTCATGGGAGGTGATACATCCAAACATCTCCTCTTGTAAATCCTTCTTCAGATCCATGCTTTCTATGCCACTGGAAAGACATAATTATGTCAGTTGAAAAATACTCTGGTTTTACCCCAAATACTGTGGCTGTGAGGGCTGGAGGTAGCAAAGGAGAATTTACTCTTCCTGTCAAAGTGTGCTTGGGACAATGAACACCCAGTTAGACAAAACAAAACATTTTGTTTGTGTTTTAGGGTGCTTTGTTAAACTTCTCTTTCATGAGACAGAGCTAAATTTGGGCTCATGCTCCCTTTCAGAATAAATAATTAAAGTTTTGGGGGTTTTTTTAGAAGCAGTTGGTGCAAACTGTTTCTAAATGCTCCTGCCGCTAATGTGGATTTTCCCTGCCTAAAAGAAATGTTCTCAAGTCTGAGAAACAGCACCCAGGTGTGTTTTTACCCCTTTTATTAGCCTTATTTCCTTTTATTAGCTAGTCAGAATCTGCAAAGCAAATCCACACCAGTTGAATTTTCACACAGTTATAACCAAAAGCAACCAGACTGCAGAGATCTGAGACTTGTCCACAATGCAGAAATTATAAACTGCAGATCTACATCTCAGTCAGACTTGACAGCAGCATGTATTATTGTTTCCCACACTCCAGCTTCGTGTTCCTTTCCCCTTTTTTAATTCTGGACCCCACAAAAAAGCCTTTGGAACAGATGTATCCCCTCTAAAGAGCATCTGTTTCATTGCACTGAAGTTTTCTAACAGGTTTCATTGAGCAGTACCCACCAGGCACAGCTACAAATGCTCTCACTGTCAGAAAGAGCCAGGCTATTCCTTTCACATGGCCTGCAAAACCTCTGCTCTCTCTCAGCTTCTCAAGCCTGAAAACAGACCTAAATTCTTCCTTGAAATTCAGCAATCAAAGCCAGCTCGTGACATATCCCAGCTGTGGTTTGAGTGTTTGAAATCTCACCCTCTTCACCACTAGCCCATGGAGAAAACATCTCTCCTTCTGCTGTCCAGGGCCTGTGGAAACACTAAATCAGCTCCAGTGATGTGCCCAGGCACTGCAGGCTGGATTTGATCTGCCTTCTGCTTTCAGGATGAGTTCTCTTCTGCTGACTGGCACATTGCTGTGCACCATGCAGGACTGCTCAGCATCACCCCCTGCACCAACATCTCCACAGACAACACACACACAAATCTGTTCACACAATCACAGGATGATTGGGGTGGAAGGGACCTACAAAATTATCTAATTCCACACACACCCTGCCAGGGATAGAGACACATTCCACTACACCGGGTTGCTCACAGCCCTGTCCAACTTGGCTTTGAACACTTCCAGAGATGGGATATCTTTCAGCTCTTTTGGGTAAAAGTGCTGACAAATCAGCAACCTTGGCCTGTGAGGGGTTGTCTTGGTTTGAAAAGACAGGTGTCTGCTAAGGAAGGCAGACTTTCCTTGAAGTGGAAAATGTAAACCCCCTCTCTCCGAATTATTATAAATTTGAAATTAAGGGGCTCTTAGGCAAATATATGAGAATAGGAATAACCTTTCCTTTAATAGAAAAATTAAAATAAAATGTAGTAGTACAAAACACTGCCAGAGTCAGAATCCAAGCTGGCAGCCTGTCAGTCAGGGTGTGGGGAGCAGTGCCATGAGATGGTGGCTGCAGCCCTGCTGCAGGGACAGGGGTGGGTTTGTTGGAGCCACAGGGATCCTGGAGAAGGGTGGAGTTTTCCTCTGCAGCTGCAGTGGCAGCGTGGAAGGGTCTGCTCTTCCTCTGGGAATGCAGTGGGAAAGGCTGCCTGTGCTTCCCTGAGTCTCCCATTCCATCCAGGTGGGGATGCTCAGCTCCTCCCCCCTGAGTGCAGCATCTCCCCAGGGAATGCTGGAATTTTATCAGCCCTGCAGTCAGACTCAATGGCCCATGGACAGGAGAGATCGCCCCGGAGGGAAGGATGGGTGTGGGAGAGATAAAGAACCCTGCCCCACCTGCTTTGAACAGGAGGGAATAGACTACAGACTTTTTGTTCCATCTTGCTTTGCAACCTAGGACAGAGGTGTTTTCCCCTGCCCTGCAGCAGCCCCCTGCAGTTTAGAAGTGTGAGTGAGTATGGACAGTGTCGGCCACTTCAGCAAACCCAGCACGACGCCCTCCCTGTGACACTCTTGCTGCTCTCCCCTGGCAGGAGGACTACAACCAGCTGAGACCCCTGTCCTACCCCAACACAGACGTGTTCCTGATCTGCTTCTCCGTGGTGAACCCTGCCTCCTACCACAACGTGCAGGAGGAGTGGGTGCCCGAGCTGAAGGTCTGCATGCCCAACGTGCCTTACGTCCTCATAGGAACACAGGTAAAGCTTCTCCTGGGCATCTGGAAAGGTTTGCTCTCTAACTCAGGGGAAATTCAGCCAGATTTCCCCCATTTGAGGAAAACTCAGGGACTGGGAATGGAAGCCAACGTGCAGATGTCCAGACTGGCAAAGCTCATCCCGTTTTTTTATTCAAATGTATATTGATGTGGCAATGAGGCATAAATACCTTCAGGGAGTAAAGTTTTCTTACAGGCTCTGATGAGGAGAAAAAAAAAATCAAAGTTTATGGCTAGAAGCTGAAGCTAAACTTCAAACTAAATTTTAAGAATGGGCATAATTAGCAAAATGAGATGGGAAGGAAGCAGCCTCCCTTCATGCTTTTACATCAACATTACAACTGGTGACTCACCATCCTGCTTGTGTTACAGTGATTGTGAGACTGAATGAACAAACCACTTCATTTTGGCCTTAAAATCTATGAATCTGTTGAACAAAAATAAAAATGCCTTAAATACAGATTTGCTACCAAGACACAGAGTGGATAGCAACTTTGAGGGCAGGGATACAACCACATGGAAAATATTAGAACACTGGACAGTAACCTGAGTCAAATTGGAGAAACAGATCAAATTCTGGTCAAAACCAAAATCTTCATCCTATAGGAAAAGCAAATCATTCAAACACTGGCTTTGTTTTCTATATTGGAATACTCTAAAACACCCATTTAAAAATAAAAGTATTATCCTTTGGATCACACAGTCTGAAAGTGGATGGGTTTGAAATTCCAGAATACTTCACGTTGATGTTTTCTGTGGAAATTAAAGATTTTGTTTCAAGTCAGTCAGACTGAGCTGTGACTGTCTGGCCTGCCAGGGTTGGGTTTGGGTGATGCAGTGCAGGGTTGCAGCAGCCTCCCCTACCAGGGGCTCTTTCCTGTACCACACCCATCTGAGCTGGGGCCCAGTAATGTGCAAAGGAGAAAATTAATTCCTGGTAAACTGGAAAAAAAAAATGATAAAAAGATAAATAAATGTGCAATTCATTTCTCAAGTGTCACCTGAGTTGAGGAGTGATACAGATGCCCAGGTGTGGGTATGTAAAGCCACAAATACCTGCCTCAAGAATTACAGCACAGAGTTTGTGTATTTTCCACTAGATTGATCTCCGGGATGATCCCAAAACTTTGGCGCGGCTGCTTTACATGAAGGAGAAACCACTCACCTATGAGCACGGAGTGAAGCTGGCAAAGGAGGTAACAGCTTCTCCTGATGTCCGATCAAGCTGATTGATCACAGCTTTCCACTGGATTTCTTTCATTCAAGGCTCCTCCAAGGCCCATTGGTCCCAGGCAGAATAAAGCTTCTGTTCAAACAGATTAAACCTTGTCCAAACACTTCTGATCTCTGGCAGGTGCCATGACCAAGCTCTAAGCAAAGCATGAAGGAATCCAGGGCAGCAGGTGGCAAATGGGCATCAAAAAAGATTTTAGTGCCTATTTCAACTAAGTCAAGTGTTTCTTGCTCAGGGTTCTGACAGGAGATGCACGTGGCAAACCCCTCTCTGTAGTCAAGCTACCTCCTCTCAAACTCCTCCCTAACCCTTACAAAAGCACAGACAACTGGGTTCCCAATTATCCATTGCACTTCAGGCAGCAGAGAAGGTTCTCCCAAAGTTTCTGTGGTATTGTACATTTATTCTGGGAAGGTAGGGAGTTATAAGCACTCCCCAAGCCCTGGGATGCAGGATTCTGGGCCCTCGTCCCTTTATATGCTGCAGGTACCATTATAGTCCCTGGCCCTCAAAATGAGAGCATCCATGAGCAGAAGAAGCTGAACAAGACACAGGGTTGCTGAATAAGCTGAGGCTGTTTTCCCAGGCCTCTGTGTGTGTTTGTGTCATGCCAGCACACCCAGGAGACTCCCATCTCAAAACGATGCTCCCCTCTTCCCAGAAAGCAGCTGGACGCAGCTCCCTGGCACAGGAGGAGAAAGGACACCAGAGTGACAGCTCAGGGGAGAAGAGCCAAGTGTAGGAAGGGGTTCAGCTACAACCCAGCATTTCCTTGAAAGCCTCCCCAGCTGCA
Source organism: Chaetops frenatus (assembly GCA_013400775.1). Taxonomy (NCBI): domain Eukaryota; kingdom Metazoa; phylum Chordata; class Aves; order Passeriformes; family Picathartidae; genus Chaetops; species Chaetops frenatus. The sequence goes on along the minus strand of VZTR01023317.1, from coordinate 458,118 downwards.
CAGGCAGAGGACTAAGCTCCTGGTCCAGCACTCAAGCATGGGTGCAGCCCCCCTCTCTCTGGAGGGTCCTGCAGGAAATTCCTGCTGCCCATTCACCCCCATGTGCTGAGATACTCCTGTTGATGCTGATTCCTGCTCCCTCCTCAGGATGACAGCCTGACCTTGTCCCTTCATCCCACAGGCAGCCAGATACAAAACAGAGAAATGGCCCTGACCCCCTTTCTAAACATAGAAAAATGTTGGGACAGCATCACTCTGTCTCTCCCAACAGTGGATACTCACTCACAATTTCCCTCTTCCCTTTCAGATTGGAGCCCAGTGCTATCTGGAGTGCTCAGCACTCACACAGAAAGGCCTTAAGACTGTCTTTGACGAGGCAATCATGACCATTTTCCACCCCAAGAAGAAGAAGAAGCGCTGTGCAAAGTGCCACAGATGCTGCACCCTGGTGTGACGTCCCCTGGGAAGCAGAGCCAGCTGAGTTCAGTGAAACCAAGCAGCTTAGAAAGGCAATGAAGGTCACATGCAACTGAAATGGGGAACGTGACCAGAAAAGGGTCCTTCTTACCCAAATATAGGAGCTCTCCGTTCTGGGAAACCTCCAAGCTGTATCACCCTTGGCCATCTCCTGTCTCTGTGCTCTCCCAACCCTCCAGAGCTGTCTTGCAGCCTGTTCCCACTGCTGCAGACTGCACCAACAGAAACCAGGATGCCTGCTTGGCTCCCCACCTTAGGAATAAGGTGAAGGTGGCATGTGACAAAACAAAGAGATAAAGGTGGCAAAAGAAAGAGGAGAAACTCCCTTTGTGGCCTTATGTAAGAATTGATCAAAATTAGGAATTCATTAAAAATTAGTCCTTAGGAATTGAATCTGAATTGGCTGAAAGCACATGGAGATCTGTAGAAATCTAAAATGTAAGATATACACTATAGGTAGGATGTACTTTAAAATTTCTTTTCTTTTATGAGACTTGCTAGTTCAGGAGATATTTTAGTTGTTCAAACCACATGGAAGCAAAGGTGGAGTGATTCCAGCTTGTTTTCACTTAATGGTGAAACTTCATAGCATCAGGATGTTGCTGCACCCAAGCTGTCAAAATGGATCAACATTTACCTCCAGACTTAAGGAATGTTCTTGCAACAACAACAAAAAAAATGCAAATAACTGTATTTTTACAGAGGAATGTTCAGGCTGAGCCATGTTTCCATAAGCTGGGAAAGGAAGTACAGAATTGTAGCATTAATGTACTGAAACAAAGAAATTCTGCCACCAAAGAATATTGCCCTAGACATGAAATACCAGCATGGAACAATCTCTCTTCCAACTGAGAACAAGAATGAGACACATTGCCATGGCAACTGAGAATTTACCTTATAGATCAGCTGGATTTCTACATCTCACCCAACAGCCAAGAATAGAAAATTTTTAAAAAATAAAGCCAAAGGTCATACTGACTTTAAGTGCTTTGAGGTGATCCAATTGCCTTAAAATTTTCCTTTTTTTATGAAGTATTTCTGTAAAAAACCTCATCAAAGTGGAGTTGTGAACTTGTTGACTTATTGTAGCCTCCCTCCTCCCATTCATTGCTTCTCTCTCTGCTCCCATTTTTCCATCTTCACAGAGAGTGCTGTTTCAGTTCCAGTGTGGCTGCAGTCCCCAGGAGTGGACATTTCCACAAGTGGCAGATGGTGGGCTGCAGCCAACAGCATGGAGATGGGAAGTCCAGCCCAGAGGGGAAAGGGTGATCTCCCCTTGCTGCTGGAGGAATTGTGCCTTTTGCCTAAAGCCTCTCCCAGGATCCTGCAGTTTGCACATGGCAGCACCCCAGACACTCAGACAGGAACTCCAAAGGCACCTTGTTACTTGCAGCTGCCTCTGGGTGCCCTGGCAGTGCCACAAGGCTCTCTTGTCATGGATTTCCCTCCCCAAGCAGGAAGTCACAGTGCCAGCACACACAGATTGGAAGATGTAACTCCTTGCAAAAGCCATGTCTATACCCAGAGTGTCCAGAAATGCCAGGAGGAGCAAGTGACAGCAGAGCATCCTCCCAGCCTGGGGACATGGGCCCTGCTCCCCTCTGCAGCCCATTCCAAGAGACTGGCAGCCCTCTCCTCTTGGGAAGCACAGTGTCCTGCTGAGAACACACCTGTCACCAGGCAAACCAGGGAACTCCAGACCTGGAGCTGCCAGAGTGATGAGTGACTGCAGCAGGACCATGGGAATGGCACCCAGAGCTCATGGAAGGGACCAAGATTGGTGCAGGGCCCAGTCAGGACCAAGCTTATGGATCTGAGCTCCTCCTTTAGCACAAAATTCATTTCATACAACTGTAGAATGGTTTGGGTTGGAAAGGACCTCAAGGATTATCTAATTCCTATCCCCAGTTTGCCATGGACACCTACAGAAAGCAGCTCTGACACCCCAAAACATATCCAGGTAGAAATCAGCAGTTCTCTCTGACAAAAGCCATCAGACTTGAATGCTTTGCTGCTGTTACCCAGTGGCTTCCACTCACCATCCTTTTCCCCCTGCACACAAACATGGATAAAAACACAGTTGTGCCACACCTGAGATAGACAAAGGAAAGTTCTCCTCACCGCTGGCGATTTTTTGTGCCTATTTTCTGTTTGGTTTTACTGTGTCCCAGGCATTTACTTCAGATGGCCTGGCTGCTAAAGCCCAGCTCAGAGTGAGGTGCAGGGGTCCATGCCATGCCCCAGAGTTTGTGTCCATCCCCAGGCAGGGCAGTGAGTGTTCACCTCACCAGGACATTACCTATCAGCTGAACTATAACATGTAAAAAGATATTAGAGGAGTATGGGGACAATTAGGCATGGATTAAAGAAATAAATATTTAGCCTTACAACATGACTGGAAGTCCACTGAAATAACAGTAAAAAAAAAGCCTTAAATAGATTTCAGGGAAAATCCGTCTGCACTGTGCTGCCTTTTACTTCAGTGGAAATTAATTAGAATTATTGTTTTAGCTCGTGTAGGTTGCTGGAGAGCAATCTATGAGTCTCTGGTGGAAGCAGGTGAAGTCTGGTTTAGCTGAAGCACAGTGCAAATGCTCAGGTTGGAGCTGCCTGGTATTCTTAGAGCTCCACAAAATGTGGAAATAGAGGAAATAGAAAATCTAGAGTGACAGCTGAGCTCATCCTATCATAACCAGCACATTGGAAAAGTGAAATGGAGCACCCTGGTATGCATCAGGGAAAGACACAAATAATCAAATTGCATTTTTGTGTGCCACTGGGTACCAGGGCTGGTTGTTAATCTTAGTGGAATGGCACAGGATTGCAGTAAAATCAAAAATCAAATAGGAAGTTGTAGCATTAATGTAACTGCAGTGGTTTGAGGGAAATTAACTACAAAATATATGGTGATGGAGAAGTTAAAACACTTCTGCCCTAATGTGTTAAACTGCAGCACCCTGAACAAATCCTTGCATAGAGAAAACAGATAGGAAACAGTTAATATGCAGGCAAAAATATGTTAAGGCTAAGCAGGGGTTTCTTTGCACTTATAAAATGGAGCTCATCAAGCTTGTGAGACAGTAAAATTTCAAGTTTTTCAAACTGATTTTGACCAGAGTTTGAATTCTGGGAGCTGCAAGAGAGGGAGAGTGGTCACAATTCACTAAGAAATGGCCTCTGCACTCCATTTACTTTAATTTTTCTTCCAACAAAAAAATTTAAAAAAAAAAAAAAAAGTCTGTTTAATGCAGGTCCCATAAACATTATTCCTGTGTTAGGTTATGTACACACACCTGTCCATGAAATGTGGGACTTACTCAATGATCTGCCCAGTTACCCTATTATTTTGGGGAGGCAGGGACAGCACAGGCCAACAGGCTTTAGAAAGGGATTGTAGGCAGATGTAAGGAGAGTCGTGGACTATCTGGCAAGTCATACCTAATGCCTTTTTTAAAAGCAACAGATGGTGTGTGAACAGGCAGTTAAGCTTATTTTCAGAAAAAACCGTAACACCAGACATAGTGCAAGTGGAGGCATAAGGCCACAGATATAAACTTCAAGTTATTTTCAAGAACCATTAGTAATAAGGAAAGAAAATCAATAAAGTACTGGCAGGTGAAAGGAGATGGGTTTTCACACTGTGAGATGAGCGAGAAATCAGATCCCAATTTCACCTTAAAAGGAATGCTCTTGAGGAGAGTCATAAAGGTTAGAAACCATCCCTGGAACTTATTTGACAATGTCCCCTTAATGCAGCTGATGTCAAAGCCTTTCCTGACAGACCTGCCTTTGCTAATAGTCTGCTGTCATTTCAAAAGCACTCACAACTTATAGGAAACTTGCTGGATCCTGTAAAACCCATCTCCTTTGTCCTCTTCTGAAACATCCCTGTTCTACCAGGGGTTCTTAACCTGAAGCTGCAGTTTCAAACAGAATTCCCAAAGTATTTTCATGCAAACTCCTGCAAGGAGATATTAGAGGTATTTGAGAGAAATCTCAAGTTATTAGAGGGGTTTTTATCACATTAAAACCACCTACAGGTGCCTCTTCCCTTCAGAGCCCTGTGAAAACATCAGGACAGTGGAACTGGGACAGTCCTGCCTCTTTCAGCCTGACTTGAAGGAGGTCCCACAAAGACTCCCACAGTTTGTCCTGTGCCTCCCAGAGCTCTGAAAAGTTGGGGAGAAGGCAGAAACAAGGCTCTAACCCCACTCAGGTCCATCCTCATTTGTTCAACTGGATATATGCCCTGTGTAGGTACAGAATTCACCCCAAATCCAGTATGACAATCAAAGCAATCATTGCAGCAGCTGACATTGGTATTTCTCACCTGTTTTCTCTTTCAAAGCACTGCATCCATTCAAAATAGACACAGAATTAAATATAGCACTACATCTTAATATGAAATTAAGTTATTCCAAATACTTTTATTAAAGGGACAGATTTTGGCAGTCTTCCTCATACTGAAGAGAATCTCACTTCACAAGGAACTGTCTCCAACTTGTTCATGTCTGATTCCATCCCACTGGCACTGCTCAGCTCATGAGGGAGGCTGAGGATGGCTATTGGTGATCTGTCCTTGTAATTTAATTACAAGAAAACCTCTCCCAGCCACTCCAGTGTTGGTGGCCTGTGTTCTTTTGAATACCTTCAAGAATGGTGACTCACTTCACTCGGCAGCCTGTCTCTCCCTTTAATTCATATATGAAAGGTCCCCATCTGCTTTTATACCTTGCTTAGAGCCTGTGACCTTTTCCTGTCCCTGTTTTTCCCAAGTGGCACAGCAAATACCTCTTGACTCATTATATGGAAACCTCATCTGGATTAAAAACAATTTGTAGTGGCATCAATCTGTCTCAGGCCAGGATTGTTTAAGAGTACATTTGTCTTCTCCTGCAAAATCCATATGCTCGCCTTGGGCCAGGGATCATTTGTTAAACAAAGAGGTAGAATGTAGGAATCTGGCTGCACACATGCCTTTCTCCATGTATTTTCTTTTTCCCCGAGGAGGATCTGTAATGTGTTTTATCCAAAATTAAAAAAGGAAAATCTGGAAATAACAGAACATTTTGTTGGTTCACAATGCTATAGGACTGGAGGAGCATCTGCTGTGACAGGAGGTGAGCATGGAGTGACCTACGTCAGATAACTTCTAGACACATTTGAGCTCTTTGCAAAAATGAAGACAAATTTCCTCCTGTTTATTTTCCTCCTCGTGAATAAAGATCATCTGAAAGCAGGAAAAAGCCTCCCACTGATTTCAGTAGTGGCTTGTGATCTCAGCTGTCTTCACCTATCAAAACAAAACAGGAATAGAAATACTTTTGCATCAAAAAGCCAGGACAAAATCACCCATTAGAAGTCATGAATGCAACAATCGCTTCTGCTTATGGGGAGAGCTGCAAAATCAGAGCCCAGAGCCACAATTAGTCAGTTTGATCCAACCCTTAAATTTCATTTTAAGATGTAAAGGGGGTGCCCATAACTGGAATGGGGGAAAAAAAATCTTCAAATTCTCATTTCTTTGTTTCAGTTAAAGCTTTCAGAAACACAGGAACAGATCTGTTTTCCTGGGAAGTTCCAGGAGTCACACCATAACAGCAAAAAGAGTCAGAAACTCATCGTGAGAGGAAAATGAGTTCAGAAATCCAGAGCAACAAGCAAAAATCATGTGAATTGCTGTCTGTTAACTGTGAAAAATATGGATCCCCATCCCTTTCCAGATTGTACAGACCATAATGCAGTGTTTGGCTGCTTCTATCATTAATGGCAGGGTGGGATTTTCAAAGATGCTCTGTGTTGGTTTCATTTCAACTCTCATGAAGACAATGGAAAATTTCAATGGGGTCTACACATGACTAATGTGGAAAATGTCTTTATATTTCCTCCTTTTCTGACCTTTTATTTTGGCTGACCAAGCTTTGAGCAAACAGATACACTGAGCCAGGTCCAAGAACCTTTTATACCTTCTGGCTGTTGGTTGAGGACTCCTGAAAGGAGTTAGGGCATCCAAAGACTTTGCTGATCTCACCTTTGGAGGCTGGACCTGAAATGCCTCAGTTCAACCACTGCTGAGGCTGACGATGAAAGTGGTTACATTAACAGTGTAATATTCAAGGCATATGATTATCTTTGCTTGGAGACCCTTAATCCAACTGTCACTTAATTTCATCTCATCTCATTCAGGATACCAGGTTTGATGTGATTTTGATGAAGATAAGTTTGAGCTCTCACTGATACCAACTCTGGTGAATTTTGACTTTGATTGGAGGTTAATGAGTTCAGAGTAAGCAGTCGTCAACAGCCTACAGTTTCCAGATATTCCAACACAACATTTGTTGGTATTGATAACATGTAGAAAAATTTGTTTGATGTCTGTCAAAGTAGTTTGGGTGTAAATCATACCAAAGTGTGACCATCATGTCTCTCTCAGTACTTTTCCCCAAAACAGGAGGCTGCTCTAACTGCATCAGAGACCTGGCAGGCACTGAACTGCCCTGTCAGCATGGAGCAAATGAGCCCAAACTCTCCCCAAACTTGTAAATATGAATTCATTATTAACCAATAACAAAAAGTTATGCAAGAGGGGAAAGACACTGGCAAAGCCTTCTTCACTCATGAGCAGAATTGATCCAAGGTGGTGAGCCCAGGGAGCCAGGTGGGAAATGCTACAGAGCAAGGCATGGCATGGTGTCCCTGCTGCCCCAAAAATATGGATTGAGGCTGGTGGATGGGCTGGGAGGTTCCTCTGGGGAGTCACACCTGGGTACCTGGGGCTCAGCAGCACCTCGACACTGGGAGGACTTCAAAGAAGGCTGCAGAGAGGAGCAGGGAGATGGAGTGCAAGGATAACTGAATCCAGTTTAATGTGTCATGATGTTGATGCACTTGGAAATACAAGCATTTTACTGCACAAAGAATCTCTGCTCCCCTGAGAACACAAAGACATTTCATTCCTTTCTTTTTCTGCTTACTTAATAGTAATACTTAAAATTATTCCTTAAGAAGTGCTTAAAACTAACAGTTCAACAAGTTATTCTGATGGAGTTTGTGAAGCAGATGTAATGACCTCAACACAAATCAGGACCTCACTGATGACCAGTCAAGTCTTAGCCAGTTAGGAGAAAAAGTCATTTACTTGATGTGAGCAACTGAGTTTTTCTCTCTTAAAAGTTGCTGTGTGCAATATTGCTGGAATATGGGACTGGTGAAACCAAAGGATGGACACTAAAACAGTATGTCTGACTTTTGATGGTATGCCTTTTTTTCAAAGATTAACCAAATCTTCAGAATTCAAACCAATACAATTTCAAACCAAGGAAATTCAGCTTTCAAGCAAATGCAATCTGTGTAGTTTAAAAATCATGTAGACACTATTAATTTCCTATTTACAGCACATAATTCTGTACTCTTTTGTTTATCCTCCTTTAAACATGTAATTACTGTATATTGTAATGCACATTAATGTCGTTTATTGTACATAGTTTATTTTAACAAAATAAATGTACTACGAAGTATTTTGACAGCATCCTTTTGGGGAGGTGTGCTGTTGTGTTTATTTTCCCAGATCACATGCACCTTGCAGGACATTTCAGGTAGGAAAGACACCCACCAACATACTGGCAGGGAAGATGATGATCTGTGCACCCTGTGGTCCAGCAGGCAGGGCAGGTAGAGTCAGGGGGAAAAGTGAAAGGCTTATGGTGATGAAGAAGTTACATGAGGAAAGACAAGCCCTGCTGGACTGAAAACTAGAATATGACTGGCTCCAGTCTTCCAGGGATTCAGTGCAGAGGTGTGGATCTTGTTTCTAAAAAAATAACAAAATCAATTTAATTTTTAAAATGTGTCTTTGTTACCCAGCTGTTCATTACGATTGGTTTCAGGACCAGAAGCAATCTCATTGACCAGCTGGTCTGGTCTTCAAGGTAAGCCTAGAAATCCCACCATTCCTGAACAACATCCCTCATATTGATTGGGCCAAAGCAAGTTTCCCCAGAGGAAGACTCTTTTCATATTCCTGCAGCTTGTGAACCTCAGCAGGTTTAACCAGCCCTGCCTGCAGCACTCACAGAGAAAAGACAAAGCATTTCAAGGTTTATTCCTATTAAAAAGGCACTGCAGCCCAAATCTCTGGCTGCTATAAATGGAGATGTCCTTAGAAGAGCCAGGACAATCCTAGAGGGCACAGCATATAGCCTAGAGTATATTTTTTTCACCTTTCCCCAGAGGAAGATGGTATTACCCACCAGACTTTCCATGGCCTGACTTTATCCAGGCAGGAGGACCCACAGGTCTGGGGTTAACAGCAAGGTGCCAAAGGCATCCCCCAGAGCAGAAACTTCCCAAACTGCTGCCAGGTAAGGCTGGGTGGATGCAGCCAGGGAAGGATACCTCCCTGCAGCCCAGCTGCTGCTTTCACATTTCCCTGACTGCCCACAGCTGGCTGCACTCCCTGGCAGGATGCTGGGTGAGACAGGATTGGCTCTGACCCAGGGCACTGGTTCTGGTGTTTTAGTGTGAGTACAGTGAGAGCAGGAGGCAGCTGCCTGTCCTGTCTCCCAAAGGGAAATCCAGTCAGTGCAGGGAACAGCCATCCAGGGAGGCATCCTGCCCTCCCTCTCATGGCAACTCAGGTCTGGAGATGGAGTAAAATACACTGATTTCTGGCATGGTCATTTGGGCTGGGCACACCAACTGCAGGGGAGCTGAGCTTCCAGGGCCAGTGAATTATTGTGGCTGTCATGAAACAGGAGGGTATTTTGATAAATCAAAGCACTGCATGGCAGTGACCATTGCTGTTCAGGTTAAATGAGCTGCAATGAGCCTGAGGCACTGAGTGCTCTGCAGTATACAGATGTGACTGGTCACAGGGGGCCTTACAGCCTGTACACTACAAAACACACTGTAGAGAGGAAAAAATAATTTGTAACATCATTCCTGGTGTCCAAAAGGGAAGCTGAGGCACAAAGAGATCCACTGCTTTTCATGGGAGAGAGAACAGTTGAGGTGTCACAGCCTTTGTGACAAACACTCCTTGCAAACACACACCAAAGACAGACAGGCTGTTCCACTGCTTTGGACAGGTTGGGTGGTGAGATCTAAATCCATGGCTTTAGTGAGCATTAAAATGCTCCCAAGGAGGTGAAGTCTGCCTGGGAAAAAGCTTCTCATGCTCTGAAATGCGTGGTTGTGCTGTCAGCCTGCAAATTCTGAGCAGAACGTACCACCCCAGCTGCAGCATTAAGGATGTGAAAGCTAAAGACCTGCTCACAAGCTGTGACAGGACAAGGAGTAATTTTTGAGGTAAAAGAGGGCTGATTTAGACAAGAACCTTTTTACAGTGAGGATGGTGAAATACTGGCTACAGAGGTGGTGGATGCCCCATCCCTGGAAACATTCTAGGTGAGCTTGGACAGGGCTCTGAGCACTCTGGTCTAGTGGAAGATGTTCCTCCTCCTTGCAGGTGGGCTGGACTAGAAACAACTCAAACTATTCTGTGGTTTTAAATACGAAAATTGGTGGGAATTTGACAGAATTAAGACCTACTGGTATAATAACTTCTGGGGGGAAAGTTCCACATTTGCAATCTAGTGTTGATTGGACTTTCATCATGCAGGGCAGATCCACAGCATCTCTTTTGTTCTCCTCCTTGAAAGATCATCTCAAAGTGGCCTTTTGCTGACTTGGTTTCAGCCAGTACATCCTTCCCACCTCCCCCTTCTGCTCCCCAGGCTGGCTGCATCAGTCAAAGCCCTTTTCCCACCCTGCAGTGTTTTGTTCTGATCACTTGCTGAGGTTTCTACTGTCTCACTGTGTCCGGGTACAGCCCTGATTTCCTGCTGGCTGCAAAGGAAGGAAGTTTGCCACTTTCTAACCCTGCCTCTAATCCTGAGACTGCAGCACAGCCAGACTCCATCAGAGAAATTCAGTGAAGGAAATGACTTCACACCGAGGAGATGTTTTGCAGGTGTTCACAGCTCTGGCAAAGAGTTTGTAGGAGCTTGTGGATATTCTACGTGAGAAATCTCTACACACAGAAAAGGGACTTTAAATTGCTTTCATACTACAGTTTTGAGGTTTATTAAGGACACAAAACAATTTGCAGGTTTCCCATAATAACTGTAAAGCCAATTGACAATATCAGAGGGATCGTGAGGTGCAATTTGAAACAAAACATGAGGACTTTTAAACTCTCCATCAGCAAAAAAACACAGCAGTCTCTATTCAGACTTACAGAAGGCAGGGTGATAAAACCACCTTCTTCCTACTCAGTCACAGTGCAGCTTTTAGAGATAAAAACAAATTTTATCAACTAATAAATTACAGGTTAAATTAAATCTGTCTCAGTGTGGGTAGGACAGCTGGGGAAGTTTCAAGAAGGCATCCCTGTAAATGAAGGTGACTGTATTGAGGAGACAAGGCACTGAAGGGGGGAAGACAGGTGCAGGTATTACTCTGAGCAGCAGTCCTCTCCTAATGGATATCTGAGAAGGTGTCTGTTTTGTGAGCTCCTGTGGGCCTCTCCCACTTGGCAAATCTTCCTTCGTTCACCTAATTTCCCATTTTGCTCAGGGGAGGAATGAGGGGTGAATGTGAATGTGTCCTCCTGCAGGTGAGAACCAGGGAACAAAGGCACTTGTGTGGCTGTGGTCACAGGGGACCCTTGTGGCAGCCCCCAGGTGTCTCCCTGGTTTGTAAAGAGGGGGTCTGAGGAGGTGTGAACTGTCCTGTGGAACGTCTGCTCTCTTTCCTGTGCTGGACTTGTCTCACCCTGCATTACTGGACACTCCACAGCTTTCCAGCCAGCACACCTGGCCATCCCCCAGCTCTGTGTGCACCCGCAGAGGAGCAGGTCTCCATGGAGCTGTGGGAACACCCATCCAAGCCCCCTCTTTCCCACCACCTCAGCCAGGGTCTTGCTGAAACCAAACCGTGATCGTTGCATTTTGGCTGGGTCTCTCTGACTCTGGAAATTGTCAGGAGAGATGCCTTGGGCTCTGCAGAGTCTCACTGATTCCACGTGAAGCCATTTCCCCTCCAGTCCCTGGACAAAAGCAGATGGTTCTGCACATTTAATGCTTCTCTCTTTTTTTTTTTTCCCAAGAATTTGTCCCTTGTGAGGTAATTTTTTTTTCGACACAATAGCTCCAATTAAGCAAAGCACTGAAATACATGCTCAACTGTAAAAGTCCACTGATATTAAGCAAAACACTTAATCATGAGCTTAAGTCCTTGGCTGAGTCAGGGCTGAGTATGCATTCCCTCTAATTTCAAGGTAGTGATCTGAATACTTATTTCCATTTCATTGGCCTTGAGACCTTCTTCTTTGACTGTTACTCCTGAATGGCTGCAGGGTAAGATTAACGAATGGGGGTGGGAGGGGGAGGTGGTGGAAATGTTGATAACTGCATTTACATTACTGGGAAGAAGCTAAACCCCAGATTAATCAGGCTGTTGGGGAGGAGGCAATGCCTTTGTGGGGTGTTCCCTCATGCCAGTGGCTGTTCAGTCCATGAGCCCTTTGCTCAGGGAGGAAGGTCACACAGAGCCAAAAACTCTCGAGGAAGGGAAACTGCACCGTTTTTTTTTTACCACGGGATTTGCTATTGCAAGGCTGTGCACCGGGTTTCTACAGCAATAATGCTTTGAGCAGCATGAGGAGAGGGGATTTAACCTCATCTGCCCAGAAAAGTCAGTGATTGGGAGCGTTAAGAGGGCAAGATCAAATTCTGGGCTGATTTGTACCCTCCAGGATGCTGGAGGTACCAAGGGCAGGAAGCCAGGGGAGAATTCATCCCCTCCTCCCCTCAGCTGGGCTGGGAGGTCAGTAAGTCTCACACTCGGTGGTGGCAGTGGAGCAGATGTCACAGTCACAGCGGATGGCCACCGGGTAGGTGTAGAAGGGGTCCACGTCAGGGGCACACCTGGGCAGCTTCACCGTCACCATCCTGGTCTCGTTGTAGGTGCAGATCCGGTGGTGGGACTCGATGTAAGGAGGCTCCAGGATTGGTTTCTGCAGGGGAGAATGGCTGGCCTCAGGCAGGAAGCAAGACAAATATATGGAGCCTCACTTTCCTCAAGGGGATTTTGTGTAAATAGAGGAGTTACTGGATCAGGTGGAAGGGGCCATGGAAATAAATTTTAGGCTACGTCCTTCAACACTTGCCTCTTGGAGCCCTGCCATGGAGGGGAGTGGGTGCATATATGTGTTTCAGTTTGTTTAAAGCATAAAGCTCCAATTCAAACCTGCTTGAAGGAAGACAAAAGATTAACCCAAGAGCTAGTTTTCAGCAGGGTATGAGTGTTTCAACAGAATGCTGCCAAAAGCAGCTTCTTTCTTCCAAAAACATGGATTTTCCATTATACGCATTCTGCTGGAAACCCTTCATGTGCTCAAGCTGCCTGAGAGCAGGGGTGCACCCAGGTGCCAAAGGCTGGGGTTTTTTCTCAGCCAGACCAGTCTTCCCTGTCAGGCTGTGCTTCCCACAAATACCAGTGGCTGTACACTGTGGGAAAAGCTCTCAGCACAGGACACAGCATAGAAATCTGCAATTCCTCCCAAGGAAATCAGCTTGGACAGAGCCCTCAGCCACCAGAAGATGATGGGAGCCCGAAGGCCTTGAAACCCATGCTGCTGTGTGGTATCACAGTGGCATAGGTTTTGCTGAAAAATCACTTTCTCCTCAACAGGGACATTCGTTTTCCAAAGATTCCAGGGATGGGCAGCACACACAGGAATGGGAGCCCACTGCCTAAGGTAATACAGCTAGGAGACATTTTAATTTCTGTCTTCCCCTCTGTGCTGTGCAAAGAGCCCTGCCTGGGAACCAAGAAGGACAGTGTGGGAGAGAACAGACTCAGCACTTCAGCAAGAAGATGTGCAGAAACCCTCCCTCCTACAAAGCCCCCATCCAAACACATCGTGGTGCCTTCTGGAAGTTCTTGAGCCCACAGCCAGGTGCATTCAGCTCAAGCACACCCCAGGGGTACTGCAATACAGCAAGAGAGGCTGCAAGGTCTGAGCTGCCAGAGGAGCTTGGGAGCAGGGAGAACCAGGGGTCAAGAGGTCCCTCTCAGGAACCTCATCCCAGCACGAAATCCAGCCACTGGTGGTCTTTCCCCTCATCCCACCAAGTCATGAAGAAGGGGAGTCAGAGCTGGCACACAGACCCTGGCTCCTCCTCTGGTCACTTACGTAGAGTCCTTGTCTTCATGTGGACAAGCCCTTCTGAGTCACTCGAGGTTTCCCAAATAAATTAAACTGGAATTGGCCCCTTGAGCCTTCCAGTTGCAGAACGGCACAGTCAGAAACTTGTTCTCTGACATGTGTGTGGATATACTTCTCTTTCTTTCTCCCTCTGTACACCCCTAAAACTTAAGTACTTCATATTTATACAGGGCTGTGACTTAAAACGGGACCAAATTAGAAACAGACATTATCTTTGGGATTTGCTTTTTGGAACAAAATATATTACCCGTCAATCGGGAGCGCCATCTTAATCTCAAAGGAATTCTTTTTTTTTCAAGCGAAGTAATAAAGCCCCGCTCTCCTTAAGTGCTCGAGCTGTAAGAGGCTTTCGGATTGCGTAGTAAGAGCATTACATAAGTGCTTCATTAATGTCATCACACGGCTTCCATTCCCCTTTGGGGCAGCGGGAGGAGGGAGGGGACAACCAGCGAGGGTTGACCAGCCAGGGGGTCACGGAGCAGGGCCCTGCGGGGGTGGGGGGGTGTCTCTGAGGGCTTTCCCTGGGGGACAGGTAGCAGCCAGGCGTGTCCCCGGCTGACAGCCTCACCTCCCAGGTCTCGCAGCGTCCCCAGCAGGCGTCCGTGGTGACCCTCAGCCCACGGCAGCCGGGTTTCCGGGCCAGGAAGGTGAACTCCCTCACGGCACAGCCCACGAAGGTCCGCAGGTCGATGGCCGAGGCCTTGGCGGTGGCAGCGCAGCCGGGCAGCAGCAGGACAAGGAGAGATCCCAGCATCAGGCAGTGCGGCTTCATGCTGAAGGCAGGAGGGAGAGGAGGGGAGGGTTGGCAGAGCCAGCACAGCCCAGCAGGCGACAAGTGCAAATGGACGGGCTCAGATGAAGCTTCCTCCCTTCAGACACAGCTACCCATCCTAGCTCAGCCTGGGAGGAATGCGTGGTCACTTACTTCCAGAAGTGGAAAATCTCAGTAAAAAGGTGAAGCCTTTCCCGGCACAGCAGTGGGAGTTTGTNAGTGGAAAATCTCAGTAAAAAGGTCCGTCACAGAACACACCAAGGCGAAGCCTTTCCCGGCAGAGCAGTGGGAGTTTGCCTGGAAGAGATAAAGTCACCAGCCTATGCCTCAGCCCCACTGAAATGCCCAAATTGCAGATTTGTTTTGCAGCATATGCCTTACTACCACGCTGTTTGGGTTGTCCTGAGCTCACAGAAAGCCAACAGCTGCAGAGTTGGGAGCCAAGCATCCCTGAATGAGTGCTGTAATCTCAGCATCTCCCAGAAGTGTTACTGGAGCTGCCAGCACCAACTCCCTGTGCAGGGGACCTGTGCTGCTCCTCTCCCAGGGCTGCAGCCAGAGGGGCTGGCTGTCCCCTCAGCACACCCCACACCCAACCCAGGCTGCCAAGCCAGTGATCACAGCTGGCCAGACAAGGGGGGGACATGGCCAAGGCGACCAGAGGAACCCTCATCTCCTCACACCTGCGCAGCCCAGCACCCACCAAGACCCTCTGATACCTGTTGACTTTCTGTCTCAGCAAAGAAAGCAACCAACTGCTCTGGAGCAGCTCTTCTGTCAAAAAGAAGAGAGCTGGAAAGTAGCTCTAAGCCACAAGGTCCATTTTACAGTTCTCATACCATCATTGCATTCAAATACATTTATTTTAGAAACCCCAGATTTGACACTTAATTTTAAGAAAGTCAGCTACTGCACGGGCAGAGTCTGGTGTGTGCTGCAGTCTATTTTCAGCTGGACAGACCAAAATTAAGTGAGCTGGGCCTGACTTATGTTTGAGTCTCTAAACTCCTGTTAAACAAAATTATTTAAATTTGCTAAATCAGAACTTTACATCAGCACATGGTGTTTGTATCATGTATGTCTGTGTATACACTAGAGTCTCACGTGTAATTAGAGAATATGTTTATATATAATCTTCAACAGGGTAAAAAAAAATGCTAAAATTCCTTATATTTAAAAGAAGATATGTGAGAGCAAAAGAGAAAAATTTCAGAACAAATCAAACATTTATCCCCCTCCACTTTAGTAAATTCTGCTGCTTTATTCATGAGCCAGAGCCATGACAGGGAGCAAACACAGACATGCACTCACCTAACTCCGTGGAGTCAGAATTCCTTTTGCAGTTTTAAATTGCAGATGGTGTTTCAGGATGTCAGAGGGAGCAGCAGGAGACCTGCACTGCAATCTCTGTAAGCTTTGTGATCAGTAGATCTCCCCAGAAGCTGCTACTGGGATGTCTAATTGCTCAAATTTATAGAGAGGGTCTTGTCAATCAAGGCAGATCCTTACTTGAACTACCCAAGGCATCAAAGTCATTGACTGTAAAGCAAGGCTCCCCTTTCCAGCAGTGATTAGCTTCAAGGAATTATTGGTTTTGAAGGTTATTGTTTCATAACCTGATCAAAAAAGGAGTATCTTGGTGAGTGACATTATGAGCATGCACTGGGGCAAAATAAATCTTCTTTTCCATAATGGAATATCAACACCTCTGCAAAGGAATTGGAAGCTGGCTCTGAAATTATCATTACCCTTCTAATTAACAAGCCCTAAGTAAACATCCTCAAGGGAGACTTTTTGGATATTTGTACCAAAAAAAAAACCTGGATTTTTGTCAACTGCAAAACCTCTCTTTTTACCTGATTGCTCTGTACAAGCAAGGGCAAGGGATGGGGGGAGGAGGTGTGAGCTTGCAAGGAAAGAGTTTTCTTGATGAGCCAGGCAGCTGAAACACAGGTGAACACCACTGTGAAAGGAAATTTGGAAATCATGTCCTCTGCCTTCACTGTGCAAACCCAATTTTTGGCTAGTCACAGGACAGGGAGCAGCTGAGGAACTTGGTTCTGTGAAAAACTTGCTGGTCAGTGAGTTCATAAAAGATGAGTAGGAGAGAGAAGTGCAGCCATAAGCTCACACAGTGACTGGGAAAAGTCATTTCTCTTCCTTTCCACCATGGATGGATGGTGACTTCCCAGCTGCAGGAGCCAGGCAAATCCAGAAAAGGCAGAACAAGTGTCAGGGATTATGGACCCCTCAGGATGATGCTGTCAGGGGAAGCTACAGCAATACAACCCAGCCCTGAGAGTAGAATACACAGGGAAAACCTTTCTTCAAATAAAATCCATGCTACATAGTTTTAGAAGGAAAAATAAAATGAGTAGAGGGCAAAAAAAGAGTAGAGGAAAAAAACCGAAAAAATAACAAACAAGGAAAACAGCATCTGTTGATGTCCAGAACATGCATCTTAACAAATATGAATCAGTGATTACTATGAGCTTATTAGTTTACCTTACAAATATCCAATACATAGTTCTGGTGGGTTGTATTCAGGCTTGCTGCAGTATGAGCTACAGAAAATGACAAATTGACATTGAGGAAATGCAATATTGAACCATTCAGGACAAAACAAGGTAAATCACACGGTGCTCTCCCTTTTTTAGGGTGAATAACCCATGGCCCAGGTCCTTGTTTCACTGCCAAGGCCAGCAGCCCACATTTGGTGCAGCTGCAGGGCTCACATTTGTGCTCAAAGCCCTGGAAACCCCAGAGCAGTTGCTGTGTTTCATTCTTCAGCTTGGAGCAGCCACACAAGCTGGAATGCAAAGGGCTGGTTATTTACTTTCAGGGTCTACCTGTTCTGTCTAAATTAGGAAACAGTGATTGGAACAAGAGGAAAGGGATTGTCTGAAAAACAGAAAAGCAGCAGGGATTTAGTGCTGTTGCCATCATGACATGGGAAACGACCGCTACAAATAATGAATTCACTTAAAAGAAATAAAAAAAAAAAAAAGTAACAGAATTTTTAATAAACATTTGAAAATTGTCCTGAAGTTAGGAGGGAGGGAGTGTTTAGAATCTATCCTAGTATTCTCCCTCATTATTATTCCCAGCCTCACTAGCAGTAAGGGACTCCAGGTTCAAGTGAAGGGTGATTACCTGAGACGTTGGAAGAGGAATATTGAATGCAGGTGTTGTAAATGTCTCCATCAGATCACCAGATAATATCCTAGACACCTTTTTTCCCCCCTATTGAAACCAACAAGGAAGAGCAGGAAATTCAAAGACAAATTAGATCACAGGGAGGTCAAGAGGATTAGCCAAAGTCTTGTCACTGATCTAAAACAATCAGCAACTTTCCATCAGAATAACTGGAAAGCTACTTTTCTGTAATTTTCACTGACCAAAAATAAAGCTAAAAAGTAAACTTTTAAAGTTTGCTGGTTTTTTGGGGGTTTTTTTAATTATACAGGTTAAAAGTTCCTGACATAGGGGGAAAGCATGTAAAAGTGAAAATACTGAGTTTGAGCCTCTTTTATTTGATTCTGGAAATGTGCCAGCAAAAATCAGCCCAAGATGAGAGGCAGGTACAGGAAATACGTGCCAGATGGCAGATGAACCAGCTTTGGCAGATCCCTCTTCTTCTATGGATTAAAAATCCAGGTGCTGGAGGTTATGTGTAATTCAGCTTGGTTTCAGTGACTTCAGCTAAGATCCTGTTCTCTCATCTCCATTTGTACTGAACAGCTTCTTGGAGTAAAACAAAAGACTCTAACTTATTCTGTCTTTAGAAAATCCTGTCTGTCTGTGGGACAGACACCAATTCCTGAAGGATTTGCATTGTGTTGTGTGAAAAGCCTGAGTGCTGGTTTTTCCCCACACAGCGTTTTGCTGTTTGTTCTGGGAGTTTATCTCATTGAAGTTCATCAATAAATATACCAGTAGGATTTCAGATTGGGTTGGACATGAGAAAGGAGCTGAGATGTGCTATTTAATGAGACAGAACAGGGGGAGTACCAGTCTGAGTGGCTGCACACAGGAAGCACTGCAGAGAGCCAGGGAGGCAGTGGCAGGCAAAAAGCACCTGGTGACCATTCAGGCAGGCAAAGACAGTGACTGGACAGGAGATATTTAATGCCCTGCACAAAGCTCAAAGGTAAAACAGAAGGAGAAATGGGTGAGGAATCAAGGTGGTGTGGGATGGCTGGCCAAGTTCACAGGAGGTGGCAGCCAAGAGAAGTTAGGATTCAGTTTAGAACAGAGTTATAAAACTATCAGATAGGATACATAGCTATAAATGTTAGATGTCATTTGATGAACTCACTGAAAAAAATTTGCACTAGAATCACTTTTCCCTATACAATTTAACATTGGACTTTATCTCAGTAGATTGTTTACCCTTTGCTGGTGGTTTTGAGAAGAAAGATAAACTTTATGTCCTGAAAAGAGCATTTCAAACAAGATTATTTAATCCATCCCCACAGCTGCTGCGTGTTTGTCTTGGAGTGTGACTTCCTGTCATTTTCTACATTTTGAAAGAATGCAAAGAGTTGGTTTGTAAAGGGACAGACAAAGCAGGTTTAACCTTGAGAGGGCACGGCTGATCTGTAAATGAAAATCAAAGGCAGCAAGTAAAGCTCCTCGAGTGGCTCTGATGGAAACACTGCCAAGTGCAAGAGAGCCAGGGAGCACAATGCAGCCGTAAGGAAATGTGTTTGTTCCCGGGCAGGAATTAGATAAATGTGGGCTCTCCCTGCTAACAATGGGACACCAGTCCCTGCTGAAGGTCTCGGGCACACAAAGCCACTTCTGCTTTAAAAGAATTTCTGCTCATTTTGCTTCCTGGGCTTAACGCGACACGAGCTGGCACCGCTGGATGAGCACTGTGGGAGGAAGAATGGAGTCGGGAAAGAGGATTTCTTGAGGCTGCTGTGGCAGTAAATCACACCACGCTCAGGGGAATGACCCGTCTTGCAGAGGAGATAAACGCTTCTCGCAGCTCCTGTGGGGGTACCTGTGTTAGCAAGGGCAGAACAGCCCGGTGAACACAGCTGTAAAATCCAGCCCTGCAGATCTGAAAGGCTGTGGAAAAGCTCAGGGCTGACTGCAGCAACATCACAGCTGGTTGAGCACAGACGCTGCCCCACGGCACGGCTGTTACAAGGAATCTGTCAGACACTGCTCTTCCTCTTCCATCAGACTTGGAAAATGAAGTCCAAGGGTGAGGCTTAACAGTAACAAAAACCACTAATCCACAGTTTGCTTGAGGCACATCTATCCTCGTGAGACAGCATTCTCCTGCTAAAAAAGGCCTGTAGCTATGATGGATTCAATCCAGAAGAGAACTAATGAAGGTCCTACAGACACCAGAAGAGCTGAAGCTTCTAAAATTTGATAGTGAGTGTTTCCAACATACAGGTGTTGCACCCAAAACAAGGTCATTCCAGTAAAGATAAATCCATAGCAGAACAGCAGGTTCAGTTCAGAACCTGATCATAACCTGATTTAAAACTATATGGACTAAAACTCTCTACTACAGTTTAAATGCATTTACTAAAATTCCTTTTTTAGATTTTTATATACAGGATACCTCAGAAAAGCTAATATCTCAAACCTAAAACTTTGATCAAAATGCTTTGCAAGTAGGAATCAGAAGGGAAAATATAAAGGCAAAAAGGAAATAAAGACTCTCAGTGGTCAAGAAAATAACAGGCTCCACCAAAAGTCATCCTGAACCAATGGCAAAGGATAGCAAAATTTAAAATAAAAGATCTGATAGACCAGACCAGTTTGTCTGATATTTGTCCCAATCCGACTAGCACAAATACTGATACCAGAGTCCTACTCTACTGTGGCAGCAAGTCACAAGTTGCAAAGATTAAGATCTGCTGAAAACATAATTCTCCAAGGAATCTGTGGCAGGAAGAATTTACCTGCCACAGGAGCATTCCTGGGGAGTTCCCTGAAGGTTTAGGGGTTGTGATACATACAGTGGAAAGGGGGAAAACAGAAAAACACATATCCAGAATGGATGAGGAGGAGAGTAAAGGTACAGCACTGAGCCCAGGCTGTGGAACTCCTTTGTCATGGTCCTTAGGAAGGTAAGGAGACTCATTTCTTAAGGCAGCCATATCCTTACTCTGGAAAGGTGCATTTGTCAAGCATAGCTCCTGACAGTAAGCAAACACCACTTCTCCACACTGTTGGGAATGTTCTCAGTTCTCACAGGCCCTTTGGAAGTGTGTGCACCCTCACATTGCCATCAAACACAGGCACATTTTCTTCCCTATTAAGCTGTCCCTTCCTGCTGATGATGTTGATCACATTCAGCCCAGAATCTGAATTCAAGAATTCAAATCCAATGGAGCTGGCTGAATACTGATGTGAGTGAGAACTGGGCTCTCTAATTGTACACCAGGGAATTGCCTGGAGATTTGATTCGAGTTCACTGCAGTGTGGAGAAGATTTTTCCAATAAATACAGATGCTATGCAAACTTTATGTGACTGACAATAACCACTTTAACTCAAGTCACTTCTGCACTCCATAGCTTTCCTCTAATAGTCTTTTTTAAAAAAACATTTTAGTCTTTTAGGACAGGCTAGTGAGCAATGACACAGCTGCTCTGGGCTCAGAATTTGAAGATGAAACTTCTTCATCAAAACTACAGAAGTTCCAAGATACATTACCTTAATTCAATAATTTCCCTACTGTTCATGGCCAGTGCACTGGAAAACAGACACCTCACATCACCCCCAGTGCTAATGCTCCATTTACAACTTTGCCCTTGTGCTGAGTGAAGTTTACAAATTAGATAAAGCTGGAAATGAAGTCTCCTGAAACAAAGCTACTGTCTCTTCCTGTGAATCCTGTCAGAATAAATTCATAGAACTATTGAACTAATCAAAATCCAGCCAGGAAAACAAACATGATGAGAGTCCCAAACCCCAGAGAGGCACTTGGCCAAATCAAACCTTGGCACAACATAGACCCAGACAGGCAAGAAGTGTCAGAAGCAGACAGAACCACATCTTCCAGCCTGAACTCTTTTTACCCTCTGGGGAAATGTGGATCTCAGTCAACACTTTGAGTCCTCAGACTATTTCCAGTTGAAGTTCTTCACCCTGTTCCAAATGATTTTAACAAGTTCCTTGTGGGTGCAGAAGCATCCCATATCAAGGGACCAGCAGGGCTCACTCACAGAGGCCAGGAGGCAAAACAGGTTCCAGCAGGCCAAAAACAAACCCCACCACCACAGAGAGACAGCTGAGGTACCAGAGGGTGGCCAGGTTTCTGTTGTCTATCTTGAACCACCAACTTATCAGCAAGGGAAGAATCACCAGGGGAGGAAGACAAGAAGAGTGAGAGATAACAAAAATCTATTTTTCACCTCTGAGCATTGCTGACACAGGCACAACACACTGTGACTGTCTCACCATCCTCTCAGGGAAGAATTTCCTCCTAATTAACATCACTCATTATAGTTTACAGCTTATTTACAAATTCTGATATCACAGTAGTAACGATTTCACCTGAGCTGAAAGTCCAGGTCAGAGCCTGCACTCTCCTGTGTATGGATTAATCAGTAGAGATTAACTGAAAGAAGTACCACAAATTCAATTTTATGGTGCTAATGCTACACACCTCTGCCTTGCTTCAAGCACGCTTTCTATTCTGCAGTCTTTGTAAGCTATGTCTACTTTAATTAGATCAGACACATAAGTCCTGATGCAAACAAAACACTTTTGTCATTTAAAGACACTTTCAAACCAGACATTAATTTATAAAGATCAGACAGTCTAACAAGACAAGGTTTGTGTTTCACAGAGCTTCATACACTACTGGATTCTGACAATGTCAGCTACATCCTCTGATGTTCAAAGGTCAAATATGTAAATCACAGCTGAGTATAATAATTTCTTGCTTTGCTTGCAGCGGGCATGTGGTAAATGAATGTTGAAATCCAGCTGCTTAAATCCTCGATCATCCATTTAAGCTTTACCCCAGCAGTGAAATGACTAAAAGGTGTGTTTGCAGAGGTGTGTGCCAAAATGTACCCCAGGGATTCCCACTCGGCTCGAAGTACTAAAAGACTCTGAACTTCTTGGACATGTAAAGAATACAACATACAGATGTTGCTTTATAAGGAAAATGCATTACAAATGACTCACAGATTAAGCTGGAAAGATAATAAAATGCTGGGTTTCACTCAAAACATAAGGCTAGAAAATTAAATTTAAGATTTGCCTCTTTAATTAGCATCAGAGATCAGTTGTCCTGCAGGCTCCAGTTTCTGAACACTTTAGCATCACCCAAGAGCAACCAGCACTGTAGGTTAAATTTACAAGGGTTAGCAATGGCCAAATCTCCACTGACACTGAAAGGGGAAAACTGCTGGTCTGTACTTCCTTTAGAAAACTCTCTTCACAGAGATTGGCCACAGGGGGCCAAAATGCCATAGAAGAAACCCCAGGGCCACAGCCCAACATTTACTGATTTTCCTGCTTTGGGTGGCATCCCTGCACAGCATGGAGAGCACTGGTGGAACTGGAATGTGCCTCTAAAGAGACTGGTACCAGTGACAGTTTCTGGACATCACAGTTGCACTGCCTTTTTCAACAGAGAAATCAACTTGGTTTTTTTAATCCAAGGACCCAGAGTGTTGACAGATAGATTACAATTGGCTAATCTCTTCTCTTCCCCCATTTCAGTTGTTTGAGTGCATGCACAGGACTGTGTCCAGGCAAAGGCTAATTAATTAATTAATTAATACATAAGAAACAGACAGTGGCTTCAGCCTCTGCCAGTGCTTCACCACCCTTTTGGTGAAGAAATTTTTCTTAATGCCCAATCTAAATGTCCTCTGGAAGAACTTGAGGTGGTTTCTCTTGTCCTATTCCTTGTTACTTGGGAAAACATACTGACCCCCACCCTGGCTACAGCTTCCTTTCAGGGAGTTGTGGAGAGTGAGAAGGTTTCCCCTGAACCTCCTGTTCTCCAGAGTCACCCCAAGTCCCTCAGCTGCTCCTCACAGGACTTGTGCTCCAGACCCTTCCCCAGCTCTGTTCCCTTCTCTGGACATGTTCCAGCCCCTCAGTGTCTTTCTTGTAGTGGGGGAGCCCAGAACTGACCCCAGGATTTGAGGTGTGGCCTCACCAGTGCCCAGCACAGGGGACAATCACTGCCCTGCTCCTGCTGCCACAGGCCAGGTGCCAGTGATGCTTTTGGCCACCTGGGCACACCTGGCTCACGTTCAGCCACTGCTGACCAGCACCCCCAGGCAGTCAGGGCAAGAGATCCACACTGAGCTTTTGACTGACATATATCCTGATCCACTGGGCAATAGCAGTGAAGTGTTTTCCTGGACAGAAGACACATGTGATGTGTTCAAAAGTGCCTTGTCTCCTTAATTCCTTAAACACCTGATCATCTTTCAAGGCAGATAAATGTTTGAACAGATTTTGACTGGCCTTTTCACCTCACTGTAGCACCTCCAGCTATAAATCTTCATTTCAAACCCATGTTTTTCCCCAGTTTTTCCTCTCCTCTCAGGTCTGGGTCAGAGCAGCACACTCCATGCAAGCTCCCTTTTTCCACAATCTACAAAGTGCTGGTCCTTTTCCATTACAGGGTGCCAAAACAGATGGTACACACCTTGCTTCTCAGCATCACAGTGACATTTACTGCAGTCCATACAAAATACCTCTCCTGCATGCATTTAAAATTCTTCAAACAAAGCAAGTTAAGTTGTACTGCTTACTTTCCTTTTTTTTCTCATGTCAAAGAATAGGTGAGCATTTTTTTTTTTAGCAAGACAGCATGTATTACATAATTAATAATAATGGAGAGACTCAGAGGAGAAAAGTTTTCATAACACTGGCCATGAAATGACAACTGCACCAGGAAAGGGCAGTTCCCTGCTCCTGAAAGAAAAAAAAAAATCCTTTCCATTTCCCCAGTAGCAGAATAACATCTTTTGAACAATGCTGCCCTGTTCATAACCAAATTCTTTTGTAGGCAGACATTGTGTCTAGACAGCCTCAGAAAAGCTGCCTCACTTAACATCCCAGGCCTGGGGTTCACTGCGTGTGCTGGAGTGTTTACCTGAATGCTCAGGTACTGATCACAAATAATGCAGCAGAAATTTATTCCGTTTTTCTCTGGAGCTGATTGGTGTCATTGTAAAACAGGCAGGAAGCAGGCTGGGATCACACATTCCCTCTGAAGCTCATATCCATAAAGGCTTTCCAGAGGTCACGCAGACGATGTACACACAATGGTGGATGATATGAATAGGATCAATTTACTGCAGGAAAAGGAAATGAGCCCACATCACCCCTGCCTGTACTGACCACTTTCCCACATAGACACAGCAGATTTGTCCAATCTCCTCACAGATCTTTATTTTACTTTTGGTGACAGCAACAGGACTTCCATCACTGACTCTGGCAGGAAGGGAATTAAGTCCTGCAGTTCACAGAAGAGCTGTACTTAATCTCTCATCATGTTTCCTTACTTGGAAAAAGCAAGATCTCCATCATTCAAGCTCATATGAGTGCAGTCATGGTAAAAATAATACAGTATTCTTTAGAAAAACCTCAAACCTTAGCCATGGATAGAAAAACATCTGATTTATCTTTGAGATTTAAACAAAATCCCCTTCTGCAGAGGGACAAACTCTATTCTGCACTAACACAAACCTTTTTTTCTGCACATCCTCCCCTCCAGGCATCTGATTCTTTGGGAAGTGAAGAACTCAGGGAAGTTTTGGGATGGAAAACCTAAGGACGGGGATCCAGTGGAGAGTGGGTGAGGGTTACCCCACAGCCCTTTCTCCTCAGGGAAGGGAGGAACCACGTATGGAGCAGGGATGTCCTCCCTGCATCTCTCACACTCCCACCCCACTGGCACAGGGATGCCAGAAACCTTTCTCCTCCTCCTCCTCCTCCTCCTCCTCCTCCTCTCACCTTCCCAGTCCTCATTTTAGAGCAAAGAGGTAACAGCCCCAGCTCTGGAGAGAGAGACTTCCAGAAGGTGAGTTGCTCCTTGGAAAATGTATTACATGAACAGCCTGATGAGGATAATGGATGGGAATGGAAGGATGTGAACACATGGAAAACAGTTCAAGGCTGTAGTAAAGGAAAATACATTTTAAAGATGTGTTTTAGGGAGTTCATCTACTGCCAAGTCAGGCAGCACAGAAGGAGACAAGCCAGTGTGGAAGTAAGGTCACAGAAATTTAACTGACTACCAGCATTTCCATAGCGAGCTTGAAATCACTGCTTCTAAGCCTTACCTGTGTTTTGCCCACCCTGGCTACTGAAAAGGAATATTGTGATAGAAATGCTTTCCTTTCATCTGTTTTTTGTGTTTCTGGTCAATAAAGCACTGGGATATAAAACTGACTCAATTTCTGCCTTGAACTACCCTGCCACAGTGAATGAAGGCTGGCCCAACAGTAACCCCATGAAATCAAGCTTATGTTGAAGCAACAGCTTAAGCACTAGAAATAAAGTTTTATTTATTGCTGCAAGATCAGGATTCCATGTCCACACTCCCTGCTGCAATGATGATGCAATCAAGACAGGATATTCTACATCAGTGACTAATTGACACCAAAATTTAAAAAAAAATTACACTATGTTATTAAATGGCTTATTTATATATTCTGTTTTCCTAGACAATTAATTCAAGCATATAAATTTAATTATTAGATTTCAAATCCTAGTAATAGATTGGATATTGTCCCATGGAGTTATATACAGTGTATATATATCATTGCCAAAGATTTTAGAGGGGGTTGGTAAATTAGAATAGGAAGTGAGAAGCTGTTTAATGATGGTGGATTTAGCAGCAATATAAATTATATAAATTACTGTTGGAAGCGGAGAGAGAAAATTGTGTGTGAGTATTTTAACAGTCTAGTTTAGTTAATCTCTTTTCCAAGCAACTGAAATCATGGGGTAAAGAGTTCATTCTGGACACACCTGATTCCTGCTGGAAGAGAGTTCTCTTGCACCTGAATGCCAGGGCCCCTTCTTGTTTTGGTCAAGTCTGAGGCACTTGATGTGAACCAGAGGGATCTTTGTTATCAGAGAGCATTTGAACTGCAGAGAAAGTTACTAAAACACACCCATTGCAACAAAACCAGATGAAAAGTTCAGGGAAAAAAATAAACTGAAAAAGTTAAAAGCTGAGGGACTAAAATCCCATGGGACAAGTGGCCACCTCTGCTCTCCCAAATTCAGACAAGAAACTACAAGCAAGCAATAATTCTTGCACATGCTTGACCTTTCTAAGCTGTATTAGCAGAAGAATCCAAAAGGCCTGTGCAGCTTGTGAGCTTTGTATCTTTACAGATATTGATCAGAGGGGAATTTTTTATACTGGTGTGTAGTGAGAGGACAAGGGGGAATGGCATCAAACTGATGGAGGGCAGGATTAGACAGGATATCAGGAAGAAATTCTTTATTGTGAGGGTGCTGAGGCCCTGGCACAGGTTGCCCAGAGAAGCTGTGGCTGTCCCACTCCTAGGAATGTTCAAGGCCAAGTTGAATAGGGCTTGGAGCAACCTGGTCTGCTGGGAGGACCTCTAAAAAATCCCAGTTCTTTTGCTGGCCACATGGAAAGGCATTTGCTTGGAAAAGGCTGAAATGCCCCCTGGTCTGTAGGTATGTTCCCCTTATGACAATGTGGACTAGAACAGCACATTTTGGTTAAATTCAGCCCATTGTAAGTTCTCACACTAGTGCAGCACAGGAGAAAGAGAGGTTTGGGGCACCACACTGCAGTAGGAAACATCCTTTCCTTTGTACTCCTGAGTCATTTTTGTCTGGCCAGAACTGATGTTTGAAATGTGCATAACCACTCACTGAGACAATTACTGTCTGATGAGTGTCATGAAGAGCAAACATCAATAATATCCCCTTGTGCTTGTGAAATAGTCTGTGGACTAACAAACTAATTACCACTGTCTAAATTCCACATTTCCTTGCTCCAGAAATCAAGAGTGTCCTTTGCCAAGTTGCAGTTTGCTGCAAGATCTGGCACCTGCAGACTCAAACCAAGATGCCTGAAATGGAACTTTAGGTAATGCAGGTGCCCAGGTTGGTTGGAGACAGTTAAATATACAGCAATTTTCCACTCATGCACATCATATACATTGCCAAATATCTAAAAAAGCAGGGAAGTTGCTGCACAGCCTTTGGGATGACAGATGAGCATAAGCTGTAATCCTACTCAGTACACTTTGCAGAATTGACATTAAAACCTAAAACTGAGCTGGATCATTTGTCCAGTTTGTTCACACAGCTCAACCAGGTCTGCTGATGGTTCGAAAGGCAAAGATTCAAACCTGGCCCAAGGCTGCTCAGCTGACAAAAGGTTTGCAGGGAACCTCTGCCTGTAGTGCTGGAGGGCTGCACAAATCCTCGTGCAAACACAAGGTCGTTCCTTGCTGGCTGTCAGATCCATTCTGCTGGCCAGGGGCTCCAGGAACACCCACTGCTGGGTCACTGCTTCCTCTGGCAGGGGAGTGCAGAGGCTTCTTACACAAGGAAGAGCTTGCAAAGTAAGAATTTTGACAAGATTCAGGTGGTGTATAGAATGTTCCTTTCTCATTCTCTTTTTGGAAGCCCTTTCCAGATCCAGGGATAGTGTCAAGTTCCCAGGTACTGTCAAGTGTGTATCAAACTCTGAACCAGTGTATAAAAACCAGACATTTCTTTAAATGCATCTCAAATTTTCCATTCTTCCTGAGTGACCCCCAACTTCTCACACCTTCAGTGACTTCAAGGGGGGATAATTGTGAATAGACAAGATGGACAGGGGGAAACAAAACCAAACAAACATAAAAACAGTGCAAGATCAAGATTCTGTATGACCATCTTTCATGGCAAGGCACCTCTCAGAAAAACCTGTGGTCACTGCTTACAGTGGGTTAATATGCTTGATTTCAAGGTATTTACTAGCAAATTCAGGATATTTGCTTCAGCTTCAGAGTTTCATCTTTAAAACCACAGATCATAATTTGAGACCTCGTGTCAGTGTCCAGTTTTAACACCCGAGCTACTCCTTCACTGTACCTTGAGGCACTCATTAATGAAGCCTTGGGAACAGCCTTTACCTGCACACAAAATACTTTTGTAGGCTACACAATCGAGATCTGAGGTCCAAACTTAATGTAGGACAAACCAGACATTCTGCTGCTGTATGAGAAACCGAAACATCGCTCAGAAGGAAAGACCAAGATGAAAAATTAGCAAAGCAATTATCATTACCGAAAGTAGGAAACTAATTTAAGTTTTTAATTCTAATCCTGTAAAGGTTGATTTCCAAACTGCAAGCAAGAAGATAAATCCTACCCTGGAGGCCAACTTACTGCATGTTCTCTCTTTTTTTTTTTTTTTTTTTTTTTAACTCCTTTAGAAAATACTTGCCTTGCAATAAGAAAGTAGAGAGATATAAAGTTGTTAAGGGATCTGAATATTGTCTTACAAGTATTTAAAGAGATTTGTGATAATGAGCTCTTCTAACAAAGGCAGGCAAGATCCAACTGTTCAAAATTTAAGTTTGGGGAAAAAAAATGGAAATAATTAAGGACTAGACTATCGGAATAAACCATGTAAAAAACGTGGTATTTAAATATCAGATGTTTAATAAATATTTTCTCATTTTATTGAAGTAACCAGCTCTCCTACACTGCTGCCAAAGCCATTCACCTGCCATGCCCCTTTCCAGGCTCTGTCCATGGCTCTCTCCAGGGGGTTTTCCCCACAAACGTGACCATCTCCAGCCTTTCCCTTCACCTCCAAACTGCAAGGCAGAACAGCACAAGGACTGAAACAGCAGAATGCTGCCAGAAAAAACCAAATTCCTTCACTAGCTGCAAGTGTAAGGCTCAAAGGGTTCCTAAAGAACACTGTGTGGCTTTAATGCCTCTTTCCTGCATCCAGTGCTCCTGACCTCCCTCACAGGGGGAGTTATGTGAGACACAAGGATACTCACCATCCTCAGAGAACCTTCGAAAAAAATTAACAAAAAATGAGTGTTTATTATAGTAATTCTGGCTGAAACTTAGATTACCACCTCATTGCTTCATTTACTTTTTTTTTCTCCAGGCAAGAATCCTTACATTTAATACATGCAGATGGGTACCTGATTGCTGCAAGTTCACTGTTGGAAAGGTTCATGAAGTTTAGATGGGAAGAGGTGGAAAAAAAAGCCAAGCACCTGGAAAACACTTCATTGCTTCTTTATTTAGATGCACCCACAGTACAGAGCCTCTTGAGCATGTGCAAGAGGAAGATTACACATTTATAGCTGGGAGCACCATTGAGTTTGAGTTTCTTTGATACCATTTTTAAGAAAGTAAACTGTTTCCAAAGAATGACATTTGAATCCAAGAGCTTAAGACCTGCTTGTACTTTATCCAGAGGTGGAAGATACTTTTATTATTACTTGGATGTAGAGGAGAAGACATTTCCACAGTCTGGTTGGACCAGTCTATATATTTTCATATGCACCTTTTAATATATATTAAAAAGTTGTGGTTTTCCCCCCTACCCACAGATAGTTAGATGCACCTAAGTTTAAAAACAGTACTGGGACCAGAGCATTCCTATGGGGAAAAATGAACTTCTGCTGCCCTCTCCTGCTTAAACAATGAAATGCTAAATTATTAAGATCTATGAATCTAATGCTAACCTTGAAACAAAAAGCATGACAGGTCATTCGCTATACTACAATCAAAATAGGACAACAAGAAGAAATGTATCAGTACTATTTATATTTGAAAACTCCTCATGGCTCCATGAGGTTATGAATACAACATATTTACAGCAGGTGATCCAAGTAACAAAAACTCTTACTCAGAGAGGTCGTGATAAAAAGCGCACGCTTCTGTGGATGGGAAGCAACACTTGGATAAAAGTTTTCAACCAAAATTAGTTCCATTCTGTTTCAAGATACTGTTTTCATACAGTTCAAAATGGAAAACTGGGCTACATAAGATCTGCTGCCCAACTAGGAAAAACTAATTCATGGCTCACTCCAGAGCTGCTAAGGGAAGCACATGAGCCAAATCTAAAAAGCTACAGGTAAACAAAAACATTCTTCGATCTTGAGCATCATCACCTTCGTCTTCTTTAAGGGCAACTGCTTTGGGATAGTGCTGTCACATAATTAAGAGAAAAGGGCATCTTTGTTTTCAACGACAGAACTAAAAGGAACTTATGTCAGTTTTACTTGGAGTGAGAAGAATCTCATCTTTCCCACTCCTCACAAAACAATAAAGAGCTTTTTAGAGCTCCTAATATATTTTTTTTTCCATCGAGTGAGAGAGCCTAAGGCTGTACTTACACCCATACAATGTGAGTACAGCTGCTGCATTTCTTACTCAAGCAATTCTTGGCTCCAACACCCTCAATTTTTCCATATATGAGAAAAGATAAAAAAATAAATTAAACCCTTTTACTTATGCTAACAAAACCAAGATTAAATCTACTGTAACCCTGCTAGCAACCGCCCCAATGGCATTAGAATACTTTTATTTAAAGCATTCCAACCTTTGGAAGAGAGACAAAAAACACTCAAAAGCAACGAAAGGATAAACAGCAAGGGAGACGTGCAAGATGAAGAAAGCAACGTGTGGTCAAGTCAGAGTGTATGAGAGGAACTTTACTTGTACAGTTGTTACATCCCCATGCCCCGATGCCCTCACAGCTCTCTCCTGTGAGCAGACAGTGCTCAACCCTTCCCCGTGAGACCAATGTGGCCCAGGACACGCGGGAACACCCAACGCCGGCCGGACGAGCAGTCAAGAACAACACTGACACAAACAAAGGTGGTCTGTGGAACTCAAGAAGCAAATAAAAGCATAATTTATGACGCACTGATCACACTTGGGCCCATGGGCTGCCTTCCTCTTCCTTCTCCTGCAGCTCCAGCAGGAGCAGTGGGAGCCCTGCGGGGCCGGACATTGCGCTGGGACTGCGGCACACGCGGGATCCTGGCAGCAGCTGCTTCTTCAGGTGCATCACCCAGCCTTTAGAGTCAAGTGACTTCAGAACAACAGCACATCATCTCCTTCTCCTTAAAGGAATGTTCCTTCCCAGAAGTGATAAATCATCTATACACATCAGACGTTCCCCGCTGTCCCCGCGGCAGAGGTCACAAAATATTGCAACTCACCAGGTTCTCGTCAGTTTCGTATGATCAATAGCAGAATGACATGGCAAAACCAAAAATAGTCATGAACAAACAACACTCACCTAAACTCTAAGTACAGGACAAGGTGCTTTTTCTAATTTCACATTGTTGTGTTTTACTCCACCAGGTGAAAAACATGAAGTTTTATTCCACCATTCTTTCTCAGTTTTTCACAATGGAACATAGTCTTTGAGCATGAGTTTGAGTCCACCCTCTTGTACTGTGAAATGATCATTTCACACAGAAATCACACTAGCAAGTATTTTTTTTGTAACAGAAATAAAAGACTGTCAAAATCAATGGGCTAAGGGACATGATTTGTTATAAATTTATTTAATCTTCAGTATTTCAGCTTGCACCTTTGCTTCAGCACTTTAAAATAAAATGTTTCAACTATGACAGTAACTGCCTAATTTACATTGCGTCCCAGTCAATGTTCTTAAAAGAAGCTCATATTAATCCCAAAAAATCATGTTGTGTTTGGTGTTGCGTATGACTAGTTCCACTTTTTTTTTTTTTTTTTCCAGAATTAACAGTGTCAAGCTCTTACAAAACCTTGAGTTTACAACATTTGTGTGTGCAGACCCAGGAGTACAAACTGTGACCTGATAATCCTGAAACAGTCAGTAGTCTAGGAAGGAATTATTTTTTACCTCTTTTTTGTGCCTGAAAACAAGAAAACTTCAAATTCTACTGTATATTTAAATGGTAGGAAGAAAAATATACAAGCTTGTATTTATACTGTAGTTCTATCAATGGCAACAGGTCATAAATTCATGTTTGCAACTATCACAAAGACTCATGAACACCAATTCATTTTTATACTGTAAATACTGCTGGATTGATGGTTTAGGATTATCAATTCACTATTGTCATATGTCTATAACAGTTCAAAAGCATCCTGGAGAAAAATCCTGAAACACATACCTTCCGGTATAGAATAATGCAACTGCATTAGCTAAATATATACTGTACATAAGTCTTATCAGCATTTTACCTACCAAAGATGTAAGATTCCACTTTCAAATACAAAGCAGATAGCCAATAATGTATACTTATAATACAGCCCTCTCCTTTGTTTTTGGTTTGGTTTTTTTTTTTTCTCTTTTGTTTTAAACAATTTGGTCACAATGCACCTTTGATATAAAAGCATTTTAAACTTTATTATTAATACTCAGAACATTAGGATTTCCAGAATTTTTTTTTTTCAGTAGCATTTGTAGAACCACTTTTGGTAACAAATACAGTAGTTAGGAATGAGCATCCAGATGAGAATGCAGAAGTGTATTATCCAGAATCCTTTCCAGCTAAGACCATAGGGCCGGTACTGTGATGAGTAATAGTACTAGAACCACAAAAACACTAGAGTATGTTTCTTAGAGGCTACATCCTCTTTTGCTGGAACACTTTATAAATACATATTAAAAAGTAAGGCAACAACTCCAAACTGTCCAAACTGCTATCTCAACTCAATTTCCAATTAGATCCATGACCACTGGAGATCAATTTCACTCTTGTGCTGTTTAGCATGTGTCTTTACTCTTTCTGAATGGTCCAGTAAGAACATACTGTAATAATTTAGCAATTAGTGTTTCTAAACCAACTCTGGTATGTCTGTCCAATGCTGCATCACTAATACTGGTTAGGTATTGAAGTCCAGGGTATTACCATTGCCCATTTTTTTTTCCAAGGATTGTGGACACTAATTTGGATTTGCAATAAATAGGTGCACGAATCCAAAGCTCCCTTTCCTACCATGTTTATCACCTACTTGTTTTTTAACTCCTAATGTTCAAATTAAGGAAGCACCAGAGACAGCCTGGTACTAAAAAAATGCTCACACCAGTAAACAAAACTTTTATTCAGGACCAATGTTTTTCATGGCCCTGATCTGAATGGACATTCAACTTATGAAGATGTGCAAAAGGAAAAGAAAGTCAAATTACAGTAAAGTTATCCAGAGAAGGAGGATGTTACACAAACTCATAAGGAAATGACAGTCTTTTTCTCTTTTACTATAAATACACGTAACAGTTTAGCAGAAAGACAAGCTAAATTTTAAGATTGTTCACATTTGAAAGTTGTATTATACTCTCTGCTAACGATAAATAAGGAACAGGTCCTGACAATGGAATCTGACATTGCAATTTTCATCAACAGATCTTTGAAGACTGGTTTTAAAGAAGGGTTAAAACAATGATTATGTTTGCAAAGTTCTGAGAAGTCCATCTGTTGTCCAAACTTTGGAATAAAGTCCTTATTTTTTTCCTTTACTTAGAGACAGGTATATACAGTGCTGTTGTAATAATGAAACAAATGTGAAATCTACTGTAAAGTTGCACAATACAGAAAACTGTTGCTCCATCTTCTACTACATAAATGTGTGACTCCACAGGTTAATAATGCTGTTTTGTTTTTCTGTTAAGTTGGAATTATTCCATCACGTCTAAGACCTCTCTTTAATTCCAAATCCTCCAGTTTTTTCCACAGTTCTTCACGCTCTTTCTCTTTCTTCTTCTCACTGACAGATGAAATAAAACAAAGAATTAGCAAGAGAGGACTGTGTAATATTTATGTTCAAAAATATATAGTTGACATTAATTTTCTTGAACACAACTGCAATTTTCCTAACATATATTTAATTTTTTTATATTTTATTTTTTCCCCTTTTGTTACCTACACAAATACAACTAAACAAAGCAGTATGAGAAGAGCATAAAATGTAAGCTGAGCAAAGTGACAGTGTTCATAGAGACTAATAAGCAATAGGAAATTAAAAAATGCATTGGACTTTTCTTACAGAACTAATCTGTCGAGATTATAAAAATTTCCATTATGCACTAAGTATTTAATTATTTTTATGTTTATTTATTTAAGATATAAATAATCTTATAAATCACAGCGCCTTTCTAGGAAGCATTCCCTGATTCTTTTAGAATCACCATTTTTACTTCCATTGACTGCTGGCTTCCCTACTGATTAGGCATTGACCAAGGCAAAGTTCAACCTACATGATGTGCCTTTTCTTCAGTGAGTTACTCTTTTTCCACACCAAATTCCTGCAAGATCTGTAGCATTTGCTTTAACAACAGACTTTAGTGGCTGATTTGAGAAAATTTAACAGCAAATCTAACATTTACTTTACCTGTATTGTTTGCTTTCTAAATTTCCTGTCTCTGCTACAGCTTACTGTGAATAAATCTTGAGACTGCAAGGCACAAAATGCTTTCAAGTTCTATTACATCACCCTTGTGGGTTTAGATGAAATGGAAATCTAACAATGACAGATACACAGATTCTCTGCCAGTCACATTACAGAAGTCTTGAAAAGTCTTTCAAGGGATTAGAGACATTCCTACACACTCTGATTCAGTCAACATACCAACATCTGGCTCATTTGTTTGGAATTTTCATTTCCCAAGAGGGTTTTAAACATATACAAAAATAAAAACAACTTTCAGATAAATCCCTGAAGAACAGTAAAGTAAAAAAAAAAAAGAGAGCTTATTGTTACTAAAAAGGATTTAAAATTAAATACAAGAATAAGTGAAATAGCCTTGTATTTTCAGGCTACTTACCAACATTTATCTTCTAATCATTAGGAAATACATGCCTGCTTACCTAAAGGCCTGTTAGAGGATGATCACCTCATCCAACTTACCTATTCGACCTATCCTAGCCATTAATATTGAATGCATTTCTCCTCAAGCTTTAAATGGTACCAAAGCTACTCTTTTGAAATGTGGTTTTATTAAGATGCTAAAATGCCCTGGTTTATACATTCAGGTTTTAAAACTATAACAAGTAAATAACAATGGTGAAATGGTTAGCACCAGCCTTGGTAAGAAATACAATGTCAGCAGGTGCAAAAGAAATTCTTTGTGCAGTTCAGGCACTAAACCTCCCCTACTATGCAGACACGGGACACACCACTGCAGTGTCTGGTTCTGTTCCAAGCAGAATTTCTCATCTTAAGGGGCAAAGTGCAACCATAAATTGATTTAGGTCACCAAGCTGCCTCAGTAAACAGTCCTAAAATTCTCTGCCTTTTTCTAGGAAACCACACAGTCTTGTCTCAACTGCACTAGGAGACTGGCACTTGTTCATCGATACAGATGAGAATTATCCGGCTTCTTAGTTTAAATATATCTCCAAAGTCTCTAAAAGTAGAATACCATATTAATGAACTAGCTTGTTATGTGCATATTTTTTGGGATGTAGAACAAAGTGGAATGAAAGGCCTGTGTGACTCCAGTCACACAATTCAAAAAAACTACAACAGCCAAGAGACTTTCAAGCTTGGACTGCCCTAAAAACCTCTGCTGACATGCAGTGCCCTCTGCATTGCTTGGGGGAACCCTGAGTTACAGCCAAGGTGTGACTTAAATGAAGTTACAAACTGTTCAAAGTTCCTGAAATTTCCATATTTTTTCCACCTAATCTTTGCATAAGATGAAACTTTTGAGAAAAGATGCTGCACTGTAACTGAGAAATAAAGATTAAGGAAAATGGGAAAAAAAGACAAGAAGCCACTTGAGTTGAATTAATGTCTCTACGAGTGGTGTACTTAATGGATCCTGCATGCTGAGAGACTCAGATACAGCAGGACCCCTGAATAAGAAATAAAAAGGCTGAGAGATGTCTCTTTGCTTTAAGACCACATCCAGCCTACAAACAGCAGTTTGGAAAATCAAATTGTAGGGGTTTCCCTCATGTTTCTTTCCAAACTTCAGTGCAACTTTTTTATTTTTAAAGTCTAAGCAAAGTGTTATAGTTAAGCCCTTGTTTTCCTTTTATTATTGAAGATGTTGATATACTTAAGTGTTTTAGAACGTGGAGTCAAAAGGGAATTGCATGAGGAATGTCGATTTCCAAGCAATGCAGTGGATACTGTATTTAATAAAGGCTGAAGAACAACTTGCACTCAACCTCACATCCTGCAATGAGAAGCCTAAAAAGTAGGCAAGGGCAAAAATGGGGCAGTGTCTATTACGTGTGAGATTATGCACTTGCAGCTGAGTGTAAGGAGAGAACTGAACTGCAGGCCATATGCACAGCTGACAAAAAAAAGCTTTAAAAAGTTACCGCTGACGATCTGACTTGTAAGTGGCTGTCAGCTCATCAAACATGGTGCTGTTCATTTCCATAAATGCCTTCAACACATTGTAGACTAAAGCCACAATAGCCCTGTGAAACATGGGAAAAGAAGAAAGAAAGGAATCCATTAGTTTCAGGTGAAATCAAACGTGAAATAAAAAAGTGTCTCCTCTTCCCAGCCTTTCTGTGACCAATTCTGTTCCTGCAAGTATGGAGATGTAAATTCTTCGATTTCAGTGAAACTACTTTTGATTAACATACTTAAAGGTGAGAATCAGCTTTCATGTCTCTACTGACTCCTGAAACGGAGCAGGCCAAAACTCTAGGGTAAAAGGCAACAACAGAAAGCTATTACATATAACTACAGTCTCTTCCCTCATGCTGTGGAGCAATTCTGAATGCAACTTCAGAGATTCAAATCATCAATGCTGGCAGAAGGAATAGAATTCAAACGCAAAATGAGAGTGATTCATATTTCCTTATGACTCTTCTATGAAACTGAATATTCAGTGCATCTATGCAAAATACAAAGCTGTATTTCAAGAGTGATTTCCTTGTGCTCATACAGTTCATATTCGTTTTCCCTTTCACAGTTCCTGATCCACTACTCTGGCTGTCATGTTCAGACCCAGAGCTGCTTAAGAAACAGCTCTTCAGCCAGGAGGCAGTGAATCAATAGTACAACTGCCAGGAACCTTTGGAGCTAATCCTTACAGCACACAAACTATGTGCCATCTCCCACGCACCCCTGTCTCTCTCATCTCTTTAAATAAACTTTCATTTTTGTTGCCTACATGAAAAATTTTCATATAAATGTAAAAATTCGTTAAATATCTCTTTATTTTAGATGTACCTTTACCTGGCTCATGTAACAAAATTTCTACGGGTATGAAAACTCTGGGAACTGGGATGCTGAAATATTCTCATTACCAGAAGCATGCCAGTGCATAATATAAAACGTTGGAGACTGGTACTGGAGTACTGTGCCATGGAAAGTGTCCTTTTGTGACCAGTGTTAAGTTACAGAGGCTTTCCAGCAGCATTAGATTTGTCATGTAAGCACACAAACTTGAGAGTTTGACTAGGTACAGAACAAAAAGACCAATGTTTGAAAAGATGAAATAGTTTACAGTAAGGTCTCAAAGCAACTGGAACCTGAACATAGCACAGCTCATTAAAAATACTGGGTTTACTAAATGTTAATCAGCTTGACTTAACTATGTCATCTAACTGTAATAGAATTTTTCATGAAAACACTTCTTACTAGGCCATTCAGTTTAAAATAAAAATACCTAATTATCACAATAGCAATATAAAGTAACTGCTCTATTATTATCACAGAGAACAGCTACATTTAAATAAAGTTAGGAAAAACAACCCAACCTAAGAATATACTGTCTGTACATTTCATGGATGTTTAAAAAAATGCCAACACCAAAAGTGTCCCAGAGGTATCAGTTGATGATACAGCCACAAAGCTTTATTAATGCCAAGTGATATTCTCCTAGGCAATTTACAATCAGGCTTAAGAGCCAACCCGTTTATAAAAAAAACTGCGTAGGAGAAACCCTTGATGAGCAACAGTTTTCCTTCAATAACAATGTAACATTTAATTTCTTCTTTTTTTCCAACTTGCAAGCCTATTTTTATCCCACAAGGTAGTGATTTTTGTATATATACCAGTTAATTAAAAACACTGAGACAAGCTCAAGTGCAGAGCAATATATATTGGCATTAACAGAGTTGTACTTGCTCAGAGCAGCTTTGAGCCTGCATCTCTCCCATTCAGATGTTCCTCAGTAGACATTCCCTAAGTTTATCAGTGGGATGTCAAATGGTAAGATAAAATGTAAAAGCACAAACTTACGGATTCCAATGTTCTTTAGAAATCCTGTAAAGGCTGGAAAACATGATGGGAAGTATAACATTTGAGTTCTCCTCTATCAAACTCATGATGTATTCATTATTCCAATAATACAGCGCTCTTTCAGCAACCTATGAGTCAAAGAAAAAAAATATTAACAGGAATTCAGATACCCATAATTTTGTGATTTTCTGAAGGAAAAACAAATCACAGAGAAACTTCACAAAGATGAGCTAAGAGGAGTCATTAGTTTTGGAATTAAACTCTAATCAGTAGCATAACACGCATTAATGGAATTAATTTTCATCCTGCAGGTCTGATCCCACAGCACCCACTCTCTGTTTCCTGGGCAATGTGTTATTGTTCACTGAAGGCACAGCAGACACAGCATCAGTGCTGCAGTTGAGGGAAGGGAGGGCAGAGAGACTTCCCATTGCCCATTTCCCTGAAAATCAGGAGTGCAGTTGGAAAAAACCCAGCAGTGCTGGGATATCAGAGGAAGGAGACAGGGAAAGGCCCAGTAACTGGACTGCATAAGAGAGGAAAAACTTCAAGTGTGGGGAAGGTACCAAAGGACAGTAATTACCCTGGGGAGGAGCTGGGGGATAGGAAGGAGGATGCTGATCTAAATTATGATTAAAAAAAAGATGTTGTCCAAAGAAGAGCTGAAAAGTCCCATCTGTCTTTGTGCCAGGACAGATCACCAAGCTTAATATGGAGACACTACAGGCCGTGAACTCTATATCCTCTTCACATAACCACTTACATCCCATTCATTCCCCTTCCTCCCCTTATACAATGTGATTAAAACAGGCTACAGTTTGTGTCACCTCTAACCAGCCACGTGGCTACATGGTTAGAAGGAAGCAAGTCAGACAAGAACTGCACAACAGTGCACCAAAACCAGGGAGCAAATCCATCCTCCAAGGTCTGTAGTGCCAGCACCTGTCACCCACAGTGAGAAGGGCTCCAAGTCTGCTTGGACACAGGTTAAGGATTTGTGGGGGCCTCAGAAGGACAAGTTCTGTGCTGTAACCCCAAACACCTCTAATAAGTTATTCATGGAGCTCAGACCTAACCTTCCATCCCAACATATCCTCTTCCACGGAAGACATGTTTTTAAAAACGTAAGATAAAATAACATTTA
>VZTR01023317.1:375911-413135 GCA_013400775.1 Chaetops frenatus | reverse complement strand
AAAAAAAAACACCCCACAATTATTTTGCTATGTCTAATTTGTTATCAGGTTTCAACAATAAAGTCTTATTTTTATGGGTAAGCTGCAAGACTTCCATAATTTATGTTGACTATTCTAAACATACATAGAAAAGGGAAATTAATTTTCCAAAATAGCAACCTACATAACACAGAGACTTGTGGATATATTTGAATAGTATGTCTCTTAGCAACCACTGCCAACCATTTCAAACTGTACATAAGCAGGCTTTAGAAATGAACAGCTACACTGATAAATACAGTATTTTATTAAAACATACAGCTGAAAGCCAGAAACACAGCTATACTTGAAAAACAAAAGCAAAAAGCAA
Organism: Chaetops frenatus; assembly: GCA_013400775.1. Taxonomy (NCBI): domain Eukaryota; kingdom Metazoa; phylum Chordata; class Aves; order Passeriformes; family Picathartidae; genus Chaetops; species Chaetops frenatus. The sequence goes on along the minus strand of VZTR01023317.1, from coordinate 412,786 downwards.
GTAAACATGCAAAAAGTTTGAAAAAAGTCCATTTTAAAAACTGTATCTTTTTAATATATTTTTTTCATACAGGCATCCTTACTGCTAAGAAACACTTCATTAAAATTTTTTAAAAATTTTGAAAAATTAATTTTGAGTAAAAGTTGATTCCAAATACTGTCCCACCTGGGCTGTCAGTGTCATGAGACACTAAAATGCTTAACGTTCTTGCATCTCAAATTGCTTCCCTGGGTAAGGGATCTCAGCTGTAGATACTCAGGAGTTATTCCTGACACATAATTAATACAATAGGAAGTGGAAGGACACCCCAGTTCCAACAGTTTACCACAAAGTATTTACACACATGGAAGTATATCTAGTTGCTTGTGTATACATATATGGCTGAACAGAACTTTTCATAGAAAATGTGAATTTTAAATTGACACACTGTGCATAGCAATAAAAAAATGTGGATCACCAAACCACGTGGCAAGAACACAGGAATCCTTATAACTCCTCTGACCTCTTGATTTTCACATCTGAATCATAGGTTTTTAAATCTCATATTGCCCTCTTTCAGTAGATACTCTTCTTCCATTTAGTAGATTTAATGAAAACTAGCAGGACTTTAAAAGCAATTAAAAATCCTTGGTTTAGACCCATTCTTCTGTGCCAAACTTCCAGTTTTGAATGTCTTAAAAGGGTGTGAGTGGGATGTTGCCAGTCATGACCAAGTTCAGCAGCACAGAACAGGAGCATCTAAGAATTTATTTTTACTACATAGATTTTGAAGGAGAGCACATGCATTCATCCTAATGCAATCCTGCTCTATCTAATCAAATTAAAACCAGCCTGGAAAAACCTGCCAGGAGTGATTTATCATGCATATTCTTTTATCTCTACCAGGTACTGGATGAACACATTGGTGCACCTCCTTGTTCAAATCAGTACTGAGATGAACAAAAAGGAAACCACCAGAGGTTTGATCCAGATGAAAAATGCTCTTTAGGAGCTGTGTTTAGGAGATGGATAAAAATAAAAATGTAAGTGTATCCTACTGCTTTTGTTGGATGAAGAAGGTCTTGTTGATACCAAGAAGGAAACTGAATTCCCTTCTTTGAAACTGAATCTAAGGACAGAAATTGCTCTTTTCACTACATTTTTCACATATTTTTTGTCCAAACAACATACATGAATAGTAAAAGCACAACTTTTATTGCCTGAGCACTGCAGGGAAAAATAAAAGCTCCATGAGTGATAAGGGGTGAGAGAAAGGTCTTGAGAAATGCTGAGTATCTCCTGCCAACTCTAGATTGTTTTTCATTCAAGTGTCAGCCTGCAAGGAACTCCGTTTTCTAACTAAGTAGGAATCTTTCTAAATTCTCCTGATTTCAAAAGCAAGCTAGAGGAAGCATCAAGCATAAAGTTATTTCTGACTTTGCAGTTATACAAAAACTCATGAAGGGAAAAGAAAATCCAAGGCAGGCCTGTTCTCAAAAGCTGAAGACAAAAGATGTATCTGTGGAGTGTCCTGGCTTATCCCAGAAAACAACTTTCTCCAACCACTCCTGTATATATAAACAATATTAAGACACATTAAAACTGGTGTTTAAGTAGTCTCTCTAGATGGAGAGAGCAGCATTTTGAAAAGACTACTTGGTAGCGAAGTTTTCATTTTTCAACAGTTGCTGTTTCAGCTCCCTCTCAAAACCAGTAAGTCAAATATTTTGATTGAGGTATCAAAACTGGAGCCAAACCATCGATTTTATGTATCTACAGCAACAGAGACTGACATAAACACACACACCTTTTTCCACTACCTCCACAGATTGACAACTTTCATTGTAGATGCTGGTTTAGACTTTTTCTGCTGCAAATGAAGTTACACTTCCAAATTCTAAACAAAATCTTTTTACAGGATTTTTTTTTTTCCCCAAAAGCAACACTAACCCTTAAAGAAAACACATCAGCTTACCTGCAATACAAATTTCTGATCTATGTACTTTTTAGCAATGCTGGGCTGAAATTCTTGGCTTTCCAAAAATCGTATGAAAAACTCATATACAAGCTGCGAAAGAAAAAATAAACAAAATATGGGTTTCATTTATTACTTGATCATTCTTTACGTTTTTAGTATTTCCATAAATTATTTTGTTAGATGATTAAACGTTTATTTTCCCCCAGTACAATGAGTTTAAAAAGTGGGAAAGGTTTTTCTCCTTTATCCAACTGCCACCTTTTAGTTAAAATTAATTACATGAGCTTTTTACGCTGCCTTTGCTTATTTAACTCCAGTCAAAGACATTTCATCACCAAGAACAGGCACTGCCATCTTGTAATGCTTGTTATCATCTTGTAAAGCTTCTCAGAGTAATTGGGAACCACATTTAAACTGCCCTCTGAACTGCTGAAGTCACATCAAATACAGATATTACAATTCTGAAGGGGTTGGTGGAACAGTTGGAAATATTTAAATTAAATTAGAAACTGCTTAGAGTAGTGTTCTAGTACAACTTGAAACGCAGAAGAAGAATACAAAGCAGAATTTATTCAGAAGTTCCTAACTTACTGTAAAGATTAGCCTCAGGGCTGGAGAAAATCTGCTTATTTTCATGCAATTCCATCTCTACCTAAACTATTCAGTGGGACAGCAAGACTTTTCATTTAGTGGAGAAAAAGAAGAGTATAAAAACCAGGGAACAAGGAAGTGAAGTAAAACAGAGACTGCTGTGGCCTCATAACACAGCAACTCTGATCTGTCACTGATAATGAGCTATCAGCCAGCCATTCTCTTTGCAGAACCTTTTCATAAAGAGCAGCCATTGAAAACTTTTTCCTTTTTGTCTTTAGTAAGTATGAATACTGATACTGAAAGGAGAAAGGAAGCTTAAAAATTATGTTTTAAAATCATTTTAAACTTTTCCATGACAGCAACACACTGCAAAACTGCTGCTGGTACTTTTTAACAGTGTTCTCTGACTTCTCAGAGGATGCAATAGGAAATCAAAAAGCAGCAGAGAGGTTTAGAAATAAGTTGTGGGAAAAGTGACAGCTTACATAACAGCAGTATTAAATCATCAAGGAAATCAATTCCATCAACTTCTCAGAAATACTTTGGTGGATTTCTTCTTGACAATGGTAAGTCATCCACTGGATAAGAAATTCCATCATTTCCATGCAAGTAAGGACTTTTTGAACTACAGCACCAGTATCATTGAATGTGCTGTTTCCAGGCAGACAGCTCCTCAGAGCTGCCTTGAAGTTTTGAAGATTCTTATTTTTTGTGACATTTAAATATAAATGAGGGATGAACCTACATTTCAACAGAATCTGAATTAGAGAGCACAAAAGAGTGAAACAAACTGCTCACAGGATTGTGCATGCAACTGTAAAATGAAATCCTCATTTCACGCCGACATCAGCTGTGCTCCTTTGCTCACAAAAACTCCCAAACTCCACAAACTGTTACTCAAGCAAACTTCTCATAAATTTACCAGTGCTGTGAGTCATTGTCCTGACTCACACACAGCATCTTCATCTGGACTTTCTATAAAGGAATTTACTGCATTAGTATCAATAATGCTTTCCCCAGCATTAGTTTATGTTCCTCATTCAAAATCAAAGAATGATGGAATGGTTTGGATTGGAAGGGACCTTAAAGATCATTTCATTTTACTCCCCTGCCATGGGGCAGGGACACCTTTCACCAGATCAGGTTGCTCATCCAGCCAGGGCCCCATCCCACCTGGCCTTCAACACTTCCAGGCATGGGGCAGCCACTGCTTCTCTGGGCAGAAGTCCCAACCCGTGGCNCTTTTTACAGGATTTTTTTTTTTCCCCAAAAGCAACACTAACCCTTAAAGAAAACACATCAGCTTACCTGCAATACAAATTTCTGATCTATGTACTTTTTAGCAATGCTGGGCTGAAATTCTTGGCTTTCCAAAAATCGTATGAAAAACTCATATACAAGCTGCGAAAGAAAAAATAAACAAAATATGGGTTTCATTTATTACTTGATTATTCTTTACGTTTTTAGTATTTCCATAAATTATTTTGTTAGATGATTAAACGTTTATTTTCCCCCAGTACAATGAGTTAAAAAAGTGGGAAAGGTTTTTCTCCTTTATCCAACTGCCACCTTTTAGTTAAAATTAATTACATGAGCTTTTTACGCTGCCTTTGCTTATTTAACTCCAGTCAAAGACATTTCATCACCAAGAACAGGCACTGCCATCTTGTAATGCTTGTTATCATCTTGTAAAGCTTCTCAGAGTAATTGGGAACCACATTTAAACTGCCCTCTGAACTGCTGAAGTCACATCAAATACAGATATTACAATTCTGAAGGGGTTGGTGGAACAGTTGGAAATATTTAAATTAAATTAGAAACTGCTTAGAGTAGTGTTCTAGTACAACTTGAAACGCAGAAGAAGAATACAAAGCAGAATTTATTCAGAAGTTCCTAACTTACTGTAAAGATTAGCCTCAGGGCTGGAGAAAATCTGCTTATTTTCATGCAATTCCATCTCTACCTAAACTATTCAGTGGGACAGCAAGACTTTTCATTTAGTGGAGAAAAAGAAGAGTATAAAAACCAGGGAACAAGGAAGTGAAGTGAAACAGAGACTGCTGTGGCCTCATAACACAGCAACTCTGATCTGTCACTGATAATGAGCTATCAGCCAGCCATTCTCTTTGCAGAACCTTTTCATAAAGAGCAGCCATTGAAAACTTTTTCCTTTTTGTCTTTAGTAAGTATGAATACTGATACTGAAAGGAGAAAGGAAGCTTAAAAATTATGTTTTAAAATCATTTTAAACTTTTCCATGACAGCAACACACTGCAAAACTGCTGCTGGTACTTTTTAACAGTGTTCTCTGACTTCTCAGAGGATGCAATAGGAAATCAAAAAGCAGCAGAGAGGTTTAGAAATAAGTTGTGGGAAAAGTGACAGCTTACATAACAGCAGTATTAAATCATCAAGGAAATCAATTCCATCAACTTCTCAGAAATACTTTGGTGGATTTCTTCTTGACAATGGTAAGTCATCCACTGGATAAGAAATTCCATCATTTCCATGCAAGTAAGGACTTTTTGAACTACAGCACCAGTATCATTGAATGTGCTGTTTCCAGGCAGACAGCTCCTCAGAGCTGCCTTGAAGTTTTGAAGATTCTTATTTTTTGTGACATTTAAATATAAATGAGGGATGAACCTACATTTCAACAGAATCTGAATTAGAGAGCACAAAAGAGTGAAACAAACTGCTCACAGGATTGTGCATGCAACTGTAAAATGAAATCCTCATTTCACGCCGACATCAGCTGTGCTCCTTTGCTCACAAAAACTCCCAAACTCCACAAACTGTTACTCAAGCAAACTTCTCATAAATTTACCAGTGCTGTGAGTCATTGTCCTGACTCACACACAGCATCTTCATCTGGACTTTCTATAAAGGAATTTACTGCATTAGTATCAATAATGCTTTCCCCAGCATTAGTTTATGTTCCTCATTCAAAATCAAAGAATGATGGAATGGTTTGGATTGGAAGGGACCTTAAAGATCATTTCATTTTACTCCCCTGCCATGGGGCAGGGACACCTTTCACCAGATCAGGTTGCTCATCCAGCCAGGGCCCCATCCCACCTGGCCTTCAACACTTCCAGGCATGGGGCAGCCACTGCTTCTCTGGGCAGAAGTCCCAACCCGTGGCAGTGCCTCACCACCCTCACAGTCAAGAACTTCTTAATGAAGTGTACTCTGAATCTCTCTCTGTCCTATCTGACAGTATAAAAAGTCACTCTTCCTTGTTTTTTAATAAGCTCCCTTTCAAGTACCAGGAGGTTGCAATGAGGTTTCCCTGGAGCCTTCTCTTCTCCAGGATGAGCAACCCCTGCTCTCTCAGCCTGTGCTCACAGGACAGGTGCTCCAGCCCTCTGAGCATCTTTGCACCCTCCTCTCTGGACCCACTCAAACACATCCACAATTTCCTTGTTTTCTAGTAACTGCAGACCTGGATGCAGTGTTATTCCACATGGGGGTCTCAAAATCCTTTGTTCTGACAACTGAAATTCAGAGGAAGGGATGCTACTCAGTGAGCATGCATCCTGCTACAAACACCTGGGAGCAAACCTTGACTCAAGGAGAGGAAGGAGGACTTAGATAGGGATGCAGCTTCTCATTCATTTTTCTGATCAGCTGCCAACACCTGTGCACTTCCATATGAATATTAACCACCCTCAATAAAGCAAAACTGCCAGCAGTGTCACCCTCACAATGCTCTTGCTGAAGTTGTTGAAAAACACTTGTGCATCAAAGCAATTGGGAAAGCAAAACATTTTTTAAATCAATGAAGGAAAACAGGAATACAAGGGACACCATCAATATAATTTTGAAAGAAAGCTTTAACATTTCGAAAATATCACTAAGTTCTCTCCCATCTCTGTAGGTACTATATTAGAATCATTAACAGTATTAATAAATGTTAGTATCTCACAGACTAATTCTGATTCACAGGTTAAAAAAAATGCTGAGAAAATTATTAGATACACTAAGCAATGATAAGAATTTCTTCTGAGGTAAATAATCAAAAACCTGTAAATGCGGCCATGATGCCTCCAAGGTGGGCTCATCTTCTTCTGGATCAAATTCATTGCTGTCACTAGGTGGGAGAGTTCTGAAGATATTGCAAGATACCTGAAAAGGGAAAGAAAGGAGGATGAGAGCCATTCTTCAAACAGGTAATAGATTTCAGGACTGTATGACTGTACCTGCTCTATCCTCCATCACCTAAACACTGTTTCTCTTTCCTGCTGTCTGACAAGGATCTTTAGCAACAGCACAGGGCTAAGGAAACTGTCACTTTACAAACCTGCCACCAGCCTTGGTTTGTCTTCTTTCCTCTGATATCCCAGCATCACCCAGTCTGCCACCATGTCCCAGAGGAGCCCACCAGCATGTAATTCCCAATCCTGACGGGCATCAATGGGAGCCAGGACTGCTTTAGAGTTGTAGGAAATACCATCAATTCGTATTTGTAAGTGTTGTCATACAATAATTGGTTATTTTTGTCTGTATAGAGAAACCTTAATGATTAAGGTCTCGTCTGTCAGGGCTTGTTAGGAGTTGCCAGTGCTACTCACACATTAAATGCCTGGACACCTCATGCCAAGTACAGAACTTGGTACTAAATGAAAGCAAATAATAGTATTTGCTCGACACTTAGCCTACATTTTATTTCATGGTTGGCTCGCTTTGCTTAATCTTATTTAGAGGTACTTTGGTGAGACTGCCTGGCTTTGTGAGGTTCAAGCTATCAGCAAAGACTGAGCCAGAGAGCTTTCCTGGGTTAATTAGAGTGCTGAATGGAGCGTACAGCTTATTATGCAGCAAATCTGATAAACTGCAAACATGCTATAGGGCCCTCTCTGCACTTGGAAGGTGATGATGTGCCTTCCTTGTGCTCTGCTCCTGAGCATTTGACCCATCTCTAAGCTGGTTAATCAAACAGCTGGGAAAAGCAGCATGTTATCCCCTAATCTTTACATGACCCCTTCATAGCAGTTCAGACAAACTAAGCTATTTAAGAAACAAAACTAGTATGTTCAAAACTAGTTATTCAGCATCCTTGTTTATTTTTCCAGCTCTTTTGCTCCTGTAAATGTTTTAGTCTGTAAGGCATATTTTCAGTATGCTGGCAACTTAGTGAGAAAGGGCACTTTAAAGCCCAGAGTTTAAATACAATTCAAATACTAATAAAACCATATTGAAATAGGGCGAAGTTTTAGAATTTGCAAGACAAACAGTACAGATTCAGGCACTGCATAAACAGAAAGATGAAAGAGGTAAAAGTGCAGGAAAGCAAAAGCACACGTGGTGCACCTGAGTGAGGGATGTTCACTAATACAAAAGAGCAAGCAAGGCAAGCCAGTGAGCACAGAAAGCAAGAGGCCACACTGGTTTGTGCAGGGACTTGTCCCTTCCTGCCACAAGAGGGTGTGTGCCACTGCAGTTCCAGTCCTGCAGGCTCTACAGGAGCCCCACTCTGTAAAGCTCAGCACTGCTTTCAGCCTGGAGAGACACAGCACTGACTCCAGCCTGTGCTGATGGATACTGAACTCCTCCTGCCAAGTGACTGCCAGCATTCATCACATCTTTTTCTCCTTTCTCCAGCCTCCTCCCCAACTCATTCACTTCTCTCACAAGCCCCCTCACGAGGAGACATTTCTAATCTCATGAAGTCAAATAACTATTCCAGGAATACACAAATGTTGCAGTTTGTCTTTCCTCAAGGATTCCTGAGCTCCTCCTTCTACTACCCTGACAGGAAAACGCAGGGAGAGGAGGAAAGTGATCGGAAATCAGCAAGACAGAGTTTCTCTGGTAGAACACAAAGGAGGGTAGACAGCCCAAAGGATTCTCTAGTAAAAAGTGGGGAATGTACCTTGAATCTGGGGTTCTAAAATACTTACTCAAGCATTTTTTGCTAATGCTTCACAGTCAAAAATCCCAGCTCTCTCAGGATTTGGATCAAAATAAGAAACTAAGAAAACCAAGGGCTGCTTTTTTTTTTTTTCCTTTTTTGCCTTAAACTTCATTTGAAACAAGTAAGAAAATTTTCTGGAAATTTAACTATACAGGTATTATTGAAACTTGTACCTACAAATCACTCATCAGCTGTTTGTTTAGAAACTGGAACAAACATTGAATTATGGCACAAGCAAAACCTGCAAGGGAAAGTATGTACTTTTAGAATGAAAAGCTAAACAAAGACAAATTCCTGTAATATTTAAATTAAGTCAAACCAAGCCTCAAGCAGTTAGTGCCAGGGCCTTACCAGCATGACGTATGAGAGGTTCAGCAACAATTAGTTAAGTGCCAGCACTGACACCTGGATCTTGAGCTTGGGACAAAATTAGTATGATTTCTGGAGAGTGCCCATTATAAAATGCCAGTCTCAAGGCAACTCAAAAGCAGGTTTTTTTGCATAAGAAAATTAACATGCAGGAGTAAATGCAATGCAAGCTAGAATATGGTCCTAGTATGCAATTTGCTCTCTTTAATTTTCTTGTTGCATTAGGAGTAAAGATAAACTGTGGAGCCAAAATGCAGATATTCTCCTGAGGAGAACAGACAGAATAGGTTATCTTTAAGTGATTTCCCCAGGTTATCATAACTTTAGGAGATAATGTGTGGCATTACAGCTACATTAATCACCACAACACAGCACGATAGCTCATTTACATGCAGTGTCAATTTATAGCATGCTTATCTAAATCAGTAGCCTCTGGGTGGTTAATGTCTGCAAGCCTCTAAGGGAGAACTTGAAGGCAACAAGTCCTTCCAAGCATGAACTGCCCAGCTGTACACTGGAGACCCCAACAGGCACCACACAAAGATGGGAATACACTGCATTGGATCTGGAAAGACTTTTTCTCAGATAGGCATAAGGCAGCTATTTAGTATTTATCCCTGGGCTCAAGCAGCATGCCAGAATTCCTTCAGCTGGATAGCTGAATCATTTCTCTCCTGACCTCTCTTGGATCATCAAGCCAGAGGACATCCCTGCCAGCCTGCATACACAATCCCCAATGACTCCTCTCCCAAAGCCAACACAAATGACTGTGGATCAATACTGACTTCCGTCTGCCACCGATTAGGAACGCCTCCAAGCCCAGATGATATTTTTGGAAGGCAAACCAGAACTCTAATACTCTAGAAAGTTGTATGAAGACAGATGTCCCCTGTGTCCTCAAAAACACCTGCATCCCCCTTCTCCACAGCTGTACCTGCCAGAAGCACACACCAAACTGGGTGTACAAAAGTCCACCACACAGAATCTGAACACCCAAGTGCCAGAAACCAACTTAACAAGCATTTAAATCTACCCATTGGCACTGAACCAAAAACATCCAAGATCAAACTGGAAATGCTGACATGACAAATTTTTACACTGGAGATGCACAGAAACCTCTGAGCTCTGTGTCAGTCAAGCACAACTCACAGAATCACAGAATGGTTTGGGTTAGATGGGACCTTAAAGGTCATCTTGTTCCAATGCCCTGCCACGGGCAGGGATGCCACCCACTACACCAGATTACTCCAAGCCCCATCCAGCCTGGCTTTGAACACTTCCAGTGATAGGGCAATCACAACTTCTCTGGGCAACCTGTGCCACTGCTTCACTTGCCCTCTTAATAAAGAATTTCTTAAGATCTTATCTAACATTTAACTCCAACCAGGAGCAAGACAAAAACTCTCCCAGGCAATTACAAGTAAACATCAATTCATTAAAAACAAACAAGACAGAGAAGGCTGCTCTGTACCCCGCCAGAGAGTGAGCTGCAATTTCTGAACCGATCTGATGGCTGGTACTTGGCAATGCAGAACTACAAAATTATGAATATACAGGTAAAAGCATCAAGGTTCAAGAAAACTTGATCACCACATTTATATTTGAAGTAACTTTTAGAAAATAAGGTAGTAAGAGGCTCAAGTCTTAAGTCAAAACTGATGTTTTGAGAAGTCCTCAATTTGCTTCTCACTGGAGTGCTATAAAAGTGACAACACTGTAACAGAAACACTTCACAAATTCAATTGCAGCTGAGCATTTCTACTCTGTGCTGTTTGAAACAAAGACTTTTATCAGTAATAGTCTTCCTGAATGAAACCTGAAATGAAAACAAACACACACACTGCAAAGTTTAATATATTCTCTATATAAAACCAGGGTAAGTGGATACCCATTTAGCTTACAGGGAACACCTGTTCTTCAATTAAAAATACGCGGAATCATCCAAATAAACCCCATGTACATATGAAATTGAAACCCAGTATCTCTGCTCACAATGTTTAAACTGCTGTGCATAATAACAACACAGAGTAGCAATAAAATGTAATTAAGTCATAACACGAAGCCATGCTAACCTGGAGACAACATGGGCCCCTGGAAAAGACACTGGACTTGTCCTTCTGAAACAGATCTGCATATGTGGAGCTTTTTAATATTGTTCACAGATTTACATATTCTAGAGCCTGGAGCAACTACTGCCGTCACTCAGCTATAACCTCTCTACAAAACTCACTGAACTGTTCCCAGAAGTTTGACTAAAGAACATCTCACAAAATGTAGTATCTCATTTTATCTTAAAAGATTATAAACTATTCCACCAGCTTTCTTTTCCTAAAGTTCCACTACTAATTTAACTACAGCACTGCTTCTGATCTCAAGATTGAATCTGCCTGATACCCTGTTGGTTCTTGTTAAAGCACCAGATCTCTTTTACACCTATATCTATATTTGCATATGCAGTATTTGCCTACCTATAGACAGGTATTTTTATACAGACATGACAATTCTCAACCTCTGTGTCATTAAATGGAAAAACAAAGCTCCTAAACCCAGGCAGTTGTTGGTTTCTCTGTTTGTTTTTAATCCTGTGATTATTTTTGCTTCCTTCCTTTGACCTACCACCTGTGCACAAGTGCACTGGGGTATATATAAAAAGCCAGACCATCTCCCTCTTTTTTCCTGCATGTCGTTGTATTAATTTATCAACATTCACTTCTTTGAACAGTGCAGTGTACCAGAAATTCATATTAAGATACTCACGATAGCAATCCACAATGCTCAGGTTCTTTTCTGCACCACTGCTTGCCTGAATACAATCTTTTAGGGCTTAATATTATGTGCCTTCTTTTGCCCAGCAGCATTACTTTTGACTTGGCTGCATCAAAATGAACTACACTGGACTGTGAACACAGTCAACAATCCAGATCAGAGGCTGGGGGGAAAACAATTCTTCTCATTTTCCCTTGACCTTTAAGTCTTCTAAAAATTCAATCAATAACCCGCAAGAATTTAGCTCTGGATCAGGGCTCCTAAACTTGTTAGCTTACCACCACCCACTTCAGTGGTGGTGGCAGCTTCCATCCATACAGATGAGGAAGCAGCAAACCTGAGATCCCTGGGCAATGCTTCTCTTGGCAGGAACTGTAACAGGAGCGAGTTTGTAGGACAGAACAGCTGGTGCTTAGGTGCAATGTCCACATCATGTGTGTTTAGAGGGAGGAGTTGCTTTCTAGTGATCTCTTGCAATGAAAAAAGCAGTAGCTATACTCCTGCAGTGTTTTGCCCAAAAGAAACCTAATTTACAAACCCTGAAACTTCTCATAGAACCATAGAATGGTCTGGGTTGGAAGGGACCTTATAGGTCATCTAATTCCAACTCACCCTGCCTCAAAGGGCAGAGACACTTTCTACCAGACCAGGTTGCTCCAAGCTCCACCCAGCTTGGCCTGAAACACTGCCAGGGATGGGGCAGCCACAGCTTCCCTGAGCAACCTGTGCAAGCAGCTCACCAACTCACAGTCAAAAATTCCATCCTAATATGTAATCTGTCCCTGTCCTCTCCCAATTTCAAGCCACTACCCTTTGTTCTCCCCTTCCAGTTCAAAGCCATTGCCCCTCATTCTAATCTTGTTCACTATGACAAGAATCAAAGTGGATTATGGCACTCTGGATCTGAATTAGAAGTGTTAGCCTAGACCCCAGCCCAGGCAACAGCACTGGGTACAACATTTTCACTGCTGGAAACTGGAGCTCTGCAATTCCACTTAGGTCACCTAGACCCCAACTATATCTGGGTACCTACAAGTAACCCCATTCATCTCCAGCTCCCTGTAACTAAGTTTTGAGATGATTCAATGGAAGAATTATTTATTTAATGTGTGTCCAGGTAATTCTGTAATAGTCTGGAAAATCATAGCAGTAGCTCAAGTATCTTAGACAAATTAAAGCACAGTACCAGCAGAAAGAGCCACTCACCTCTAGAGCAGGCAGGAGATCAAGTGAAAGCCTGCCAATGCATGAACCTGAACTCTAGACAGCATTACAAAACCCATGCTGTCTTGGACTCCAAACTAAAGAGCAAAACTTACAATTCAAAACCCAGGAAAATAATCCCTCAGAAGATTGACACTGTGCTTGTCTGTAAACAAAATGCTTGAAAGAGGATGACACTGCAAAAAGAGGGTGTGGGGATGTAAAGGTCCTTTAAGAAAAGAAATAAATCCATAAATAAACAAATAAATACAGCTCAAGTGCTTCTTGGAACAAGAAACTGTTTTTGCAGACTATTTCTTTGTTTTAGACCTAGTCACTGAACTGTTATGCAGATAAAGTCTGACAGATGCAAGGCCTCTGTAACCAACAGCAGGAATAACACATACAGGTAAATGTAATTACAGACTGTCCAGAAAAATTATTAGGGACAACTGCTGCAAGAGGAGCTGCCTCCAACTGATTTTTTGAGAGGAGCACAGAACATCAGAGCCTCTTCTTTTAATAAGCACTGTACGTTTAATACAAGCTAGGTGTATAAGGAATGTGAATAACAAAAATATCTAACAAAAGTATTCGGAAATAATGCATAAAAGAAATCAAAATTAGATTCTCTTCTTGCTTCTACAGAATTGATAACGCTCACATTAAAGAAAGAAGAACTGAATTTAAAATACGATGTGATTTTTACATGTTTTTTTCACAACAGCATGCTTGCTCCATTATGGCTGTGCCTACATGACAATTTTTAATCAAAAAACATTTAGGGATGGGGTCAAAGGACAGTGCATTTTCCTTCCAGCATTTCAGATGGCTTCAAAATCTGTTCCACTTCCACTGATCCAAGTTAAGTCCAAGATTAATTCCTAATATTATACAGAATTCCTGAACTTATATAAGATTCCCATTAGAAAGGGATATCATTCGTCAATTCTTGTGAGAGTACATGATTTCATTTATTTCCCTAAACTCAAAATGACATTCAGTATTATATTTTGAGATCTAATACAAGGAGCAACAGGAACATACACACAGGGTTTTTGTTAAATCACAAAGATTGAATATAGGTGGACCTGCAGAAAAACCTCTATCCAAGAACATTTTAATACAGAAACTCTAAAGATGTCATACTTAGTCATAAGACACAGCTAAAGCTATAGAAAATATAAAAACCATAATGCCTATGAAGTCTAACAGCTAGAACATTTCCTAAAAATAGGTTTCTCAACATGCTAAAAAAATCAGCAAGATATTCTTTATGTTTAACAGGTCTGTCACAAACAAACTCCTGAACAGACTCTGCCCTCACATCTGTTGAGTGAAACCTGCAGTAAAAACTAATGCAATCTCTCTAGATTTATGCCAGGAGAAAGAAGAGACAGAGGAAAAAAACAAACAAACCCAAACCAGAATTTGACCTTTAAAATGAATTTTTTTGTGTTTATTTGGGTATTGATTTAACCAAGTTTCTTTCCCTGTGTTGCTCAACACAGCTTCTAAGCCACATGACATCTATGATGTTTCACTTCGGCTGTACAGAAATTACAGTCTTATTTTACTTGACTTGCCATTACAGAAAAGATAAAGATGACAATGGGAGGCCAGAGGCATTTCAGCACTTAGAAAAAAGAACAAAGTATCACTATTCCTTTCTAAAAGATGTATCTGAAGAGAGTTTCATTAGCCATCTCCTGTGGGCAGGGGAACACACACTGATGTTGTCTAAACGTCAGGGCCTGGGTTTACAATTTCTAAAGAGGAAAGTAGGAGAGCTGAAAGGTTCTCACCAACAAAGAGAGGTTCATCCAGACATGTCAGTTTAACAGCCTGTCAATTTTTTTGTCCATTTTTAAAATGAAATAGATCAGTTTCCTCAATCTATGTCTTAACATCCATAAAACACAAACAGCTCTACCACATACACCCTTCAGGATACCACAGATAATAACAAACATTTATTTCATTCAACTTCCACTGCTTAATCTACCAGCAAAATCAGTATCATTAGTTTAAGCCTCCACATTTTGCTCAGACAGGAATAAATTTTAGATTAAGTGTCCAATTATTGGCTCATAAAGTCCTATTACCAGCATTTCCTTCTTAGCAGAGTGTGGCTTAATTGGCAAGGCCATTTTTCCTAAGACTTGCCTAATTCTAAAGAATGTCATCTGCCCTTCTGAACAACACATCAACTGCAGGAGAAGCACGCTGAGCAATACCCTCCTGAATAAATCTGTTCAGCTCATGGCCATTAACACAAATCCCAACTGGTCTCCCCATCAACTGATACTGATGACAGGGATGAGGCCTCTGCAACTTGCTTTGGTGGCCATTAGGAAATTCTACTTGATTTTTTTTTCCTGAATAACAAGTAACATGCCAAGCACTGTATCAAGCTAAAGAGAGTGGTTTAAGGTTGACAAACAGCCAAGTTGTCTCACATTTAACTATATACAACATCATATCACATGCTCAAGAGAAGATGAAAATATGTGACATTACCAGCATGGATAAAGCTTCTAATGGCATAAATTTTAGATGGTTGGCATGAAAAACATCCATAGTTATCTGACTACCACAAATGACTTTTTCAAACCCCTATATTTTAGAAGCAAATAAAAATCTCAGCTCTTCTGAAGGATTCTACTGGCAACCTTTTCCTAGCCTAGTATGTGTAGAGCCAAACACCTTTTGGGTCACTAACAGAGATCATTAACATACACATATATTATAAAACCTTAAAATGAAAAAAAGTCTCTTCCACAGATATTACTTTTTTGAACATTTTAGATTATTTAGATAAGAAAACACTTTAGCTATTAATCCTTCTCCACAAATACTACTAACTTTAAAAATACCAGTTTTAGACTGGTGTGCCTTTTTTCCCTGCGCCTGGATGATGCTAAAACTCACAAAAGAATTTTTTTCCCCTTCACTTCTAAATCACAGTAGCTCAAAGGGACAAGCAGGAAATATTAATTCCTAGATTCATAAATGCTGAACATAACAGGGAAGAGACCTTTCAAAGGGACACAGAACAACTGGGCTCCGTTTCGATCAGTTTTAAGATCCTGGTCTTTCAATCAAAACACTCCCCTGACAATTGTGGCAGGCAGTCAGTGGGGATGCTAGTTTGGTCAGGACATAGATGCTGTTGTTTTCTTCACTATCATGACAGGTCTGAGAATGTCAGTGTGACAGCTCCTTTGTGAACACAGTTGGAGGTCTTGGTGCAAATCCCCAAAAGCATATGAAGGTGGCAGTTGCACCCATGAAATCAACCGTGCACAGCTATGTCTGTCTCAGTGCATGATTATGGGCACAAAACTGCCTGAAACAAGAACATGCAGTTACTGCAAAGAACCAGTTACACCAAACACAATGTTTCAGCACAAAGTAACCGATGCCATCTCTCCACCAGGTAGTATGTGCTGAAAACTTACTCTATTTTTCTTGTTTCTTGGGGCCCAAGCTAAGGCAACACTAACTTGCAGAATTTTTATTCAAGAGATGTTGCTGCAGTAAATAACTATAACTAAAGTCAACACAAGAATACAATCTCAGTAATAGAAAAGCTAAAAAAAATTACCAAATTCTCTGAGGGGATGAGTTTGGAGGCATCTGCTCCACACAGAGAAAGTCTCCCATTTCATTGAAGTTATCTGTGCATCAATGTCCTTTCTATGCAAAGGGTATGATATACTTTGTTCATCACAAGGGGTACATATAAGATTAAACTAACATTTGCAAACCATTTAGATACTACAGTGCAGCACCAGCAAAAAATTGAGAAAAAAAAAATTCTGTATTGTGCCTGGTATTTGAATGGTGCATGAGATCACATACTAAAGAAATAACACAGCAAGCAGTTCATTCACACGACTGGTCCAGTGCAGAAGGGGAAAAGAGAGGGTGAGGGAGAAGGGGAAGAATCTGATCTCATAATTACAGGCTTTCTGACAATGCATTCACACAAAGAAGCCACATTAAGATTTTTTCATACACCCTTAATTCTGGTTTTTTCCTTCATGATAAACTGCTTGATGGTTCTGTCACAATTTACAGCTATTTTTAAGTATTACAGACAAGCAACACAGCATGTATCTGTGTGTCAGAAAAGAAGTGAGGAGCATACACAATGTGAGGCAAAAACTATTGATGTTTTTCTTCTTACAGCACATAGCCAGTGGATTCCACAATCACACAGTACCGTTAGGAAACCCACATCACCAAATCTGTATTTAATTAATTGCTTTCTCATTTAGAGAACAGGTTATAAGGGTTCTGTACAGTAGTACAGAACAAACATTTTAAAGCAGTGATTGATTTTGCCAGTTGCAATGAACATTCTTCACCATGCAGCATCTGGTACTGTTTCCAATTTTACACTGAAAACACTATTATTGGACAATTGTTATATACAAGGTATGGCTTTATTGTTGAGTAATCTTGCTCATTCTAATAGCACCTGCTATGAATCCACATAACCCAACCAGGACATTTTCACAACATCCTATACAACATTTTTAGCATTTCTTATTTTAAAATTATTACCCATGCATATTTTAAGCTATCTCTGCCTAAAGCAGACACTCAAGAGTTTGGAGAAAGCTCAAAGAAAGATAAGAAACTTGTAAAAATTATTCCATTATTTGTACTGGGGAGGAGAGGGGAGGCAGATTGGAGGAAACATGAGGGACTCTGATTTTATGGCTGCTGGCTTTCTCCATCAGGAAACAATCCAGGTTTCCTTTCATACATTCGTGACACTATAATAACCATAATCTACTTGACTTTAATTAAAAATATATTAAAATTAATATTTTTGTCTTTGGAGAATTATCCCCAAGAGATGTCTATTAGCAAATACAAGCCGAAGGCATCACTTAATCCACCTACTCCAGGGTTCAATTTCGCCCACAGTATGTAACTGGAATTGCAAGTGGATTTAAAAAGAGACCATGAGAAAGAAAGAACTCACCATTCTAACTACTTCAGGGTAAGTCTGCTCTGTCAAACAGCCTCTGCTTATTGTAATGTAGTCCACCAGTTCATTAAGAGTGGAGCGCTTGTATTCTTTCATTTTAAGGTCTGAAAGCGTGTCCATGAAGTCAAAAATGACACAGCACTGTTGAAGTTTCTTTAGGAACAGTTCAGGCTGCTCTGAAGATGGAACGTCTATGAAACAAGAAAGGAAACTTTGTGAGTCTGACATCTTATTATACAAAACAGGATTTCTTTTTGAAGATCAATTTCAAAGGAAAGCAGCATTCATACAATTCTTGTAAAACAGAGCTCAGATTAACAAATGAACCACTTACAGGAACTGTACTGCTATTGTGTGTTTGGGATCTTGAATGTATTGTAGAAGGAATTTAATCATCAACTGCTATTAGGAAAATAAAGTTCACCAAGAAAGTCCAGGCTCAAGTAGAGAATGGAAACACACCAGCATTCAAGACTTAATTCTACAATAAACCACTACTTTGACTGGAGGCTAGTATTCACCATTGTTAACTTCAACTATAAAGAAGGATGAAAGCACTGTCAAATACATCAAGCTTGATTAATCTATATTTCTAAAAACACTGCATCATTTATAATCCTGTATGAATATACATGAATACATATATATTAATACACAGCAAGATCATAATTCCACAAACAAGTTTTGAGTTTCAATCATTACCCCCATGTCGACACTTCCCATAGCAAAGTCAATTTCAGTGAAATACAGTGAGGACTTTTTTGCTGTACTATGAGCATATTACACTCATCAAAAGGAACATTTTCACAAAAAACAGTATGTACTTGACCAATAAAGTAAACAGAACTCACTACTTTTGCTCTGTTTTCTTAATTCTCAGCAAATGAAAATATTTAATACAATAACAAAAGGAACATCAACTTCTGAGTTGTTGGTGATTTTACCAAATTCATCAAAAGAATACATAGGCAGCTTCATTTATCCAATGTTCATGTACACAAGAGGATGGCAATAGCAGGAAGTTGCAGAAATGAAATCCACATTTTTACTCTGATAGTCTGCCCTCGGACTAGGGAGCATTTCACTTCCTTTGAGCTACCTTGTTTTATTTAAGGCACCAATACCTGCCTCAGCACCAAAATCCATTGGTTGACCTTCTTGATCTCACTTAAAAAAACTTTAATAGTAAAGAATTTATGTTTACTTCTTAAAACCTGGACTTCTAGAAGGCCAATGTAAGATGGAACTTCTTATTGCTGACACAAGAGTAAGTCACTGCAAGGAATACTTGGCAAATGCTGGAAGCTTTTAGTAATTGTATGGTAGTTTTAAGTACTTTTAAGGCCTAAGTACCACAAACCTGTTTTGCTTAAACACAGTGCTTCAATTTAATTAAAACCAGTGCTAAAACACTAAAAAGAATAAACACGGATTGCAGTACAAATAAAGATGCAACAGTTTATTTCAACCTGTTTGTTTACACCACTGAAGTAGTGACAGGATTCAACAGGGAATCTACATGGGAGAAGAATCCTCCCCAAACACCTCTGGAATATTGACAGTCCCAAAACCAGGCACCCTAAAGCCATTCCACTGGCCAGGTCTCTCACATCTTCAAACACCTCAGAGCAGGCAGAGCTGAAACCTAAGATGATCCAAGGAGACAGAGGGACTCATTAGCCTTCACCCGTAACAAAAAAGATCATTTCTGTACATGACCTTTCTAAGGTTACAGCCCCTACAGGACATAAAGGGCTGGGGAAGCAGAGTTCTGTGACTGCTCTCTTGACTACCTGCCTTCAAATAATAGAGGGAAGAATGGACTTCAGAATTCACTGTTATTAACAAGCAGGCAACAGTTAAATGATGAAAAATTTCTTCCAAAGACAGCCTGATATACAGGCTGAAAAAAACCAAAATAAAGTACAAACTGGTTACTTTTCAAAAGCATTATTTTTAAAACTTCCACTTTTTCTTCTACAACCTATAATCCACCACAGAGCTTGAAAGTATTTAAAATGTATCAATACAATCTATGTTGTCACATGACCATAATGGGATTTTGGTTACACTGTTCTACATGACATGTTTGCTTTGACCAACAAGGACACCATAGTCAAAGAAAAACAAGCTGAAATCAAGTGGGAATCCATTCAGATACAATTCAGCCCAAGTTAAAACCAGACTCATATATATGACTCAAGATGACACTCATTTTAAGCAGGGTTCATATTAAATAAAAATGTTTAAATTACTAAAGCATTAAAATAAGTCATAAAAGTTTGTTTTCTTTTTTTTTTTTCCTCCAGTTAAGTATCTGGAGGTGTGGGAACAAAACAAAAAATATAATTAGGTTCTTCTCAAGAAAAACCACTCTAAAACCCTTCATGAAATTTATGCCAGTCTGACTACGTCAACAGCCATACAAACCATAGGGACAAGCTAAGAAAAACCAAACCACAGCCAACCAAAAAACCTACAAACAAACAACAAAAAAACCTCAAAGCCCCACAGAATAAAACCCCACAAAGGAATTGCTCTGGTCATATCTGCTTGTCTTTATTAAGCAAGTTGCCACTAGGGAATATAACTCTAAGAAGTTTCACTCAGTAATTCTTCTCAGTGTTCCTGGGAATTTGGGATGCCTTGGGAACAGGGTCACACCTAATGCCAGAGGTTTTTTGTACTTGGGAACAGGGAAAGCATATGAAAGTAAATATGCTTGAAAAATTAGGGGGTCCTACGGCAAGAAAACAGCAGTATAAATAAAAACAGTATTCCATGTTCCCAGCCTTCCCACACAGATCACAGCACTGGCTGGCTTGGGATTTTGGAAGGGGGTGGGGGGGGATGTTCTTTTTTCTGGTACTTGGGGCACAGACTACAGACCCCACAGCAAAACTCCTGAACTCCTTAATGCAACAACTTAGAATGAAACACAAAGCTCCTTACAGATGTTCACAGATGGCTGATGAAAGACAGCAAATCCTTTTCTTCTCAGCAGATACTCAAAGCTTTCAATGAATTTTACTCCTGTGCTTGCCCACAGCCAAACATTCAGGTCCCAAAATTTAATAACCTGCAATATTGCCATTGTATCTACTTTCACATAAAAGAACTGAAAATTATTAGAGCAACCACTCTAATAAATCTCTGTAAATACACGTAATACTTTAATCACCTATAAAATAAAATCAAAGTGACACTATTAAGTGGTATGTGTGATTTATGTCAAATGCATAGAAGAGTATACATTTATTAAAACCAAAATTTAAAGCATGATAAGCTTTTGTCTGGATGACTGTGAGAACTCCCCTCATTTTTGGGTTTTTGCTACAATTGAATTTTCAGGTTTGTCAGTTTTCTCTTTAGCCATTTAAAACTGCACAGCACTTCTGAAATACAGTGAGTATTCACAGATTCAAAGGAAATCGGCTTAGGGAGAGCAAGCCCTAGTACATCTGAATGCTGATAATCAAGACAGAATCAGAGCCTCAAAGTCAGGTTTTTATGAAGTTATCAAAAAAAACTGACAGATAGTACTATAAATTTTTTTAGACATGGACCAACAATTGTTACTTCAAGAGCTGAAATACTAATTTGAAAATGGCTAAAGCAATTCTGTTTCCCTCTTAATAGCCTTTTCCCAAAATAATCCTAATCCAACCAGCCCATCCCTCCTCATCAGTCTCTGCCTTCTGCATCCTTTTATCAAACTAAAGACATAAAATCTGATAGCACACTTTTATTGCAAGTCTTTAACATCAATAAAAACATATTATTGTTTATACAACATTCATGTTTTAATTAAAGTAATTTACAAGTAACTAATTCTGGATTATAGGAAACAAACTATGCACCAGAGAAACTGCATCCAGGGAAGGGAGCTTTGGCTCTCCTCCTCCTGGCAAGTGAACAACCAGGAAGGGGGAGCACTGGGATCATTCCCTGATCCAGCCCTGCCTGTAGTTTTGCAATGAGGGATACAATGCTGGGAAGTGAACAAGTGAAGATGGAGGGAGGGACTGAGCTGCTTCAAAGCAGCATGGTAAGTGTGAGGAAAAGCCATGGGATTGCAGCCACAGGGCAGTGTAGGACCCAAAGTCAGAATAACACAAGACAAAAGATGCAGATTACAGATGAAGTATTAAGCAGAACTAGAGTATGCTCGCACATGCTGCCCTGTGCCCACATATGCACTATCAGAACACTTATGAATCATTAAAATTAGAATGCTCTCAGAATAACTATTGCTTCCAGTATATACATTACTGTTATTCATTAGCTTGAAGATAACATTTGCATAGAGAATTAGTATCATCTTCTTGTATGATACTAAAAGCAGACACTACATTAAATATGAAAAATAAAAACACGTACTAAAACTAAACTAAGTCCAAAATGGGGAAGAGGGACTAATAGTAACATTTTTATTCACGTCCTAACATCTGAGAACTCTGCATTTACTCCACCTCTGAGATTGTTTCCTCTTTCAACTTAGTTGCAAAATTTGAACTTTCTCTTTCAATGTAAGAGTAAAATAATTCCTCAATTCTCCTCCAGTTTTCCTATCTTCCAGTTACTAAGTAAACCTTTTTTCTAATTAAGTAAAATCTCCTTGTGACCAAAAAAAAGTTCCAAAACCCCAAACTGTTCGTGCTTTGTTGCCACTCATCAAATCAGATTAAACATAACCAAGTACTGCATCAGGGACATACCTGCACAAAGAGGGCAGTGGTGCATAAACTCTGCTATATCTAACCCTCACAAATCACTATGAAGATTTTATTTTGGAAGAAGTTACCTTTCTAGTTTCATTCCAATAAACTTGCAAATTTGAATTTGAAAGCCTTTTTGTTTTCTTTGAGAAGCTGACTTCAAGAGAAGGTCTAGTGACATCCAGCTCAGAGCTCTCCCTAACTTACAGTCCTGAAATACAGAACAACCAGGTTTTTATAGGTCACTTTTCACAGCAGAATATTGGTCTTAACATTCCAAGAAGTACAAATGTTTTCCATCTTTTTCTTACACACACACTTCTTGAGAAAAATAATCACTATCCTGATTGCATTGACTTAATTTTCCTAACTGGCTGTCAATATTATGAATGCTTTGCCAAGTCACTAATCATTCATTTAGAAGAGGTGCTTTCCTCAAAGCTGTTTTCCCAACCCATTCTCTAGACTTAATAATTATACAGGCAGGGCAGCAGTTAGGCACTGTGTTCCAAATATGTAAAATCTAACCAGTACAATTATTCACACAGCAATAAATACAGTGGGACAAACTCAAGCTGCCTTTCCTGAGGGAACATACTCAGAAAGAAAAAGCACACCATATTCAAACTGCATGATTAAAAGTGCAACACAGGCCATAATCCACCAATTTCCTGATAATCAGTGTCTCTTCAGATAATCTGTCACAAAATTGCAAATTATTTCCCTGGTCATAAATTTGCCCCTAATCAAACTGAGCAAATTCTCACCAAGTAGGGGTCTCCTGGTTCCACAGGGATCCTGGATCTACAAATCCCCCCACTGCTTGCAACACTCCCCAGTCATTTCACAGATATTCAACAAACATCATTTACCAGGGTGGGTATTCTAAACTCAGTGTAGATCTAACATATCATTTGAGTGCCTTGAGTGCAGATGGAGCAGCATTACAAACAACACAGGGTACCCCTTAATAGATATATTCTTAGTCATATAAACTGTCAAAATTTTGTATGTAGATATATTAATCAAAATTCAGCTTTTACTCACATATGTGGTATCTCAAGTTTCAGCCCCTGAATGGAATAATACATGGATAAAGGGCTACAAATTGACAATAAAAAGAATTTAATAAAGCGTATTTTTAAAACCATACTTTTACACTTCATGAAGTTTCAGTTGAACTTCTTGCCTACTTCCACAGCAGGCACAGTGCAGGCAATAGCTTAAGTCTCTTCATTTTCATACAGCTCAATCCAGAGCCACAGCAAAGTTTCAAGGAAAAAACTCCTCTGGGCTACGCTTTGTTAATCTGTGACCAACACTTGTTCATTCTCACCAGTGATGTCTGTGCTGTGAACATCTTTCAACTTGGAAGTGACCCAAGACTACAAGCCTGGTTGTCAAAGCTATTTATGAGCCAGAAAAAAACATTATTCCATGAATACTCGCTGAAAAAGGTCTGTATTAGTGCAAATTGGCACTGATGATGTGCACTCTCAAGTGATCAGAGAGACTCCAGGGAACCCTAAGTTTTACAAGTTTGGGTGCTCTCAGTCATCACTGACCAACACAAGCAATCTGTTACGAAACAGTTACATCCAACATCTCAGATAATGATATGTAATCAAGGAAATACACGGTGGATAGTGAGAATTCCTGAGCAATTAATGGAAGACAAGACTGCCAGGGTATTTTGGTACAGCAATTGCTGTCCCACAAAAATAGAGACTCACGAGATAGTTGGCCTATTTAGCATCCCTTATGCTTGGGACTGATAATTACCACTCAGCAGAGCAGTCCCTCCTCATAACCAAGCAGCAAGACCTTCTCTTTTAGGTAAACTGACAACATTTTCAACACTTCCCCATTAGTTCTTCAAGAAAAGGGGTGAGTTTAATGAAATAACCCCAAGACAATCAAAGTTGACCTATTCTACCTGCCAAGTCCATTCAAGCCAAAAATGATCCAGGTCAAAGAAAGCAAAAAAGAAGGTAAGAGAAAGGATTCAAATGGCAAGATTTCAGGGCAAAATTGATGAAAAAAGAGCAAGGAGATGAGTGTACCAAAAATTTCAGTAGAGATGGAAGAATGGCAAAGTAGCTGTGAATATTATGAGAAAGGTAGACAGTGGGAAGTTAAAGAAGGCAAGGAAACAACATAAATTATTAAAAGACCAAGAGAGACAGGATGAGGTAGTGCAGGAGACTTGGAAGATGGAAGAAAAAAGTGTTTAGAGAATATGTACACAATGAAAGTAGAATATTTCAAAAGGAAAAAAAAGTAGTAGCTCAAAGTGTTTAAGCAGAACAAGAACGAAGGAGTTAGAGGTTAGGGGCTAGATTTGATTAAGCAGCCACATATTGGAGACCCTTGACACTCTGACATCTTTCATATATCCAATTACATTACTTAGGGTGAGTTTGCCTAGACATCAAATTAACACTTATATTTTAGCTCCAGGCTGATCAAAGGTTTTGTAGGTTGCTTTCACTCTACCCCCTCAGTTTTTACCAATATTTCAGAAACAACTACTAGTGATTTCTCTTTTTTTTTCAGGGAAGCAAGAAAGCTGGCAAAAATACACATAAATATTATTTCAATTCCCTAAACTGAACACATGGCATAAAGTCCCAAAATAAGAAAAAAATACTTTGCTGTAACACTGAGAGTTACTGTGGCAAATTTCTTGGACTGACTCAAGTTTCTTTTCTATTGGCTCAGAAAGCTCATGCCAGCTGTTTTAAGTAGGTTTTTACTGAATTGCACTTTCAAAGTACAAGCTACCCTTCACTCAGAGAGCCAAAGCCACTGAGTTGCTGAAAAGTCACCAGAGAGCTGCTGCCCATTTCTGTCCTGCCACTTGAAAACCTGAGATAGTAAAGAAGTTATCAGGATACTTTTGCCACACACTTTCAGCTTAATACCACCTAGCATTACATATCAAACACTTAATTGTTATTTTTCAAAGTCTTCTCCAAGAAGGAAAAAAAAAAAAGTAATGGACTGTAAATGTTCTTTATAAAAAGAAAGAAAAAAAGACCAAAAAATCCCCATTGTTTGTTTTCTAATTTCTACATGTGTGTAAATATAAGCATCTTTCCACTTTGGTTCTTTGTTTGTTTGTTGGATGGTTCATTGTTTCTGGTTTGTTTGGTTTTTTTTTTCTGACATTAACCTGTTAATTTAGCCAGGTGTATAAAATACTCACAAACCTGGGAGACAACACTAAAACACAGTACAATCAGCTCATGCTTTGCAACTCCCAGAGCTGTGTTAGAACATCCTCAGTGTAAGAATCAAAATATCCACAAACTTGAAAGATCTCCCAAATTTTAGCATCACGCTTGGTTACAAACACAAGCCTGACTCTAGATGGGAAATGCTTGCGGCTGGTTTTCCTGAGGCTCAGGAGGAGTCACTAAGTGTTGCTCCTCACACCTTTGCTCAGTTCTGGCTGGCAATGCCTCCAGTGCAGAGGCCTCCACCAGCTCCTTTCAGCCCTTACCAGGAGGAGCTGCACACCAGAATTAGTCAGGTTTTTCTGCAGACATTTGGATAGCAAAAGCTATAGGTAGAGTAAATGACACGTAAGCTGAACTTACCTATGTGCTCAGCTCCCCTACCCTAAATCATGTTCCAAAGACCAGAGGCAGGAACATGTAAAGAAAGCCACCTCCTTTTCCAAGGGATTTCCCAAACACCCAATATGGAGCAAAGCTGCACCATGGCAGCTTAATGCTCCTTGGAAATCCCCCTAATGCTGTCTCCCTTTCCTTTAAAATCTCTAACAGTTCTTCTGTTAGAAGAACTAACAGGTCTAACAGGTGCCTTTTAGTGTATTTTTAATTGCCTAGCTGGTCTCTAGGACCCTGCCATCCTCCATCCATTCCCAAGTTCCTAGCAGAGCACTGGAACGCCAAACATCAATACAGACACAAAGCTTCAGCTTGTTATTTCAACTTGGTCATGTTATGCTCAAATCTCTTTTATCTTGTACTTGTTTGCTGTTAATTTTAGAGAGAATGATGGATTATATTGCAGCTTCAGCTTTATCTTGCTACAACGTGTACCATTTTTCTTTTTTTTTTGCATTGTAAATTAATGGCAATATTATGGCAAGACCAACCATTTATAATGAACAGTACATTGTTTCCAGGTTCCTTAGAAGGCAAGAATAACTAAAAATGTTTACAACTCCAGGACACTGCGAACCACCTTTGCAAAAACCCCATGATGGCCTCCTGACCTAAGACAGAAGAATCCTTAAGAGGATTATTGTCTTTCTTTTGATAAGATTCTTACCAGATCACAATTTTTTTCTGCATGACATGAGAGGCCTGTGCTCTGTAATGATCATTAAATATAAGAACACAAACACGTCACAGCAATCTTACAGTTACCTTCCACTCTAAATGCAGTCACAAGGCAGTCCAGGATTTGCATTGCAATTCATTTCATTAAGTACATAATGAAATGATGATAAAATTATGTATCTGTACGTGCTTCCTGTAAGAATGCAAAAATTGTATCTTGCTTAGTAAGTGCTCTGAAACTGCCATCTGTCCAAATAAAATATGCAATATTCATTTTGCTCCAACTACAGAGCTGCTCTATGAAATTTAAAAAGAAATGCTCAGACACTTGCAAAAAAGCTTGAACCAAGAGCACAGGAAACCCAAAACACAACTCTTATCCAAGCAGGCTCAGATTGCTACTTGTCTTGAACTGACCCACTAATTTATCCCAGAAGTCACAGGAATACTTCATTCTCAAGTGAAACAAATAATTATATGAGAGCTGTTCTACATATATAACCCACTGTCTAAGAGCTTTATATTTTAAAATATTCACATTTATTAGCTCAAATAATATACAGACATATAAAATATACATTTCTACAGCCCTGTTTATACATTGAGAAGAGCTTAATCAAACCCTGAAAACACAACTTTCATTCCCTTCTCATTTGGGAGTATAAATTTAGTCAGCAACGTATTCTACTTTATGCTAATTTACCACAATAGTCTCCCAACATTTTCCAGTAACATGCTGCACTATCCAACTGTTTGCTCTCTCACTCCCTCCACAGAGGGGACAATGTGTTTCATGGAGTAAGGATTCTGTGGAACACATTGTTAAGATACTATGTTTGTGTAAGAAAAAGCCCAGTATTTAGTAAACATACCCCAAAGTTATGACAAAAGATGCAGAAACAAGCTGGGAATTCACTCAGAAGTCCCCAAATGGACACAGAGAAAGCTCAGCTTCTTATACATTCTTATTCTTATCTCCTCTTTCCTACATAAGCTCCAGCATGACACAACAAAAGAATCATGGGGTTTGGATTTCATTATTCATTTAGTTTTTTCAGTTCTAGTTTCAGCCCACTGAGATGTCCAAGACGAGAATCATCACCTCAAGCTGGATTCAATATTATGCCAAAAGCAAGCTGGGGTTGCAGGGGAGGCTCCACCTGCAGCAGCAATTCCCTCAGGGACAGCAGCCACTGTTTCCTGAGCACACAAACATAATCCCTGCTACATCCCAGCCACGGGAAAACACAGGAAAACCCGAAGGTACATCCTGATCTGCACACTGGGATAACAGCTCCTGGCCAGCCAAGGAACTCAAGAGCATTACTCAGAAGATGCTACGTGAGGACTCTGCACCCACAAACAATCCACGTGGGGTCCTTGTCAAGAAAGGCGGTTCCCACACCCGCCCCTCCTTCCACACACCCTCCCTGCAAAAGGCGTTCCAGTGCTGGGGCTCCACAGCGCTCCCGAGACACGGTCCACTGTGAGCCTCACACTCTGTTTGTTATTCAACACCTTGTGACAATAACTCAAATCAGCCAAGCTCTTCATTAAGGGAACACCCTTTTTCATACTGCCAAACCCAGTACATATGTCTACATGACAGAAAATAAATATATAAATCTACTTTGTTTTGCCTTTGCAATTGCTGTAGAGCTCTCTCACATTCCCTGGTGCACAGAAACACATTGCCATTCTATACCACTTCTACAGCAACTTTTTGATCTTCAGATTATTCAGGATCTGGAACAACTCAGCAATAGTAGGGAAAAACATGACATTTATATAATAGCCGTCTATAACCTGTCAGGTTAATATGTGTTATGCTGGGTATTTTATGTTATTATGTATTATCATTACATATGTCTATGTAAAAATAACAGCTATTCCTTTAGAAATAGAATCTTGTCCATCACAGAATGGCTCAGCTCAGTTTCAAAGCAATGTAAATGAGGAACTCATTTACTAGTAATTATCCACCTTTACAGTCTATTGCTCTCTGTTATACCTAAACCAGGTATTTTTGCTAAAACTTTCAAAATTGACTGACATAGAATATTAGGTCACTTTTCTCTCACTTGAACAGGAACTTTTTATTTTGCTTCTTGAACCCTAAATGGGGTAGGCAGGCATTTTATCTCCCTAACATGCTTCTGGAGAGCAAAGACATAATTTCAGAATGTTTACAATTGTCTAAAGAGCAACCTTCATCATAACATTGCACTAGCATTATGTGCATGGACTTCTTTTCAGAAGATATTTACCTCTGACCTCTTCAAAAACACTGAATAAAATTATGCAGGGCTTTTTAGGTGGAACATTATCTACCTGCTTGTGTGCAAATTCATCATAGGGGGTTCTGTTCCTCAGAAATGTTGTCTGCTCCTATCTGATGATCACTGGGCCTTGGCACGTGAATTTCTGTAGAAATTACTTAGACCCTCTGCAATATCACTATCAGTCTACAACAGCATATTGCTTTTAAAAATAAATATTTGACCCATAAAAAAGTAGAAGTTCTGTATCAAGTTCTCAAGAACAAGACTGAGAAAATTAGAAATTATATAGACAAGGTTATGTCATGGAAGTAACATAACCAAAAGGTATAGCTCTGCTGGGCTTTGAATCACTTTGCAAAGCCTTCTTAGCTTAGACTGTTACAAATATTAACCAGACATTACAGTTTAGGCATTAAATATAATTAAAATATTTCCTCTGTGGTTACCAAACAACACCTTTCATCATCAACTGCTACCCTCTCTACCTTTTTCAAGCTACTCATTAGTTAAGCTGCTTCTCTGTTTAAGATGATAAACTGAAATTAGATTTCCAGCAATATTAATCCCCAGCTGTGCTGTGGTCACAAACTTCATCTTGAGGTGGCACCCTGGCCAAACTGAAGTCAAGGACTGTTACTCTGGTTCATTACAACTGCGATTACACCTTTGCTCTAATTGGCAGTAAGCTCATTGCTTACTAATGAAAAAAAAAAAAAAAAGAAAGAGCAATCGCATCAGTTATGTATTCCACAAAAAATTAATGGAGAAAAACTCAGCAGGAAAAGTGTGTGCTCTGCAGGTTTATACAAATACAGGTAACTCTAAAAGTGAGGTGATCTCAATATACTACTGGTGAATTAGCGTAACATTCTGAAAGCATTTTTATAGAGCCTTTGCAGGTAACAGATCAGCAAACATGCTTTGTATCTGTCCTAAGGAATACACAGATCACACCTTCCCTGGCTAACCCATACTTTTTAGAAAGCAGCCAGCTCACTACTAGACCACTAGCAAGAATTCTTTAACTTACTCACATCCTTTGTATTTAAAGACAGGATTTCAGGTGCATCCCTCATGCCTTCTCTTTCTTCCATGAAGTATCAAATTCACTAATACATTATTAAATGCCAAGTGAAGCGAGCCATTCACAATAAAATTGAGTATTTTACGTAATTGCCTCCACTGGACTGAGGTTTATCAAGAGAAGGCAGACAACATCCTACGTTCTCTTTCCACTCAGGCTGTACCAGCGGGCACATACACAGATGGCCCTTTCCCAATCCAATAGCTAACACGCAGCCAAAGTAGGTCAGGGAGAAACAAAAGAGTTTGTAACTATACTAATCCAACAGCTTCAGTATCCTATGAACACAACAGAGAAGGACCATTGAAGCTCTTGTGGTCACAGTGACTACATTGTAACTCTGAAGGCTAGAAAGCAAAATCCCAGCCCATCCAGTTCTCCTCCCTGTACCTCACTTGTTACTTAATTATTTAGCCTCAGAGATGCCAACAGTAGCCAACTAATTGCCTTTAAGCAAATCAGCTGAAGCATCACTCGTGTGTGACTTACTCCTGCCTCTGACAGAGGCATTAATGTATCAATCCTGAACATAAGAGCTAAGGATCTAAAGAGCTGTACACCCACACCTCTGGTTCCTGTCATTTTCAGAGGATGCTACAGCTTGTTTCATTTTCATATCAATGCCAGTCTTATGCTCTTGTCAAATGGGAGTAAGAGCCCAGCTCAGGAATTCCTCTGGCAGCAGAGGCCTGTTGGTTTGAGGGTCCAATTTGGTATTGCTTTCTGCCATTCCTCCGGCCTGCTCCTACCTTTGCCCTGTTCATGGAATTTCTCACAGTCCTGTACCACTCCTATAAACACTTCTTCCTGAAGGGTGCCTCTTTCTCTTGTTTCTCTCAGTCTACAGCTGAAGACCTCCTCCAAGCCAGCCCCCAGCTTCTCCAAATGCCATCTATTTTTACCAAGGCGCTGCCATCTCATTCCGGATGCTGCTAATTGGCCCCTTAGTCACAACTGGAAAAGTAACCTGGTTGAGTAACTCTTTGTGAGCTGCTGCATTGAGGAATCTGTATGTCTCACACTCATTCAGACAAGGAAGCTTCCAGTAAATTTGTTCCAGGGTTTAACACAAATTAAACAGAATTTAGCTTCTAAGATTTTACAGCAGTTTCACTCACATGAGTTGTTTTGTTTGTTTTCAGAGGTTTTTTTAAGTAACAGCCTTCCTGCACAAGACATTTAAAGTTCTAAATCCTGTAAGAAAGCACCTTATATAAAAGAGACAATTGCAGCACTAGAGATCAACTGTACCCTACCTATTCACTATGTTTTTTTCCCCCAGATATTACCTACGCCAACCTGCCGACTTGCAAGGATTACTCAAAAATAGAAAACCCGTGTAAATTTAGATTTTTAAAGACTGAAACAAGCAAAGCCAATACACACATAAAAGCAAACCATTCTGAGGAAGGTCCTTTTCCACACAGACTTATTTCTTGTGTACATGACACAGCCCAGCTTTCTACACAGCTACAAAATGATGTTTCAGGCATGTCATGTAACCCTCTTTGCTTCTCAATCACCTTGCTAATGAAAAGTTGAAACATCTTGGAATTTCCTCCAAACTATTCTGCTCCTGTATAGTTATCAACCAAACTGGTACATAGAGGAAAAACTGATCTTGAGAAAGGCAGATTAGCTAGACTGCTTTTGCTAGGAAAACGCTGTGAAAAACAAATAACTAAATGATCTGAATGAATCCTAAATTACTTGACAGCCTTTGTAATACTTTATTATTCCACTAAAAAGCCAAATCTAAATGCTCAGTATTTAAAAGCCATTACTTTAGAAATATAGTATGCAATTAGAAAACTACCATTTTATTAAGAGAACTTGATTTAATTTTTACTAATAAAGACCACCATATTTAATATTACTATAAAAAAATCCCTTCTAGAAATTCTGAAGTTACCACACACAAACACATAATGTGTTTTTGACAACATGAATGCAACTCTCAGATATCCTGAATATCATCTGTAATAACTAAAAGCAGAGTTCTGACAGATTAGTAATTCTGGATTCAGCTCAATACTGGCAGGATTAACACTATTTCCTAGGACAAAAGAGAGATCCTGTTCCACCTTAGGAAGACAGCTCAGACTGCCAAGAGCAAAGGGAAGGACCCTCAGCTGTAGATCATTAAGAAACAGCCATTTAAAAAAAAGAGATGTTTTGGAGAACACAGCATCCGGTAGAACGATGGAGTACTGTTTCCATGCTGGACTCAGGAGAACTTAAAATCATTTATTCTGCAAATGAGAAACTGAATGCTTTTATGATGGTTTGTTTTGCTGAGAAAGGAACTTCTTTTCACTTGAAATGAAGGCTAGAAGGATCTGCTTTAAATGTGATTCTGCTAAAAGAAAGAATACATACAACAGACTGCAAAATCCTTACCCAGCCAACCACCACCACCACCCTTAGCTGGCACATCATCCCCACTTCCCACTGTCACATTAGTGTGGTTTGGTTGGGGTTGTTTTCTCTTTTTAAAGAAACAGTTCCATATGGCTGTGTACAGCCTTGGTCCTGACTGAGGACTCAAGCCACAGAGCCAGGACTGAAGTTAATTACAGAACAGGTGTGCACATCTCTGGTACATGTAGGTACCTCAAAAACAATGAGAAATCCCTGTTTCCCATGACACAGCACTGTGAGGGACATTCAGTGTCTGGAGAGAGCAAGGAGTGAGCAGAGGGAGAACAGGACCCCATAGGACACACAGAGCCCATCACAAGGGCACCAGGTAACCTGGGCCCAAAAACCCAGCTCAACAGCATCCCTCTCACTTCTCCAACACCCAAACCTTATGGTTGTTTATCCAAAACGGTGGAAAAACTGGGAGTTTGTAGCTGTAGACACAAGTCTGATGGGACAGACATGGCTACTTTTAGTTCCACACTCCAACTCTCCAGGAGATGGTTCAGGCATACCCAGGTAGTTTTTGCCCAGGCAGAGGCCTGATGGTTTTTTCATCACTTTACAGGAGACTCTTCTCATCCCATCTCTGAGGCAAGCATCCTCTCTCACTGCACTCAGCCTTACCTGGGCACCCAGGTTGCCTTGGCCTAATGCAAGGTTTCAATCAGGATTCAGCAAGGCAGAGGAAATTAAAAAGGCTACTTGTGTAATGAAGAGGAAAATGACAGGTTCTTCTGCTTTGGGCACTGCACTTCCCACTCCACATAATCCTTCCTTGAGGCACCAGCACGACCTTAGGGCACTCATGGGGCAAGTATTTACTCCTGGCCCTCCCTTTAATGGCTCAGATACCCGAGAAAAAAATCAAATTATTCCAAAATTCAACCAGTTTGTAGGCAGATGTAAGTTTATGCATAGGTGTTATGATTAAAGTCATTGTAGTGCAAACAAAATTGTATTGTTGTAAAATAGTGTACTTCACCTGTTCAGGAATAAAATTTTAGTATTGTTTCTCCACATCCTCAGTATCTCCAAGGAACAGCACATCAAGTAAGCCTTGAATTTTCTTCTGTTTCCAATGTTATGAAGTGCTCAGAGTTTAAAAGGCTGAGGGAAAAGTGGCTGAGCTCTCAGAGCAAGCTCACACACCGCAGTTTGCCAACAGCAGCAGCACTTCCCCCCTCTCACTTGCAGAATGAAAGGGCTGGAGCAGAGCTCCCTCTGCTCCTCTGTGCTTGACCCAACTGATCCCGGATCAGGGAGCTCCGAGTCCCTGCCCTGCACCTGATACAGCTCTTCCTACACAACAGGTCCGTCCAGTTCCCCTCTGCCTCCTGATTCTGTGACTGAGCAACAAACTTCGCTCGGTTTTCCCTCTTCCCCGATCATCCCACCTTTCCTTGGCACGACCTCCACAGCTGCCATGAACTCTTAACTTTCAGGTAGGTCTAAGATAACAGTCACCGGTCATTTTTGGGCTTCCCGACCCCTTAAAACAAACAAAAAGGACCAACGAATCACAACAACAACAAACAAACAATGAGAAAATAAACTTCTTGAAGTAATGAACTCATTGAAATCTGTACGAAGAAGTAGTTTACAACTATTTTAAAATGTTTAGGAGGGACAAAAGAAAAACAGAACAACCCAATGACCACAGTAAATGTCTGATTTACAGTACTTAAAAGTCCTAATGTTTTCTGAATGTCCACGGGGGAGAATACACAGGAGGTGTACCAAGCTCCCACTGGACTGGTATTTTGAAACTAAGCTACTTTTTTATTATGCCTAAAAAGCAATGCTGATGTCCTGTCTTAAACCAAACTGAAACACAGTATTTAATTCCTACGAAAAATATTTAAGAACATATTACTGGTACTTCAGCAAAAAGATGGGCAAAAAATAAACTGAAAATCTCTCTTTTGAATTAGAATACAAATACAGTCTCTCTCAACATCCTTCAACACAACGATCAGCCCTTGCTTTATTAAAATGTTACCACAAAACACACCAGCCAGAGTAACACAAACATTAACACTCATCTCCCTTCACCTTTCAAATACCGACCCTGATTCAGCAATCCTTAATCAGCTAGAGTGCTAATATAATCAAATGAGAAGTATTTCTGAGCATCACAAAAACTGGTCTTAATTCTGAAATGCAGGAAAAACCGTTACAAGGTGGGGACTGATCCTACCCTTCTTCAGATTTTGGGCCTCTCATGCCTAGGAGAACTCTGCAGATAGGATCAGGTTATATGTTGATTTGATTTCCACCCACTGTCTCAAAGCACTAAAAACCAGAAACAAAAGTATTATTTTAAAAAAAATAAGGATCAGCTTTCCTCTGACTCCACTGATTTGCTATAGCAAGCATATACGAAATATCTTAAATGGTATCAGCTGCTAAAGTAGTCAAGTTATAAACCAAACCAAAAAGCATCCTACTTGAAACTTAGAGCCTAAAACATAGAAAAAGCAAAAAAAAACATCCCACCAAAAATGAAACCCTAGCATCTTATCCTTTCTTTATACATGAAAATTTCACAGTCACTCAAAACTGTAGTTCAGAAAATACACCTTTTAACTATATAAGAAACTATAATGAAAAATTCTTATTTTTTAAGACCTCTCCAACTTGAAGAGTGTTACCTTCATTACATCCACAAGATTAATATTTCCACAAGATGAATATGAAATTTCCATCAACACAGCACTCCAAATAACATCCCTCCTTTTAACCTGTTTACTGAAGGTATGTTTAGAAGGCCAGCACCAGCCCATAGTCTAATTCCCTTGTCTAACGAGTGAATTATATTCATAACTGGATGGTGATTAAGACTAAACAACTCAATGCTCACACAAACAGCACAGCAAATCATTCTTTTCAAACTGCCAATCGCTGAGGTCAAAACATTCATGCTTTTAAGTCAAATTACAATCAACTTCCTCCCCACCCATTCTATTATTTCTTATTCATGCATTGACAAGAGCATGGAAGCTACTTTACAAAAAATCATGGGTCTCTTGGAAGAACCTACACTATTTAAAGATCAAACGATTTAAAAACCAAAAGAGGGAAAAGACTTCTTGATTTTTAAAAACAAAACAAAGGAAAAAAAACAACAACAACAACAAAAAAACCAACAACCCAACCAAACGCAACTCAATCAAATTACATTTCCCCTTTGATTTGTTTTAGATACTTCCTTTTATCCTCCCATCATTTTATCCTTTATGGTGCCCCTCAACTAAACCACCTTTAGGATCAAGCCAAACATTTGTTTCCTACTCCACATTTTTTTCATAAGTTATCCAGACTAACATAGCAACACTTTGAATTACAAGCAATTCACAGGGTTCAGTTCTGGTCTCTAAGGAAATGTTAGGTTTAGATTTTAAAACTGTAGTTGTTAAATTAAGAAGAAATTAAAAAAAAAAATACTGCTTTTCTCTTCTACTGGAATTCAGATTCATGCTAGAGCCTCTCCAAACTATGTTAATGTAATCAAGTATTTTTCAAAGAAATATTATCAACCTCCTTGAAACACCACTTCTGCCAGCAGCAACAGCACAGGGAAGACAGCACTAGACAGGACTTGTAAGAGCTGGAGTTTTAGGCGGTGGAACCTCGCAGCAATCCTGCTGGCACAGGTCTCTGCTTACCCAGGCTGGATGCTCAGGGCAGCCGTGACAGCGGAGCCACGGCCATGGTCGGGCACGGGAGGCGGCTCTGCAGCTCCGCTCCAGCTTCCCTGCAGAAACCCACGCCGGCCAGTCCTTTCATCACCTGCAGGATCCCACAGCCTCCCTGACTGCTGCACTGTAACACCGGCGGCACAGTGAGCTTTATTTCCTATTTATGGCCACACAGAACATGACCAGGGGTGTGCCAAACAAGATGATTAAGCAGCAAAATACGACAAGGTGTGAATTACATTATTAATATTCCTACCTAGCATTAGACACAGAAACGAGGGGTTTGTGCAGCCAATAGCAGCTGTGCACAAAGCAAGCTCCTCCACTCCCACTTGCTTTCAAAATAAGAGCAACTATTTCTTTTGAGCAATTTTATTCTTTGCTTGCTTCAACACTGAGCTGTATTTCGGCAGTTTACAAATCGCTTCCTTTTTCAAACTCTACTTTGAGACAGCATTGGAGGAAACTTTTAAGAAGGCGGTCTCGAATTACAAGCCTTTATTTTCAGAGAAGAAGAGCATAACCATTTTTCAATAAGATGTATT